>ML675650.1:5742333-5803713 GCA_007922155.1 Mesoclemmys tuberculata | reverse complement strand
CCGGCTCCTCCCCTGCGCCGGGCGGGCCCTGCGCCGCGGGCCCGCCCCCCGCCGCGCCGGGCCGCAGCCCCGCTGGCTGCCGCGGGGTTGACTGCGGCGGGGCTGCGCGTGGAGCCCCGTGAGAAGCGGGCGGGGGGTCCCTGGGGGGTCCCGGCGCACCGGGCGGGGCCAGCGGCAGAGGAGGGCTGCGGGCAGGGGCGCCCCCGGTCCTACCGTTAGGGCCCGTCAGTAAAAATATTCTGAGAAGCCGGGTTTGGGCGCTGGTCAGACAATGAAAGTGTCCTGGAGTTGGGTAGAAAGGAAAGGGCGGGTGGTGGGCCCTTGGCTGTGGTCATTCAGAGTCCCCGCTGGTACGGGAAGGCCATGCCCGCCGCCAGGTTATCAGTCTCTGGTTTCGGGGGCTCAGGCGCCTGCCTAATTCCCCATTCCCGTGTGCAGAGCGTGGCTGGGGAGTACGCGCTTTTGTGACATGGTTGTGTCGGGTATGGTCTGTTCAGTGAGGTCAGTAAAAAGTTTACCGTGTCAGTACAAATAAAAAAATCAACTTCAGATCTCCATGTCAGTGAAAACTAAATGCAAGGTTGCCAGCCCTGTTTGTGCTTGCCAATGGCCCCCTTGCAAGAGAAGCCCTGTTTCACATGAGGCCGGGTCTGTGCTAGAAAATTAGTTCAGCACAGCTACACCGTCTCTCCAGGGTGCAAAAAATCCACCCCGAATGGAGTTAAGTCATCCCAAGTCCCTGTGTAGACAGCGTGAGGGCGACGGATGAAAGCTTCCATCGACCCAGCTGCCATCCACCCATGCCAGTGGCAAACCCTTCCCATCGGCACAGGTGGTATCTACACTGAAGTGCTATAGTGCTGTATTATTTAAGGGCAGGCAAGTCTGGGACGTGGAGGTGGAGCCACAAATTAGGACATCGAAATACAGGACATGTACAGGTGAATACCAGCAATTGGGGAACGTGGTAGTTACAGGTAAAAATAGAGAGTTGAGTGCCAGGAGGGAGACGGTGGAGTGTCAAAGTGGAGAGAGCCTTGTGGGACTCAAGGGCAGAGGAGTTGTCACTATAGAGGCAGAGCAGAGCGCCAGGTATCAGCATGAGTATGGGATAACGGAAGGGACTGCAGTGTTCCCAGTGAGTGAAACCCTTATGGAAATATATCGGTAGGTGAGAGAGCTACTTTCTCAGCCACTTTGCCTAGAGTCCGTATTGCATGAAGAATGCCTACCTCTGGTACGGTGCATGTCATCAACAGGTCTCAGAGCACTTTACAAAGGAGAGCAGTATATTTATCCTCATCTTACAGTTGAGGAAACTGAGGCACAGAGCTACCATGACTGGGGGGGGCAGGGTGTTTTAGCTGGACAGGGATAAAGCGTGGCAGGTGAAAGTGTTGGGAAAGTGCAAGAAAAGAAGTTGGCGATAAGAGTGATAACAAAAGGGGCAAGTGTGGGGAGAGATGGGCTCAAGCAGGAAGGAAAAGACAAGGGAGGTCAAGAGAGGAGGTGACTTCCATAAAGCACTGAAGAATGTCAGGAAGTACAAGGAAGGAGGCCAGCTTTGGGGGCAGATTGCTGTGCTGGGGAAGGAGGTTGGATCAGATAGAGTACTAGATCGTAAAGCTGGAAGGGACCATTGTGCTCATCATTTTTATACTACAGCATTTAGGAGCCCTAGTCATGGATTAGGACCGCATTGTGCTGGACGCTGTACAAACACTGAACAGAAAGACAGTCCTTGCCCCAGGCCTGATCAGATAGGAGCACACGTAGACTTGTTTAAGCTCTGTAATTTGTGGATGTTTCCCCCCAAATGGCTGCTTTGGGACATTTCATTTTCTGTGGGATCCCCTGCAGGTCCTCATGTCTGTCTTTGTACCCCACCCTCAAAGACTAATTTCCCAGGGAGTGTTTTTTCAGCGGAGAGGAGTAGATGCAGCTTTCTCTGGAACAAGCCAAACCCGTCTTCATCACTTGGAGTAGCTCTGTCAGCTGGATAATCTCCTGGCTGGAAAATGGTCATGTTTGCAATAAAGCTTGAAAATTTTGAAATAATTCTTCCGTCTGCAAATTTCAAAAATTAATATTTTGGTTTTTTTGGTTTTTTTTTAAAGTAGAAGTTTTTCAGTGTCAATCTCCATGCCCCATTTTGTCCCTGTCCCCCCCCCTTCTTTCCATTTTGCCACTGAAAAGAGGAAAACAAGAAAATAAAAGGGAAAAAGAAATCCAAAATAACAAACTGCACCTTTTTAATATTGGAGATTTGTTGAAAGAACAGAAATTCTTGGAGAAATTTTTTTTTACATGAAAATTTCAGTTTTAGAAAAAAGACCATTTAGAAATGAAAACAATTGTTTGAAAAATTTCAACAGCTGTATTGAGCATGCTGCTTCTGCAGTGTTCCCTGTCTCTGCTTGCCAAGGAACAAGGCACCGGGCTGAAATCCTGAATTCAGATAGTGTCACCGCATGGTGTTTTTTTGCACTACCTTTGGTGACCAATCCAACCCCACTCTCTTTCCTCTGTTGAAAGTCAAATGCCAGCACCCGGCTGAGTGGATTTTTTTGGACTAACAGTGTATTTGCTCAAAATTTTGCTCAAAAGTTTCAGTCAACCTGAAAATGATTAGTGTATTTGAAATGAATTCACTGAATAGTTTTGGCCAGAAAGAAAAGGTTTTGGGACTTTGATGCTATTCACAAAACAGCTGGAGGAAAAGCCACCACAGCTTGTGTCCTTATAACCTTTGGCGAAAGGGTTAATGCAGTCTTGTGGGGTGTGGGAGATCCAAGTTAAATTCCCTTCCTGTGCCTGATGTGGCAAAGGGAAATGACATCAGTCTCCCACATTGCAAGAGAGAGTCTAATCTGTAGGGCTGTGCGGTATTCTGGTTTGAGTCACCCTCAGCCTCTCCTGTTGAAGCTGTTCCATTGTGTTTCAATAATTAAACATTAATTGGAACAGGAAATTGAACGTGGGTTTCCCACAGCCTAGGTGAGTGCCCGCCCTATTAGACAATTCAGTTATTCTTGTGCCTGCTCTGGCCAAATGACTATTCGCTGTCACTCATAGTGGCAGTTCTTAGTCATTCATATGCAAGTACCTATGCCAACAAAGGAAAGCAGATTTAAGTTTCAAGGTGCCGGGGGGGTTCTTCGTTCAAAAGTCAGTGCTCAGAACAGTAAGTTGTTTTATACCTGCCGTTTTTAAGTGGAAATGGATGGCATGAAGTGCCCCAGTGACTGTAAAACGCCTCAACTATTATCACTTCATGTAGTTCTCCGTTTTTTCTCTCCTTGATATTTGATGCATTTTATGCTATCCACACACTTGCCACATTTTCATCACAAGTTCTGTAAATAAATTACTCACCCTGGCCTTCCTTTGCAAGAGCCTAAGGCTGACCCTGAATTACCCCTCTGCCTTTGTCTTAGGAGGAAATTGCTTTAACGTAACTGGAAAATATTGATGTAGGCTTTCTGAGTTAAAAGGGGTTATTTTAAAGCAAAATTCCATTTTATGGAATCCTCTATAACTTTTAGACAGCACCAGAGTCTCTTCTTTCAGTTCTGACTTGTCTAAGGATCGCATACCTGCACAGGGCATGCTCAGAGGCAGGTGGAGCTGTGGCTTGCAGGTCTGACAGCTGCTGTGTTTTCTGTGTCCATAGGATGTTCACTTACTCCTGACAGCCATGCTTTGGTGAGCCCGCATTTCTGCCACTCTGTTTTCCGTATCTCCCTCAAAGCAAAGGAGGCTATAATGGCGCATTCAAGGGCCTAGTCCTGCCCCTGTTGCAGTCTGTGGCAGCACTTCCCTAGTACGTGATTCTGCCTGTTTGTTTTACTGAGCCTGGAAACCAAAGAAATAGAAACACAGACAGCTAACTTCTGAAATTAGTGTGGCAGTTTTCAGCTAACCCTATGGGTATAACACATAATGTACCACATCGAGCAGCAGTTGCAGTGGGGGAGGTCTTGGTTGGATATTAGGAAAAACATTTTCACACGGAGGGCGGTGAAGCACTGGAATGGGTTCCCTAGGGAAGTGGTGGAATCTCCATCCTTGGAGGTTTTTAAGGCCCGGCTTCACAAAACCCTGGCTGGGATGATTTAGTTGGGGTTGATCCTGAGGTCCCTTCCAACTCTCATCTTCTAGCAGTCTCTGAAATCATTTTGGAGTTGGAAAATCCACTGTGGGGGCTGTTGTCATGCAAGTGTGTGGGGCCATTAATTAACCAAGGAGATTTAGAGTTGCTGCCTTTTCGCTTTTTAATTATATGCACATACCACATTTATTTTTAACTAACTTTCGTTTTTTAATCACACACACATACCACATTTATTCTTTAACTAACTTGCTAACTTCTACTTTAAAAAAACAACAACAAAATTATAGAAGCTTACAACCAAAAGAAAAAAAGAGAATACTAAGGTGGAATTTCCCATCAATATGGGTTCCACTTATGTTAATTAACACAGTGTAGTAACAAGAAACACTTTTTGATTTAGTCAGGCAATTTGCATTCAACAAGAGGCCTCTCAGGATGTTCCCAAAGAAATGTAAATAGAGCATAAACAAAATCCAGTAAGCAGAACTTCAGGATAACAAAAGTAGTTTAGCAGATTAACAGGCAAAGGCCCTTATGGCCTGTGTCTTTTGGTTTTAGCAATTTGCTTTTGGGCCTACCTTGTCCCCCTTTTGACCTTTAATCTTAGAGAGAATGGGTCACCTTTTTAATAATTGCCTTAAAGCAGTGTTCTTCACTGCAAGGCTTCCAAGCCAGTGGTGGCTCCCATCAACCTTAAGTGCAGCTCTCTGACTAATGGTTTAAATTCCAATTTTTTTTTTTTTAACATTAGAATATGTACCAAGCCTATCAAAGTCCACCTTCTTTACAAGTCACATTGACCACATGGTATGATGTGTGCCAAAAAGTGCATCTATGTATATCTGTTGTATAATAACCATAATATTACCATAGCAACCAACCTGTTAATTTAGTAGTTGATATGACTCTCACATTGAAAGCTTTTTGCCAAAGTGGCCCCCGCTTGAAAAATAGTGAAGACCACTGCCTTAAAGCAAGATATTGGGAAGTGATTTATACCTGTGATTCCAGCTTTAAGGACATTCTCTTTATTTAACAATACATCTTACACATTCCAAATAGGTGATGAAACACAACAGACAATATTTCCTTAATAGCGGGCAACCAGCCTGTAAAAATATCATACCAATGGTATGCAATTAGTTCTTTTTTTGACTTGGCAGTTTTTAGCAAGTCCCCGTTTGTGTGCAATACTTGTATTGTTTGATTTTCCTTTTGTGTGTGTGTGTTAGCTGTAAAAGTTGAGTTACTTTTTTACTTATTAACAGGTGGTCTGTTAGTTTGCCCCAGTCTAAGCCAAGACTGACAAAGCAGTTGACCAAGTTTCTTGTAATAACCATTTGTTTTTTTGTTTGTTTGTGGTAGGCAGTAAGTGTGGTTATTTGTGTATACTATGCCAACATTACATTTATTTACATTTATTTACCGGGGATTGGCTAACAATTTTGTTTTCTCAAAATACATTTTTCCAGGAAGCTATGCATGCATGTTGCCCATTGTACAAAACTTGAATTGTAGCTTTTAATGTATTTTATATGCATGTTTTTAAGGATACAGCTTGGCTGCATGGCTCTGGGGTGAGAAGCAAGGATAGGCCCACGCACCTTTGAGGGCTCCATATAGGACACCCTTTAGCGTCCAATAATTTTCCCTTTTTTTCAGCTCACTGTCTCATAACACAGGGTAGCCAGAAAGATCCCATGTCTAATACTGGGAGTGGGCTACCCTTTCATAGGTCTGTTTTTACAGTCTGCTGGTGGATTATTTTAACACTAATTTTGCTTAGTAACAAATTTGGTTTTACCACACCAGATACATATTGCATTCATTTATATTTGTAGGTGTAAAACAGTGACTTTTTACTTTGTTTTAATAAATGTGTTAAAACCTTAACATTTTTAGATGTAACCCGATATATTTTGTGTGTTAGTGTTGCCAGGCTGAAAATTTGCAACTCGGTACATCCTATAACCAAAGCAGTTTCATTTTCTATTTTAATTTATTTTTACATAGTATCCACATAATAGTGTTTAAGTATTGCCACAGATTTTATTTAGCTTTTAGGTGTTTTAACTTTATTTGAACCAAGTCCACATTGGTGTGTATTTGTTTTTCTGTGAGGCTATTTTCCAGTTGGGATAGTGAGCTTAGATTGTTTTTGATTACCTTCAGGTTCACAGTATTTAGGATTCCTGTTTCAGGGCCAATCCCTCCCAGTATAGCATCTGTTAGGTCCCGTCTCACTCGAGTGCGAATGCTGGTGAGTCTTTATTCATGCCGGTGTACCTTTATTCATAAGGTGTACATCTGGGTTCCACTGCATTACTTTTTTTTTTTAACCCACATGTTCTGGTGTTTTTCTGCAATTTTTAGCGTTTCTGGAGTCCAAACAGGTGTCTCTAGTTTTTCAGATACCTTAAAGGCTGCTATTCGATAGCTTGCTGAGATTTCTAGAGGTTTCCAGGGTGCCTCAGGAGGCATTTTCCATAGGGCCCTATTAGCAAAATTAACCAGCATTCTTAATTCTTTTAAGACATTTATTCCCAGGACTTTTTCTCCTTTTAAACTTATTGAATTAAATTGCCCTTTATTTCGTCTCTTTTTTACCTAATAGAGGATGTTTCTGTCAATACAGCTGCCATGCTTATTGATTCTTTTCTGCTTAATGCAGCATTCCCCACAACATTAGTAACAAGACAAACAGCATAAAACATAAAACACAATCTTTGTTGCAACAGTAGATTCATGGTGTTGCTCTTTAGCTGTTTTGCTGGCGCCCGCTATTCCTGAAGTTCTGAAAGACAAGAAGAAAATTTTTCTACCCCCTTTAGAGGGTGGCAGATTATTGCTTAAAATACCTATTCCTTTTACAAATCTTCTTCCTGATTGAAAGCAAAACAGAGGAATTACCCCCATATTTTTCTGTGTCTGGCTGACTCTTCCACAGCCACACGACTTTGGTCTTTAAAAGATATTGAACTCTATGAAGCATGGAAGTACCCACAGAGTTAAATGCTAAGAAAACCAAGTTATCTTAAACCAACAGAGCAGCGTTTTACAAACCAAGAATGTTGGTTTAGGTCCTTAAAACCTTACAGATTTACACAATATTTTGCACACAAACATTTTTTTTTACTGCTTCAATTATTTTCACACAGCTATACACAAATTACATTCTCTTTTTTATGTATATTTATTTTACTGGATGTTATTAAACCAAGAACTTTCCTTTTTTATAACAGTTACTTTTTGAACATTTTCACAACTGTTACTTTTGAACATTTGTACATTTTTTAACTCTTTAATTTTTTAAAACTTTTGCAGTATTAATTTTTACAAAGGTTTTACATTTATAAACTTTTAATTTTTTTTTAAATTACTTACTTTTGTTTTTAAATTTACTATATTTTAGCTTTATTATATTATTTTTACTGCTATAGCTTTTAACGTTTTACTTAAAATCTGTATTTTCGTACTTAGAGGACTGTTTTTACCAGCCGCTGGTTTTATAGCTTTGCTGACTTGATTCTTCCTCATTTTAATTATTTTTTAAGGTGGTGCATTTTGCTTGCAAAACCTGATCTGCCAAGTACAATCTTTGCAACACAGCTGCCATGGTGTGTGCTTTGTTAAAAACTTTTTCCATAAATATTTAAAATCCCCTCCATCAGCATTTAAAAAACAAAACAAAAAACCCCAAACAAAAATGCGAGTAGCGTGAGGGGGGTGAAAAGCAGCCAGTTTGCCTTATGAGTTCATTTTAAAGTACAGGCTAAAAGGAACAACATTCCTTAACATGTCAGCTGTGACTTTAACCCTAACTTTCTAAACAAAAAGAAGAAGTGGCGTAGGAAGTGAGAGAGAGAGAGAGAGAGACATCAGCAAAGGATCAAGGAAAACCTGAGCCAAGAAAAGCACAGACAGCCACAACAAATCTGGAAGTGGGGCTCCATGGAAAAGCACAACCTCAGCCCCTCCCCGGCTTAAATGGCAGTGGCTCTGGCGCTTTAATTGCCTATAGTCACCTCTCTGTGTGCAGCTACAATCACTCTCAGGACTCCCAATCCGTACCACAGTATCCAGTTAGCGAAATCAACAACAGCTAGGATCCCAGGCTACGTTTTCCCAATCTGGGGTGCCGTCCTGGTGGCCTTCTCCCCATTCACCTGTAGGATTTGATTCGCTTTTTAGTTTTAGTTTTGATAATTTCCTTTCAAACGTTCTTCTTTTGTTTTCCCTGCTGGAGTGCCTCTTGGAGGGAATTTAATTGGCTTTATACTCCCGTTTTGGACACCTTCAAGTGTTCTGTCTTTTTTTTGGCCTGATTTAGTCTTGCATTTAGAGAGGTGATTGCCTCCTGATCTGCCGCTGCAAAATAGCCAAATTGCTGCTGCATCCTTTCTGCTTGGGCTGGCAGGATTATCTATCAGCAACTACTGGGCCAATTTGTCCTCTAGGTCTGAGATGGTAAGACATCTGCTAGGGCCTGATCCGTCCATGGGCTATGCCTGAACTTCTGGAAGATTTTGGTAAAAGGATCGGTTTCCTTAACAAAAGGTAGCATGGGAGATAGGTTAGAGTCCTCTGAGGTATCACTTAACTGCTTCCTCCTGAACATATCCTTCTATGCCCTTCTATTCTATAAAATTTATTACTTCAGCTACAGCAATCCAGCCCCTGTATCAGGCAAAAATAATAACTCCGCAAAAGTGGGGTATCTAGTTTCAGTGAGATGGTGTGCACATCAGCTTCACAATAACCGAGGTATATGCCAATATATCCCCTCTTTCGCAATTCTCCACCAAAATGTTATACTTATAAATGAAATGAATAGCTGAACCTTATTGAGAGGGAAAAGGCAATATGCCGCGTTTATTACGAATACAGACATTTCGAAAAGCAGTTGCCTACACACACACACACACAGCTCTGCAGGTGGAGTATAATGACCAGCCTGTGAGTCGCTCGAGCCAGCCCACTGGCCGGGTGGACTGACCGCGAAGATGGAGCCAGGGTCTGCTGGTCGTGAATCCAATGTCCTTGGATGTTTGCAGAACGAACCCAGAGTCCTCATCTTTTCACCCCGTAGTCGTCAGTTCCATTCAGGTCCATGGATCTTACTGCGACATGCTGCTTTTGCATTTGGTGAGGTTGTTAATTACCCACTGTGTTGCAAGCATGACTGCTTCTGTGTTCTCTCTCACACTCTGTCTCGTTCCTGTTTTTGGGGTGACTCCTCCTGTATTTTGGGGTTATTTTTTATTTGCATTTTTCGGCCATTTGGGCTGTAAAAGGTTGTTAAAACAAAGTATTTTTACTCCCCTTTATTACCAAGGAGATTTAGGGCTGCTGCCTTTTCATTTTTTAATTACACACACACACCACATTTATTCTTTAACTAACTTGCTAACTTCTACTTTAAAAAAACAACAATAAAATTATAGAAACTTACAACCAAAAGAAAAAAGAGAACACCGAGGTGGAATTTCCCATCAATATGCGTTCCACTTATGTTAATTAACACAGTGTAGTAACAAGAAACACTTTTTGATTTAGTCAGGCAATTTGCATTCAACAAGAGGCCTCTCAGGATGTTCCCAAAGAAATGTAAATAGAGCATAAACAAAATCCAGTAAGCAGAACTTCAGGATAACAAAAGTACTTTAGCAGATAAAAGGCAAAGGCCCTTATGGCCTGTGTCTTTTGGTTTTAGCAATTTGCTTTTGGGCCTGTATTGTCAAACACTTCAGAGCATGACTTTGCATCCCCTGCTTATCCCGGCTAATAGCTATTGATGCACCTATCCTCCATGAACCTATCTAGTTCTTTTTTGAGCCCTGTTATAAATGGAAGGGTCACTGGCACCGTTTACCCACAAGATTGGCCCTCAGTCAGAAAAATACCCCAAACTGCCTGCTGTGTCCTGCATAATATCTGTGAAGCAAAGGTGATGAAAATGCCGCCAGGGTTGCGGTGGAGCGGTTTTCTGCTGCGTTTGAACAGCCACGCACAAGAGCAATTACGAGAGCTCGACATGGAACTGTGCCGTTGAGGGAGACTTGGGGAGAACGGGGTCAGTAGCGTTCACGTCTGTCTGCGCCCTGGGCGCTGTTCGGAACCGTGTGGTGCTCCCTGTACATTTATAAATAGGACTGTGTGTTTTCTTGAAGTGATAAGTTATGTGGCGCTTGCTGTACATTTATAGATGTTAAACCGTGCGTTTTCCGGGACTTAGGAGCTTTGTGGTTGTTACCCAGGGACTTCTTGATGCTGACTGGCAGGGGGCATAGGGTGTGCATAGGATTTTACAGGGATCCTCTGGGTTGGATATATGCATAATAATTCACTAAAGGGTGTCCTGTGAGGTTTCTGCTGAGAACCCATTGCCCACGGGTCATCATAACCCCTGTGAAATGTATGCAAGGATAATATTGAAGAAGTTAGGCATCTATACTGAAAGTTATGTTCTTAAGGCAGGTAATCAGGAGGTGGCATGTCTCGGACAGGTTCCCCTCAGACAAGGCGTAACAGATGCTGATCTCCCTGTCTGGTCACTGTGTATTGTGTGTCTGTTCTGCTAATTGACAGGGTTGGCAGAAAGAACACAGACACCAGTAGAAAGAACAAGGTTGCTTTACTATCTCTTTCTAAATATTACAGGAAATGAAATGATATATACACATAAGCAATAGAAAGAATAAGTAAGGTAATGCACCTGGTCATTACTACATAAAATCAACTATAGTGATTAAGAAAGATACATCACCAATTGCCCTATTAATACATTACCATCATCCAGATCCACAGTCGCTGGGGAGCCCCAGTTGCGGCGAGGATTTGGAGAGCCTGTCCCGGCAATTGGGAAGCCCTACGCGGTGCATCCACCCATAGGTGAGGTCTCCAAAGTCGCTGCAAGTGGGTCCAGCTTTTATAGAGTGGAACAAACAAGTATACGTGACTGTATGCAGATTGCCTGATGGATATCTGGTTCTCATGCAGGGGGCTGTGATGGGAACCTGGCCAGGGCTCCCATCCCAGACCCTGCATGTTCCTCTCTAAATCTCCTTAGGGCTTCAATAGCAGGCAGAAACTCCTTACGAAAGCAACAAAGGAAAACATAGAAACTCCTTATCAAAAGCAAAGGTAGAAAACTCCTTATCAACAGAAACTTCTTACTTTAACAACAAAGGGGAAAGACCCCTCTCATAGGTTAAAATACTCTCACTCTGTCAGCGGAGGGAGAGGCTCCTTTCATGTGTTATACATAGTAACTTATTAAAAATTGATACATTTGGAGTGAACAAGCATATACAATAGTTACATTTATGATACAAAGATTCATTGACATAAACAAATATGACTCCCACCGCAGATGCCGATTCAACTAGATACATATAATCCTTTCATATCAGTGTCTCACAGTGTATCTCTATTTGCATCCTGAGCCAGATGCTGATGAAAAGATGGTGAAATTTACAAGAACGGGGTATACAGGAAAAAAAAGAAAAAAACAGCACAAGTCATCCTGTTTACGAATAAGGACAATCGATTGTTCGGATGTCTCTGGGGATGCAGACAGACAGCTGGGCTTTTTCACCGAGAAGGCAAGCTGACCACATAACTTGTCCCATGCACAGAAGATCGCAGCCAACCCTGCTCTGTGAGATGTGAAAGGTCACTAGGTCCGGCTCTAGAATGCCTGTTATGATTTTACTGTCTGTGTAACCATTTCTTTCCAATACTTTCACTTGAGTCTTTGTGCTTTGTTACATCTGGGCTTGATTTCACTGTGAACCCATCTAAGTGCCGTGCGTTGAGCGGAACGATGAGCGGAGGTGGAACTGGCAAGCTGGGGTGCCCTGTTTCTTTGGGAGCAGGAAATCTGTGAATAATGTGGATGTTCAGTGGACGCTCTGGGGAGATACTCAGAGGGCTTGAGGGCTAGAGTGGGTCTATCGCTAACCTGCAGAATGACTGTGGGGCCTGCGAGGCCTAGAGGGCAGTGCTTGTGTTCCTCGTGGCTGGTGGAGTTGGGGAGCTGAGCCCCAGCAGCCACAGACAGAGTTTCCTCACGCTAAGGGTAGGTGATAATATGGGGCCCTCCTGCCTTGGGAATGCCCGGGAAGTGTCACAGGGTGCTGTACAGTTCCACATACTGCGTGCTTTGGGCACCGCTCTGCATTCTGCAATATGTGTTGTGAACTACTAAAGATAATTTCATTTCAAAGAAATAGACATTTATTTTTCTGCACAGGTTTGCTACTCAATACTGTGCAAAAAACGGGCGGTGCGATGCAAGCTTTTAACATAGATTAACAGAACAGAACTGGAAAATGGGGTAGGTGGGGAACATTTCATGCCACAACTGTAATCCATTGTGGCTACACGTACACCAGCTGTACACAGGTCAGTGCATGTGCAGGTGTGGTTTTCCTTGCTGTCCGCTGGTGTGGAGTGGTAGGGGTAGCGGCGTGGCCTGGGATGCCACATGGTAGTGTAGTGAGCTGCTACCATAGAGTTCTCTAAGGACTGCAAAAGGGGAGAGCATCCAGGATTTTTGGACCTGTACATCAACCAGGGTCTGCAGCATCTGCGTTCGCTGCCTGAGCAGACCCATTATGTCTCCTCCTCTTTAGTGCATCTCCTCCTTTTTCTACTCAGCCTCTCTCCTGTCTGTTAGATCCTGCTCCATGCCAGCTGCCTTGTCAGACCTCCAGGCCCTTGGTTTATCATCCAAAGCAGCACTGGCTTGTAGGATCTCACTGATCAGGGTCAGGTGTTCTGCAAGTGTGGAAGGGGCATCCCTCAAGGCCGCAACGCCAGATGGTGCTGATAAAACCAGACGGCTGGACTGTTGGATTTACAACAGAAAGGGAAAGAGACCTTTCAAAACTCCCTTCCCTCATTCCCATAACATTTTAAAATAAGACACACCTACTGACACGTCAGCTTTGGCATACCTCTGCGCAGAACGGTTCTCCAGCCACGGTGAGTATGACCCGCCAGAGACAAGGAATTCCAACTGCATGAAACAATCATATTTTGGTCCCTACTCTGTGGGGCAACGATGGCACTGAATAGTGGCAGCGTTTCCTACAAGTGGTGCTGGTTTTAATGGATATCTCACTCCTGCGGGTCACAAAGGCGCAGAGAACACAACTGCTGTTGGCGGCTCAGGCTGCCCGGGCCCATATGCCATTAGCCTGTGTACTGCGATGGTGCCAGCTGACCTCTTCATGCAGTGGTGTGGGAAAGCAGCCTACCGCGGAGGAAGAAATAAGGCCCCATCCCTAGAGGGAGAAGACTGCAGCGTATCTTTATGCAAATTTCATGGAGATCTCTCAGGAGCATACAAGGGACGTCCTTGTGTGCATGCACTGCAGATACCAACTCGACTGCTGTTTGCTGGACTGCTGCCACGTCGTGTACAAATAACACAGTGAGAAGTAGGTTCCGGCGTCTGTTAGCTTGGGGATGAGCCATGTGCCATCCCGACTTTTCAGTACTGTCAAGGAAAACGCCTGCACATGCTTACCCAAGGTCCTTCCCCATTGTTGGGTTAGTCCCTGTTTGGCTGGTGGATCAGAGAGACTGTGGCGGAGTCTCCAACGGGTCCTGGCTGCCGGGCTCCAGCCTCCCCCTTCCCCGGCGGTCTGCCGGGTGCTGGTGGGGTCTTCGCCAAGCACGGCATGCAGCTTGTTGTGAAAGCGGCAGGTCCTGGCTCAGCAGCTGATCGGCTGTTGGTCTCCGCGTGGCATGCCTCGCGTACTTCCTGTGCTCTCACACGGCACTGCTGCCCATTCCTGTCGTACCCCTTTGCGCGTATCCCCGATGCGGTCTTTCCACAGGAGATCTAGTACCTTCTGTCTGCTGCCGGCAGGAGCCCGTCTAGTGCATGGAGACAGGATGTCAGCTGGGCGGTTGTTTGGAACAAGGGTGAGCTGTGAGGGGTGCAATCGGGAAAAGGCATTTCCAAAGTACAGAGGAAGTTTTAAAGGGGCAGGACGGCTTCCAATCTCCGTGGCCTCTGGGCAGCGGAGTTTACAATTGTGACTAGAGTGGTCACTGTTTCAGGGACTGGGGTGTTGTGGGATAGCTGCTGGAGGACTGTTAGCGTGACACATGTCATGCCGCGTCTACACTTGCACTGCGTCGACCTCAGTAGGTCAGCCATGGGTCTATCCCGTTCGGGGAGGTGGCTTTGCTGTGTTGCTGTAATCGGGCGCTTACGACTGTCAGAGGCAAATTTTAGTGTAGGCACATGAACAAATGGGTCGACACAAGGCAACTTACGTCAAACTAACTTTGTCATGTAGACCAGGCCTAAGGATTTAATGGTCTGGACAAACATGGTTTGATAGAATGCTTTACAGCAAGGAGGCAAAATGTCTCTTCAGCGGGGCCCAAAGGCCCATCATCAAGGGGTTGGTTCCAGTATATTGGTGTTAATCTGGAATAATTATAATGAAGCCCGTGGAGTTAGACCGGTATAAAACTGGCAGACCTGAGACCAGAGTCAGGCTCCAAATGTTTACAAGTAACATTTGCTTTCTCTCCTTCCCCGTCGCTCTATTGAGCGCAGAGCGCTTTCTGTGCCGGCAGTGCGGCGGGGCGGGCTGGGGTTGCGGAGTTATTCACGCTGCTCCTGCTGCTATTCTTGGGGCGCCGATGGTAGCTGCACCAGCAGCCAGGGCAGCGTGTCGAATCTGCAGACCTCGATGTTACTCAGAGAGAAAGATGGCAGGCTTGGTTCGGTGGTGACGGGGCTTAGCTGGGTTTATTGTCAGCAAAGGACGGTACCAGAGCTGTATCCAACAGCTCACAGGGACACTGACACCTGCGTGCCCATGACAAGATAAAGGGCGGGGTCTGACCATTGGCCCCAGCCTCTGCTCCTGCCCTGGCTTTGTGGGCTGACCGCCAGCCCCGGGGGCTGCTGATCTGGGGGCCGTGGCTCTGGCCACTACTCCTGTGGTCGCGGGACTAGGCTGCCTCTCCTGCATCAGGGCTGATTGCCAGCGGCTACCCCAGCCCTGCGACTGCTCCTGAGTGAGGGCTGACAGCCGCTCCAGCCTGCGACCAGGCAGCAGCTGAAGAAGTCACGCAGGCCTGTTAAAGTCACCGGACCCGTGACCTCTGTGGCAGAATTGGCTCCTTAGCCGTCGGCAATACTATTTTGCCAAGGCCAGGCCTACTTCGGTTCGCAGCCTTTGGTTCATGCCGTTAGTTATACCGAGGGCTCCAGGAGGCCCCACGATCGGTACCACTGAGGGACAGACATTCGAACAGGTCAGTTACCAATAAAAATGCCATTAACCCTACATAAGCCTTGCCACAAAACCACGTACCTGCCTGGCCAGTGGTTCCTCCGGGTAGGTCTGACTTTCCAGAGTGCGGTGGCAGTGGAGGGTCTGAGGGGTAATGTTTGTTTTGATTTTTAAAACCACTGCTGGCTCTGTGACTAGGAGCTAACATGTCTGCAGGGGTCCGCTCTCTCACCAGCTGGGGCCTCATGGTCCTTCACCTGCCTCAAGGAGCTGAAGCAGCGACAGAGAAGGTTCTGCCGATACGACAGGCAGCTTCCTGGGGGCTGCAGGCCTGTCCAACCCAGAACAGCCTCGTGGTTTGGCTCTGTGCTGCGACAGCTGCCAAGGGGGAAGTTGGTACAGAAGTTTGCAGCTGTAGACTTCCTGGTGTGCGTAGAACGGCCAAATATTCGGTGCGTGCGGTGTTTCCAGCCAGCGACATGACGTCCCCAATGGCAGGGTTACCTGACACTGCCACAGACGTTCCACCCTATTTGTTGATGGGATAATTTATTAAGGGGTTTCCAGGCTCTCCAGCAGGGCAGCTCTCTGCCCCCAAATAATGCCCGTGCAGGACGCCCTGGGGAGTGGGGACGCCGAGTCGGACATCAGGGTGTTTGGGATACCCCAACTGCACATTCCCATACACCATGAGGAAACGTCCTTGAGCAGGGGTCTGATAGCTATACAAGATTATTGTGGGGCAGCACAGACCAGCTATTCCACCTTTCGCCCCTCGCCCGCTCCTTGGTGCCGGTGTCGCACTGGGGCAGCTCTGAAAGCTGAGGACCTGCTGTAAGGCAGAGCCAGTGAGAAGGAAAGGGCAGCAAAGTCTGGAAAGAGGAAAGGAAAAGCAGAAGCCCAGCTGAGAAGGTCACAAGAAAGATAAAATATGCAGGATGAATAAGACTGAAGGACAAACACTAGAGCTGAAAGCAAATGAAGGGCCGGGTCCTGATTCTTCGTGGCCCAGCCCCCCCAGCAGCTGTTTCCTCAGCGGCCAAGTGAGTGGGAAATGCTAGCACAGGTGTGAGTGGAGAGCTCAGGTGGGGTCAGGCTCGCTGAGACAGGGCCATAGGGCAGAGTCAGGGCCAAGCCGCCCCCCAGAACCTCTGCCCCAGGCGTGGAGGGGATTGCACGCTGCCCCCTCCCCAGGGGCTCGCTCACAACCTCCAGCCCCTGCTGAGGTTGCTGCCCAGCCATTCAGTGCCACAATCTGCCCCTTACTTCGCTCCTGTCTCAGACACAACGGGAAATCAAACGTCAGCCGCTTCCAACACATCTCATGTCGGTGGAAACGGCTTGGGTTAATCTGGAGCAGGTCAGCCATGCTCTACAGTCCTAATGGAAATCGCAAGGGAACCAGCCGGCATGAGGCCAGCCAGTGATGTCTGGTTCAGGGCGCCACATGCCAGGAAAGATGGGGACAAACTGGAGAGAGTCTGGAGAAGAGCAACAGAAAGGATTAAAGGTCTAGAAAACACGACCTATGGGGAAAGATTGAAAAACGTTGGGTTTGTTTAGACCGGAGAAGAGAAGACTGGGGGGCGGGGGGGACGACACATGATAATGGTTTTCAAGGATATAAAAGATGGTTACAAGGAGGAGGGAGAAAAATTGTTCTTGTTAACCTCTGAGGACAGGACAAGACGCAACGGGCTTAAATTGCAGCCAGGGTGATTTAGATTGGATATTGGGAAAACCTTCCTAACTGTCAGGGTGGCTAAGCACTGGAATAAATTGCCGTAGAATCTCTGTCATGAGAGGTTTTTAAGAACAGGTTAGACAAACACCTGTCAGGGCTGGTTTGCTGTTACCTAGTCCTGCCTTGAGTGCAGGGGACGGGACTAGATGACGTCTTGAGGTCCCTTCCAGTTCTACACGTCTATGTTTCTATGATTTTCAACAGCTCTTTACAGAAACGGGAGGGGGATGAAAAGAAGGAGCAGACACAGAACTGAGCTGTAATATAAAAGATGTTGGGACTGCTACATCTAATTACACAAAAGAATTAGTAAGGGTCTTCAATGTACTTAACAATCGTAGCAGGATTTTAATAAAACAGACATCTGTTTCTACACTGCCACAAGCCACGATTTCTGCTGCTGCCATTGCTGGAGAATTCCTCCGAGATCCATGTTCGATTATCTAGCTTTCATTTTGTCTGAAGACATCTACTAAATCCTATTTTATTCCTGATCATGTTCCAGTAGAACCAGTGTTTCTGGCACTGCCCTAGAGAGGGCATTAGCAGGTCCTTGTGGCCCCAGACCATTTAGATACAACAAATTCTGCACCTTGGCAGGGAGGTTAGCCTAGATGACCCTCGCAATCCCCTTTACCCCGTGATTCTAGGGTTCCTGTAGCATCTCTATTTGATACAAGATTGACAACAAAAACGACTAAAAGAATATTTTCGTTGCACAGCTGAGCACACAAAAGTCAGGAAACGATACTGCTAGCTTGCATGTGCATCCTGATCTCTGCCCCCTTTGTAGGCATTACAAACAAGGTCACATTTATTCCCTGCCAAGATGGCCTTAAATTCTCTAGCAACGCCCCTTGCTCTTTGAAGCAGCAAACTAAAATTTCTGCAGCAGAATTCACTAATTCGGTGACTTCAAAACTGGAGTTAAGTGACAAACGACTAATATAAGCAGTGCAGGATTCCTTGCACAATTTATTTTAATCTTAAAGTCAGTTTATTTTACTCTGCATCCTTATGTTATCAAGGTTTATAACTTTAGTGTTAAAATAACCGGCTGAGGATGAATCTGACCCGTTCCTGCTGATTGCTAACAAATCGTGGTGCAAAGAGGAAGTCCCAAGGGAGTGGGAAAAAGGCTCACATCACCCCAATATTATACAAAGTGAAATGAGAGGACCTGGTTTGCTATAGGTCAGTTAACCTGACATCAATCCCAAGCAAGATATGGGACACAGTCAGGCCCTTACACACCCCACCCCGGTTTAACTAACTCAACCGCTTTTTTCCCCAGCTGTTCCCATCCCTGTCTCCCACCCCACCCCAGCGGGACAGATGGCCTAGGATCCCTCTTGGCAGTCAGAGCTGAGCTGACTCCCCCAGTGTCACCAGCAGTCTCCTGCTAGAGGGGAGCTCCTCGTTGGGCACTTATGGGTTTGCTCGGTTCCCGTCTGTAGTAGAGGCTCACAGTTAGTTGTGTACAGTTCCATTGCACTGGACATGGCAGCAGCGACAGTGCCCCTGGCCTCGAGGAATCTCCCATCCCCTGCCCATCGCTGGCAAATGGCAGTACCCTAATCACACACGCATCTCTCTGCTGGGAGTTGGAGGAGCAGCTGGTGCCTGGTGCAGAGCAGTGCATGGGTGCAGTTCCCAGGGGAGCACCGGGGAGCCTTTACAGTGTGTAGCTCAGGGCTCTCGTGCTGGCCAGCGTGTCTGGGGGCTGGGGCCTGTGCCCTTTCCTCCCAGGTGAAGGAAATCTGGGATGCTGCCTCTGTGCTTCCCTAAGAACTGCTCCCTCCTACCCTGCCCACGTGGCCCACGGCAAGGCACAGCAAGGCTGAAATATTAACATGATCCTGTGCCTGGCCTGCAGCCTGGTCTCCGATTGCCCGTGAGCCGGCTGGAACTTTCTGCCCCGCAGCCTGCCGTCCTGGCCTCCGCGCTCCGCAGAGCTCAGTTCCCTGGGGCAGGGGGCCCGAGGCTGGTGGCTCTGAGTGCCAGCCCCATGTCAGCGTGCACCGCATCGCTCCCCGCTGCTGGGTCCTGTCGGCCCTGGAGCCGCTGAGAGATGGGGGGTGACGGCGTGTGCTCTCTGCCAGCCTCTGCTGGAGAGCACGGGGAGCTGCCGGGGTGAGGCAGTGCCTCGTTTACGTATTCGCGAACGGTGGCGAGTTTGAGGACACTGGGGTATAACTGGGGGCTGCTGTTTTGGAGCTCACCCCGTTAGGAACCGCCTGGGCCAGGCCTGGATGATGACCAGGCTCAGGGTCACCCTCAGGGATGGTGCTAGCCGCCACGGTTGGGTAAAAGGTGTCTGGCTTAGGGAGTGCCTGGGGGTGTACAGTCCTAGGTGTCTTATTAAAGAGAGGTTTAGAAGAGCTGCTGCATGATGTCATGAGAGAGGACCTGGTAGTGAGCTGTAGGCTTTGGAGGAGTGAAGTAATGGTTGGCAGGCTGCAAAAGGAGAGCAGATTCTCCCAGCACTGGTGGGTGACACTGCAGTCAGACTTCCCAACCAGCCACAAACAGTGCTTCTGATTCCCCCACACTGGTTATCAAGAAGCTACAACAAAATACACACAGCCCCTTTTACCGCATTTCAGTCTCTGGCTCCCAGTCACCCACTAAGTCCAGTAACGAGAGAGTTTTAAATAACTTATGCTGTTTACCAAAAAGGTTATCCTGTCCCCAAAGGGTCAGCCACATTTCCAGCTCAATATAGGTTTGGATCTTACCCAAAATGCCACGCGGCCAGCCAATCCTCTAGCAACTAAAACTACAGATTTATTATAAAAGAAACAAACTATAAGAGAAATGTTAAATGTTTAAAGCAATCAGATACATAGAGATGATTGGAAAGTCCATATATATCAGGTTCCCAGTAGAACTGTGGCATTTGCAGGCTTGCACAGTCCCTCTGGTGTACATCCAGTGCCTGGATGGGTCTCAGTCCTTTGATTCACAGCTTCAGGTGTGATGAGTAGCTGATCCGGTAGGAAGGTGAAGGCTAAAGGCTGACTGAAAACAAAACGGGTGTGGTGCAGTTGCCTTTTATGTCCCTTTGCCTTTGTCATGCTGCTTGTGCAATTTCCTGGAGTAAGATGGAGTCACCTGAGTAAGTCCTGATGACTCATCGGGTGTATCCCTGGCTTCTCCCCCTGGGCCCTTTGTACCTGTGAGTTTCCTTAATGGGCCATTAAGCAGGCTAGTGCCCCAGCTGAGCTAGGGTGTCCCCCAGAAACACAGCACAAGTCGAAATACAGATACAAACGTAGCCCCAACTTCCAATGCAAATATGACACACGCACATAAACAACATCATCATCCTTAACAAATTATAACCTTTCTAACGGTACCTGACACGGCCCATCTCTGGCGAATTAGTGCCATTTTGACGTACGGATGTTAAATAATAGCATAAATGGTCCCCCTAATCCAGCCAGTATCACGAGCAGGTATTAAAGTTTTAGAAGAAAAGCCCTACAAAGCACAGCCCTGGCACTCTATCGCTGCCCACACCACTGGCAGAAGCACTGAGCAATCCACCACCAGGCCAACAGCTTCAGCGACAGAGGGAAATGGGAAAATTTGAGGCCGGATCCCCAGATGCATCGAACAGCACTCTGCAAGCTGGCCCACCAGCTCAGGATAGCACCCGCCGGGCTTCCCGAAGCTGAGCGGGTGGGGAATGGTGCCCAGGGAGCCTCTCCATGGGCCGGGATTGCCCACACAGGCGCTCTCAGCTGCTGTTTGATGTTGCAGAGAGACACGGGATGGGGCTTTGCAGTCACGCTCCAAACCCTGCGTGTGGTGGATTTACACGTGCAGAGCAGGGGGCTGGCCAGGTTCCAGCTGATGGAAAGGGGCCGTTGGGTGCTGGTCACTACGGAGGCCTTCAGGGGATGGCAGCAGGCTGGGTCAGGCAGTTGTTGCTGACTGGGGGATTAGCGCAACAACAGTGGGGCAGTCACTTGGCCCAGGGTGCTCTGGCAGAGGGAGGGAGCAGCCTGAGGCCGTGGGGAGAGTTCTCCGGAGAGTATGTGACCGCAGCAGCACTGTATGGAAGCTGTGTCCAGACTGGGCTGGAGGAAAACGCTGACGGCAGCCAACAGGCCACGTGCTTTGTGCTGGACCCCAGCACTCGTGTGCGTTTTATTGAGCTCTGAGTTGCATAGATAGAGATGCTTTTTCTTTCTAAAGCAAACTGAAATGGAATGTGGAGTGTAAGGAAGGGGAAAGTCCTCATTTGTAAACTGATCTTATCTTCTCCTGCCAGCCCGCCTCTTCGTTTTAGTCACATGCTGATGGCACAAGGGCACTCATCCAGCAATTTACATTAGTTAGGACACGCACTGCAGTTCGTCATGCCCTCATGTCATGCCAGGTGTCAATTCTGAGTCACAGGAAACATGGGGCGGGTTGGGGCCAGGGAGAGGGTGTGTCAGGCCACTCATGGGGAGGAAAGCACACTGCTTCACCAAATCCTCTGCTGGGGCCGGATTTGCCCTAAGCTATGCCAGAGCTGCTCAAGTCACCAATTGTCCCAAGCTTGCAGGAGCAGCAAGGAGACTTCCAGCCAGCTTTCCCCACTCAGCTGCAGCAAGGATTGACTCTACGTATCAGGCTGCTGACGTGGTGCTCAGTGGCACCCTCATCTCTGCGACATCCCAGCTGCTTAGGGGGGAAACTCTTGGTTCGTCTAAGAAGCGTTAGTTTAAAGATGGAGCATGTAGTAGAGTGTTAGCTGGCCCCTTCTCTCAAGAACGTTGCCAGGAACGGAGCATCCCTTTCTGTTAGGGCTTAAGGGCACGTCTCCACTATAAAATTAAGTCGAGTGAAGTGACGTTGGCATACGACCGTCACAGTCATTAAATCGCTCTTGCATGTCCATGCTGCGCCTCTTGTGTCAGTGGTGCATGTCCTCGCCAGCAGCGTTTGCACTGTTGCAGAGAGTAGTGCACCCTGGGTAGCTATCCCAGTGCGCAACTCGCCACTCTCTGGTGCAGGGTGTCTTGGGAAGGGTTTGCAAAGCCTCCTGGAGCAAACAAGACCCACAGGGGTGACTGGGAATATGGTTTCCACCTCCCCTAATGTGGTTTTCTTTGTCCCATCGCATTATCTACATCCCATAATGTTTAGCACCGCTTTTCACAAGCTTCACAAATGTGCACAGCCGAGACGCTTGTGAGAAGCATGGATCCTGCACTGCTCTTCAGCATCGTGCTAACCGATATGAACACAAAGCACCTGGTCCTCCTTTCAGACGCGCCAGAGGAACCCCCAGGGATCTGACAGTGCATTGCAAGGCCCCTTGGTGATGGATAGAGGACAAAAAATTCGCCCAGGGCAGAATTCCCTTAAGGCTGGCCCTGCACCAAGTATGTCTCTGCCAGGCCAGTGCAACGTGGCTGTGATTGTGTGTTCTTTCCCGCGGGGTGGAATGGTAGGGGGAGTGCACACGTGGAGTGTGGGGGGGGGGGGAGGAGGGAGATAGGGCGTTAACAAGAGGCTGCAGTGAGAGGCAAGCATGGGTGTCTTGGGCCTGAAGGTCTGTAAGAGTCTCCGACGTGCCCGTCTGGTGCTTGAAAAATGCTATCATGTCTTGCTGCGCCTTGGTGTCCTTTTGCTGCCTGTCCCTCCTCTTCACGCTCTCCCTGTCCATTCTGTCTGTGAGGGTGACTCTCCAAGCCCTCGCTATCTGCAGCACCAGGCTTGCAGGATCTCTTGGAACATTCCCTCCTGCACCCTCGTCCTTCCCTGGCTCTGGGTGGAGGGACCCTCAAGGTCACATTTCCAGCTGGAGAAGACACCGTGGTGCCTGCTGATGTAATTGCTGACTGTGTGGGAGAGTGTCCCATCAGGGCAGAAGAAATCCGGCAGCCCGCCCCAGAAGCCTTTGGCGGAGGATTGCGGAGTGCCTCCAGGAAAGCTTCCTCGAGATCTCTACAGAGGATTCACGGGACGCCCGGTGCACCCTCTGCCTAGCTGTGCCAGGCAATGAGAAGCAAACAGCAGCTCTCCCTCTACTGGTTCTTTCGCTACCTCTTCTGGCCTGATTAAAAAATAGCAAAGGAACAGATGTGTCCCTGCAACATCAAAGCAAACTGCGCACTTAACAGAGGTGCCCTGCCCTGCGCCAGGTGTGCTGCTGCTGGACGGTAGGACCTGGTTGGACGGCTCCGGCGTCAGAAGGAGGTCCTGGCTTGCCGTCCCATTGGGTTCCCCAGGCACCTGTCTCCCATACTCCTCTTCCTCATCCAACACCTCCTCCTCGCTGCACTGCACAGGCCTGTGACGCCAGCATCCCGGAAGTATCCACAGGTCTCGTGGGTGTCGTGGTGGGCTTACCACTGATGATGGCACGCAGCTCCTTGTAGAGGCGGCACGTCTGCGGCTCTGTGCCAGAGTGACTATTTGCCTCCTTTGCCTTCTGGTTCGCTTGCAGCAGCTCCTTAATTTGCCTGAGGCACTGCTAGGTGAGCTGTCCCTGCGGAGCAAACAGGAAACGGGATTTAAAATTCGTGGGGTTTTAGAAGGGGAGGGGTGTGTATCGGTGTGCCAGCCTGCCAGGCAGTGGAGTTCAAAACGGGGACCAGAGGGGTCACAATGCGGTATTGTGGGATACCTCCGGGAGGCCACTAAAGTCCACGAAAGTAATGCAGCGTCTCCACGGCCACTGCGTTGACCAAACTACATCAACCTCAGCACTACGCCTCTTGTGGCATAACAGGACAGTTACAGCAGTGGGCATGACATTTTAGTGTAGACTCTCACAGCATTAGGTCGCCGTAAAGTGCCTTGCGTCTGTAATGGAGAGCAGGCCTCATAGCGTGACCTGTTCAGGGGCCCAGGTGCCAGTCTGTTAAATACTAAACTCCAGAGAACTGGAGTTACAAAAACCCAAGTCCACAGAGCCGATATCTAAGCAGAGCTTGGTATTAAAAAGAATCCTACAAAAATCTTAAAGTAATAGGGCCTCACTCGCCTCTGCTTTCAATCTGGCAAAGCCTTTTGCACCGTGATGTACGTTGCTACCATTCTGATTTACACACTGTAGCACGTTACGCTCACTTTGCACAGGTGCGACTGGCGACCCAAAGTTCCAGGCCGTGGCAAATCAGTCTCATGACACTTCGCACCTGTGTGTTTAAAGTGCCGACGTTCACAGCTGAATCCTCACAGCATTCCTGGGATGTGGATCAGAACCCATTATTGACACTTACTATAGCCCCTGGCCAAGACCTGCCATGAGAGGCTGTTGTGATAATCGGGCCTACACATTTACCCCAATTGTGAGCTCAGCCATGGGCATTGAGCGAAGGCTGGTACGATGTCATCATAACCTCACCAACAAATACTGATGGGAAAAGGAGTGAAAGGGTGACCGACAGACTGAATGGGCCAAACTAAATGGCAGATTGATGTAACTCAAGGACTGTGCTAAAATCATGCTGGAAAACATGAGGCATGGGGCCCAAAAATTAATAAACCAAAATTGGTATGTCGGATATTAGGCCTCCTTGGTGCACAGCATAATGAGGGGCTGGGCTGTCCCACCTGCCACTCCCTACTGGGATCCTTAAGGAAGAGACTTTGGGGAGATGATCTGGCTACAGGAGTGAGCTTCCCCTCACCATCGCCTGGGGCCTGGGGCCTTTCTCCCCTCCTCCTCCTAAGCGATGTCTGAGATGTCTTGGCTAGACTAGACTGGCCCAGAGAGAGGAGCCAGATGACATGGTAGCCAACACCACCAGCTCCAACTGAATGACAACCACCCCCAGCATGTGAGACCCCTTTGGGGCCTTTTCCTTCCCCACTGCATTTCTTCTCGTTCCCGTCCCTGGCCTTCTGCCTTTGGACTAATGGGAGTCTGACTACGTGTTCTGCACTGCTGCAGGAAGCCTGGTGGCCAGCTGGCGTGCATGTGTGTTCTCTCTGCGGGCTGGCCCGGCCCTGCGCGAAGAGCTGACTCGGGAACCTCAGTCTTGCTACCCAGAAATCACAGCCGCGGTTTGATGGCGAAGGCGCTCAGCCAGACGTATTGCCAAAGAAGTACTAGCGCCCCACAGGAGCTGCAGGCACACCAACTCGGGTGGGCCCATGATAATGGACCAGCTCAGTCAGCAGCGGGACTTTCTGCTGCCCCCTCAGCAGGTCCACAAGAGTCTGCAGCATTTGTGTGTTGCGACGGAGGTGTCCCGTTCTGTCCCGGTGCCTCCTTCCTCTCCATCTCCCGCATCTTTCTCCTGCCCACCCTTGCCCCCGCCCTTCTGGCTGCAGCATTCACCCTCCAGGCCTGGTCACCGTCCCGTGGAGCACCAGCTTGCAGCTCACTGAACACACCCTCCTGCGTCCTCTTCTGTCTCCTCCCAGCCCTGGGCAGGCATCCGTGGGTGTGGAGGGACCTTCCCCAAGGTCACCCGGCAGCTGGTAGAGCTAGAACATGCCCAGGTTCATTGCAGGAACAGTCACAACGGAAAGGGAACGTGAAGCTTCAGAATCTCTTCCCTTGGGCCCCAAAAGCTTTAGACAAGACGCGCTGCCTGACACGTCAGCCTTGGAGTATGCTGTCCAGTACAGCCCTCCACGGGCGGCGGAGAGGCTGGGCTGGAGAAAGGAGGCGGGAATTGTTCAGTTGCATGAAGCAATAACATTTTAGCACCAGTGTCTCCGGGTCTGAGTGCAGGCCAGTGGCACTGAGCCCTGGCACCGGTGCCCACAGGTGGAGTGGAGGTGATCTTAGCTGATCCCTTCCTCTTGAGGGAAACAAAGGCAGAGAGAGCATGACACCCCAAAGTTGCCTGGGGCCATATGCTGCTGGCCAAAACCATTGTGGAGTGGCACGGTAAAGTGGCCAACCCCAGGGGCAACCAAGGCAGAGGATAGCCAAGAACCTACATTAAAGTTTCATCCAGGTCTCTCAGGAGGATTCAAGGGCCACCCCTGTGCCCATAACCCAAGTGCTCAGCGTGGCCCCCTGCCTAACTCTGCAGGGGAATGGAAGGCAGACAGCCATTCGACGCTCTTTGTTGTCCTGCGACTGCTTCGAGTGCAAACAAGCGAGCGGCTAGCTGGGTCCTGCTGTGTTGGGTGCCAGCTGGACATCTGAGCGCTGGAACACACTTACCAAAGTTCCTTTCCCTGCACTGGGCTCACGCATGGCCAGCTGTCGGGGAGCGACGCGACTGTGTTGGAGTCTTGAACAGACACTGGCTTGAGGCACAGAGGGACCCCCCCACCAAGTCATGTCCCCATCTTCTTCCTCCTCACTCTCTGCAGCAGGGGCCCGTGTTCCGGGCTCGTGGGCTGCAGAGGGGGGGTCTCCGCCCCGTATGGCATGTGCAAGTAGCAGGTCTGCCAGGCTCCCTGGCCTTTTGGTGGGCGTGCAGCAGCGCCTTCACTTTCACGTGGCATTGCTGCTGGTCCCCGCCATAGCCTTCGCTTGTGCCGCAGTGCAATCTGCTCAGAGGTGCCCACATCTCCACAGCTGCTCTGGAGTGGGACCTGTACTGCTTTTTCTCCCCACAGCCCAGGAGATCCACTGCCTCCCGTCTACTCCAGGCAGGACTGCAGCTGGGGCGTGCAGCTGCCATGGCTGGCGGGGCAGTTGCACGCACCAGTGAAGCGCTTCCAGGTGTGCTTGCCACACTGGGCAAGCAGGAAAAGACATTTAAAACATTTACAGGGTTATGAAAGGGCGGGCTGGCGTCTGGTCTCCATGGCCCTTGGGCGGTGGAGTTCACAACTGTGTCCAGAGCGGTCGGTGTGAGGCATTGTGGAACAGCTTCTGGAGAACTGTTAGGGTCGACACAGGTCCCCCGTGTCCCTGCTCACAGTGCATTGATCACACGTTGGCCATGGCTCAGTCCCCTTGGGGGCGCTGGTGTTCATATGCTGCGGGAATGGATGCTTTGACTGGTGGGAGAAAGTTATGAGTGTAGAGACATGCACAGCCGGGTCGACACAAGACGCCTTGGTGGCAACCTCGCTTTGGAGTTTCAACGAAGCCTTAGTGTCTGTTTAATGAATGCGCCCTGGAGAACATCTCACCTGTGGGATGGGCCTGAGGACGTTAGCTCAGACAGGAAGCTAAGGTTTGGAATACGTGTACGGGTGGTTAGAAGGCCGCACAGGGAGAACTGTCATCATCAGCAACATATTTTCAAGGCCTGTTGTAATGTCTGTATACCTCATGCTTAGCTGGTACCTTTCTGAATGTAGCTGGGGCTCACGGCAGTGTAAATGCGCACTGGTGTACATAACAGAGCGAAGTGGCCCATGCAGACAGGTTGCCAGGCAGCGTGCAGGTACCAAGGCGCCTGGTTTGCCGTGACTGTGTTCCCAGGTATGGTGGGGGACAGGCTGTGCGGTTTTTTGTGGGGCAGCTCTTGCATGGACTAGCTTGGAAAGCTGGGCCGGTGTCTGCGCCGTCCACGCTGAGTTCTGCGTCTTCGGGCTCGCCACAGGCGGCTCTGCCTCTCCACAACAGCTGAGTCAATCGCTCCCCCGCCCTCCCCATGAAGGGCTTTTTATGACAGGAAACAACGAGCTGTTGCTGTAGTTAAGCATTTACTTTAACTGAGGAATTTTCAAGTGCTGTTTAGACATGATTGATAAGGGACAAACAGTGAGAGCAAATAGCGCAGCTAAGGCAGATTTTAGACCGTTTTGTCTAAACCTTGTTTAAAGAAATCAGTTTAAGAACCACCACAAAAGTCAAGTGTGCTATGAGAGAGAGCGCGCCAGCCCCAGCCAGCGAACCTCCGGGCCACGCGGGGCCAATGTCATGCTGACGACGCGCTGCCTTGTGGTTTGGCTAATGGGATAGATAGCAAAGTGTCTCCTAAAACCCGCTAATCTACACAGGCCCCTTCGCCTGCACACACTGTAAGCGCTTCGCTGCAAAGCAGTTGCAGGTGGGCTGCAAAATGCAACATTTTGAGGTGCACTCAGATGTGCATGGGATGCCAATGAATCCGCTGCTAGGAGAGGCTAGCCCATGGCCCTGCTTCTTTTGCCTTAGGCCGCACCCCTCCCGCCCCCCGAGCTGCGCACCCTATCACGGCTGGTGCGGAGGAGGAGCCCCTTCCAGCCGGTCCAAGCCATTGGTCCCCCAGCTCCAGGCAGCCTGGGCCCTGGGCAAGCCTGGCCCCAGCCGCCCCGGAGTCCCAGCCGGGAGGCCCCAGCACCACGTGGCCCCGGCTGCCCTGATTTCAGGCCAGGCAGTGGGCAGCCGCAGCACTGGGTGTCCCTGGAACGCCAGCTGTGTGAGGCCCCAGCCGCCCCGGAGCACCGGCTGCCCCGAGACCTGGCTGCATGTGGCCAAGTGGGCCCCGCCACCTCAAGTCCCGTCCCCAACTGGTTTGGGGGAGGCTGAAGAAAAAGGGTGGGAAGAGCTGCTGCAGTGCCTATGTGCCTGGTGGACCCAGCCAGAGGGGGTGGGGCCCGGCCTGGCTCTTTGGGAAGGCTAAGCCTTCCCCCGCCTATTATACCGGCCACCCATACGGGTGGTGTGGAATGCTAGCAGCCGGTGAATGATCCAAGCTGGAGAAGCAGGGCCGTGGGAAGGAGGGAGGGGAGAACGCCGTCCGTCCCGCAGCGAAAGCTTAGGCTGGAGAAGCAGGATCCTGGAGCTGTGGGCAATTCTTGGGCAATTCCACTGTGGTGGTTTTCTCCACTCTGATCCTGGGCCCCGAAACCCAGGCCAACTGAGCTATCGCTGGGTCTACACTACACACAGGTATCGCTATAACTACGTTCTGCAGGGCTGTGGATGTTGCACGCCCCCGAGCGACGTATTTATGCCAACCTAGCCCCCAGTAGAGGCAGCGCTAGGCTGACGGGAGAGCTCCTCCCTTCAGCGGAGGTTCTCCACCGCCCTGAGAGGCGGGCGCTGTGTCCACTGCCACAGCGCGTGGTAAATTGTTCTGATTACTCATTGTGAAAAATGGCACTTCTTTGGCTCAGCTGCGTAATCAGCCTGGGCTTAACTAACCGCCGGACACATGGCTTTTCCCAGGCCCCAGGAGATAAGCACAAGGCCGTCCTTACTAGACAGAGCAGTCCCCAGCCTGTCCGCGCAGCACTGCGCCGCAGCGCCGTGGCAGGCAGAATGCTGGCGGCCGTCACGGCTTTGCTTGCTGTCCTTGCTGTGTGCGGTGAGTCTGCTCAACAGCGGGCCGTGGGTCTCCGGCGCCCGGGGGCCAAGCCTGCATTTGCACCCTCTCCCCTGGGCCTCACACGCCTCCGCCCTGCACAGGGCAGGAGGGGTCCTTGGCTCCCATGAGGCAGCACCGCCCCCCAGCTGCCCAGGGGAGGGGGGTCTGTATTTGTGGGGGCAGCGGTGACATGCCGCTTACCTCCTCCTGCTCGGGGGACCTGCTCATTGCAGCGGCACCACCCCCCTACACTTACCTGTCGTGTGGTGCCTGCCTCTGCTACTCCAGCCCCACGCTGGCTCCTCCCGGTCTGGGGGGAGTGTGCCAGGCTGGCCCTTCATGAGGCTCAGGGAGTGGGGGGGCGCAGGAGGCGCTGAGGGGTGGCTGGATGGCAGCTGCCCCATAGAACCTCACCCTCCTGTGCGTCGTGAAGGGCCGGCCCAGGACCCCCCCGCAGGCGGGCGCCTGGGGGCCTGGCCCCCTTTTGGCCTCCCCCATCGGTACACCGCTGCGTCTGCTCCTTGAGCTGTGGGACACAGCCCCGTGTATTTAGTGCTAGGCCTGCAGCTGTGCTTAAAAACAGCAGCTTGGAAAATAAGGTGGCCTGGAAGACGGTAAAGGAAAAACCCAGCAGAGGCTGCCCCCAGCAGAGGGAGTGGGACAGTGTGGCACGGCTCGTAGACAACACTGCAAACACGCCATCGTACCGCAGGGCTGTCACACTGGCCTGTGTCTGCTCCATCGGCCCGTGGACATAAGAAAACCTGCCGGGAACTTTGGGCACCTTCCGGCACGGCATGGGTGGAATCTCAGGTCGCACCGGATTTACGGGCTTGAGACTTTGCAGACATTCAGCGAGGGATGCCCCCTCCCCTGAGGAACTCGCAGTCTGAGGCAGACAGAGGAAGACAGAGGTTCGGGGAAGGGGAACAATGAGGAAGTTTTTATACAGGCTAAGCAGATTCACTGTGATCCTCTGGCAAAAGGGGATCTTCCTGAAAGATCTACATGTGGACGAGACTGGTCATATAGAGGCTGAGGGGGATGTGTCTTGCACAGGGCCCATCCCGGCAGTCCTGGGAGGGCACACGGTGCACAGACTGTGCAGACGGCTTCAGGGGTCGTGCTGTGCACAGGGACTGTGCGGACAGGTATAGGGGGACGTACCATGCACAGGGGTCATGCAAATAGGCTCCATGGGATGTACCATATACGGGGGATATGCGGATAAGTTCCAGGAGACGTGCTGTGTGGAGAGGGGCCCTGTGGATGGGCTCCGGGGGATGCAGGAGGGCCCTGTGGATGGGCTCCAGGGGATGCGTGGGGGCCATGTGGACAGGCTGCGGGGGACGCGCCATGCATGGGGGCCATGAGCATGGGTTCAGGGGGAAGTACCATGTCCAAGGGCCATGACAGATGCTCAGAGGGACATATTGGGCACAGGGGCCCTGTGGACTGGCTCAGTGGTTTGCACCCCGCAGAGGGACTATTATGTATCCCTTGTACAGTGTAGGCTGCAGGGCTGTGCCTAGCAGGTCAGGTTTCTGTATGGGATACGGACTGAGTGTAGAGTTCACGCCGGCAGGCGATACACCATAATATCCTGTAACGCTGCCAGGTGTGGCTGAGGGTGGCTTAAATAAGGTCTTGAGCACACAGCGCCACCCAGTGGTCAAACGGTATCGTACAGGTGAGCAGTTCAATATTCCTTCCCCCCCACTTCAAGTTCTACCTGCTGCCATTTACAACATTTACACTCTCTCGCGATCCTTGAAAATCCATCTGGATCAGTATGTTGAACATCTCTAGCTCCTACTGCGTTTCTAATTACACAAGCCGAACGCATCACAACTTGGCTCTCCGGCTGTCCATTCGTCGCAACCGCTGCCTGTAGTCGGTTTAGAACCCTTGAGTCATTCTCGTCTTCTTGTTCTGCATCCGTCTGTACAGTTTGCTCTGTTGATTGTTCTTTCTGAGGAACAAATTGTAGATGTTGACAGTTTCCGATGACCTCTCCATTGCTGCTCTTAATCACATACCATCTGGGCAATGAATTCTTTTTCTTCGTGACAGCAGGACTTGTCCATTCTTTGTCTCCACCCAATTTGACACGAACACAGTCACTAGGCTCTAGCCCTGGCAATTCTCTCACTGAGTGATAACTGTTATAAAAGTGTGCGTAAACTCTTTTAGCCTTTTTATCCAATTTGGCTACTGTCTTCTTGTCTGGCCTCTCTGGAGATAGATTCTTTTCCAAGGCTGGAACAGTAGTTCTGAATTGTCTTCTCACCAGGCGTTGTGCTAGACTATATCCAGTAGTTGCCATTGGTTTTGATCTGTAACTCAGAATAGTACAGAATGGATCTTCCTGCTGTAGGATTTTCTCAGCTGTCTGTACTGCTCCATCAGCCTCTCCATTTGCTTGTAGATAATGTGGGCTGCTACTGATCAAAATTATATTTTGTTTGGAGGGACTTAAATTCTGCTGCAGCAAATTGTGGTCCATTGTCCAGTGCCAGTTGCTCTGGCATACCAAAGTGAGTAAAAGTGCACTTCAATTTCTCTGTAACGCTGCAACATGTTACATCTTTCAAGTACATTATTTCGATATATCTGGGAAAATATTCCATGACAACCAGGTAATGATGTCCTCTGGATTTGCATAAATGTGCAGCAATGCTCTTCCAAGGTCAGTCTGGGAGAGGTGTTTGTACACTGTCTGGTTCAGCATAGGCTCTTAAGTTGATTTGTACTGGATCTCCTTTCAAAAGTCCAATGACATCAAATCCTCCATCGAGTTCTTCCTCCCGTCTCAGGAGGCCCGTCATGGCTGGCACACTGTGGCTGAGAGGGCTGCTGGTCTTTGATCCTCTGAACACACAGCTTTTGTCTTTGTCTGTTGTTTCCCCGGTGAACTGGCCCCTGCAGGTCAGAATTCCTCCAGGGCCAGTCAGAGCCTGTCCGGTGACCTCAGCTTGGGAAGAGGTGGCAGGTGATTGTAAATCCCTGCTGAGATGACTGTGAATGTGAGGCCGTCCTAAAGCCAATGGTCTTGCCAGGAATATTCAACTTCAGTCTCCAGGCAGGTCCTGTGATAGATCCCAGAAATAACGGCTCTCGATGGTCTGTAGCATGAGCCAACTCCCTGACTGCTCCGGTGCAGCAAAGAGCTGCAAAGTGTCCATATTTTGTGCATGTAGCACACATACAGCCTCTGGCTGCACATGCACCATCTCTTGGGATATGACTTTTTTCCACACCTTGTGCACGTAGGCTGGGATTTGTCCCTCTGAGCCCGGGCTGTCTCTCCCTGGCCTCCGGGGATTAAGACGATGACTTTTAACGTTCACGTATCTGCTTACAGTTTCTAAACCAATTTCAGGTTATCACATTCTGGGCTGCCGTCCAGACTTGGGAGGGGTTGTGTCCCCACCTGCCCTGCAGCCTTGGGTGTCTCATACTGCTTTGCTGCTGTAGCTCTCACCTGGGCCAAACATCCCGCAGGTTGCACCCTCAGTGTATGTGTATAGCTGCAGCCTGCCAGCCACACATCTGTCACACTCTGGCTTCTAGCAACCTTCTAGCAGGGTGACCTCAACATGCTCCCAGTCCCAGATTTTCCCCAAAACGTGTGTTCTGTACTGCCCAGCCCACTCCTGGACAGTTCAGAGATTAGCGGTCCATGGCCCCTGTAAGGTTTGCTGGAGTTACCAAACAATTCAGTTTAATCACAACACTGGATTAGTTTTGATTAAAGACCAAAATGAGTTTCTTTAAAACTATAAAGAGAGAGACATTTTGAGTGAGTCCAAGTAGAGGGTATTGAAGTCAGAAATGAGAAATAAAGATAAAATGCTGCTAGTGCTAAAAATTATCATGATAGACTTGGTTCAAGGTAAAATTCTTATCACATATTCCAAGCAACAGTGCTGCCTAATTCTCGAGTAAGGATCCAAAGTCCAAAGAGCTGGCTTCTTTATCTTAGGTGAGAGAGAGCAAGAGAGGCTCTGGTGTGTTTTTGCCCATCTCTTTTATAGTCCCTTGAAATGCATTTTCCAGAGAATTACCCCTAGATAAAGTTCCTTCCAGCTGTGAGAATGGAGCCAAGGAGTCTCATGGTAAAAGAGGTTCCATGTTGTTGTTTGCTAAAATGTAGATTGGTCTGTTCCTGCCCGCTTCTTTGCCAAAGAATGATCACTTGACTAGTGATTGCCAAGCAACTTTGGTAATACCTGGCTATAGGTGACAGCTTGTCCTTTGAGAAACAGGACTACCCCCCTCCCCAGACTTGTCTGGTAAACACACTTCAGTCATAACTTTTGCTGATGTTCATAACTTAACATACAACGTTGCTACACACAATTCACCATGATATTATTGATCAATAGGTTGTTACTTTTCAATTGATGCCTTATTTTGTACAAAGATTATTACAATGGTGTGTGCAGTGTGAATACCGTTCGGTCTCGCAGGTTTTTCAGCCTTTTGTTCTGCTGTATGATTAGTTCAGACTGCTTTGCTGTCTGTATATCTGTGGCTAGGGTTAAGTCTGTCTTCAGCTGTAGCTGCTGTGAAAGATTTTTATCTGTTAACCCAATAACCAGCCTGTCTCTGATATTTATGTTTTGGAATGCCAAAATCACAGGTTTCAGCAATGCAAGCAGAGCTCTTATAAAACATTCAGTGTTTTCCCTCTGGTTCTTGAATTCTCTGGTGGAAACACGTTCTTTCATAAACCACATTTCTCTGGGGTATAAAATATGCATCAAAGATAGCTGGAGTCCTTTAATAGTCATCTTGGTGACTGTCCTCAGTAAAGTCAAAGGATTTATAAAATATGCTCTACCTGCTTCTCAACCGCATAAATTAAAGAAGATACCTGAATATCTCCAGTTGCCTAACTTTGTAGCAGTTTGAAATCTTGCAAAATACTGCTTCCAATCTGTCCAGCTTTGACAAACCTTCACCATGAATTTCTCTGGGGCATTGAAGAATGGCATGTGGATGAGATCCAGCCGCTTTTCTGTTTGTTCTTCTCTGGCACTGGATTCCCTCTGACCTCCTGTCATGTACTTCTGGTACCCTGCAGGTTGTAGGGCAGCCGCTAGCAGGTCACTCATCTGTATTGGTAGATTGGCTGTAGCGCTTACATCTCAGAAAGATGCACACTAGATGTGTTCACTAGAAGACCCTTTAATGCTCTGCCAGGAATGGCTAGCGTTAGTGCAAATGAGGTGTTTTCACACAGCATCATCTAGTGGCTGAGCAATATAATACAGTTTAGCATTCCTTGCAGGTGTGCTCAGAGGGACGGGCTGTGTGGCTAGGCTGAGGGGGATGTACCATGACGAGGGTGTGTGGACTGAGGTACAGAAGCAGATGGTGAGTGGCTGGCCAGGTGACTGAGGTGAGAATGTCGGAGGAGCCGCAGGATGAGGGCAACTTAAAGCTTGACACAGAGGAATAGGCAGGGAAGGGCAGCGTCAGGCCCAGCTTGCAATGTGATGACCAGGCGCATCACTCCAGTATGGCAGGAGAGGGCACCCTGGGGCATTCCTCTGACTTGTCAAAATGATTTGGATTTCTTCTGGCGCTAGACTTTGTAAAGCCTCCACCAGCAGAGTGAGAGACAGCGAGGGAAGGGGAGAGGCCGGAAGAGGAGGAAGGGCACCATTTTAAAAACACCTGTCAGCTGAAACGTGTGATTTGCGGGACCTGCTGTAGGAAGATGTGTGCTAGGTCTTTGCAGGGGAGGCTGAGCCTCTAACGCCACGTGCCATGAGGTACAATAGGATTGTAGGGCCTGGCTCGCTGTGCCCTGGGGCTAGCGTGACGCGGGTGTCATGCCACTGAACTCAGCAGTGGCTCTATGTAGAACTGGGCATCTGGCCTATAATGCTCAGCTTTGTAAACTCATATTTGGGCTGGTCCTGTTGCTAGAGAACATAGGAACGGCCATGCTGGGTCAGCCCACTATTTTACCTAGCCCGGTGTCCTGTCTTCCAACAGTCACCAGTGACAGGTGTTTCAGAGGGAATGCACAGAACAGGCAAGCAATGAATCAACAGGCAACCGATCCATCCCCCGTCATCCACCCCTGCTTCTGGCAGTCAGAGTTTTAGGGACACCCAGAGTGTGGGGTTGGATCCCTGACCATCTTGGCTAATAGCCACTGATGGACCTAGCCTCCATGAATTTATCACCAGTTATGGTTTTATTGACTTCTATCATAGCCCCTAAAAGTTGTCTCTTTTCTAAGATGAACAGCCCCGGTCTTTTTAATCTCTCTTCATATGGAGGCTGTTCAACACCTCCAGTCATTTTTGTTGCCTTTCTCTGTATCTTTTTGATTGCTAATCTATCTTTTTTGAGGTGGGGTGACCAGAACTGCATGCAGTATTCAAGGTGTGGGTTTACCAAGGATTTATATAGTGGCGCTATGATATTTTGTCTTACATTTACCCCTTTCCTAATGATTCCTAACATTCAGTTAATTTTTTTGACGGCCACTGCACATTGAGTGGTTGTTTTCAGAGAACTATCCACAATGATGCCAAGATATTTCTTGAGTGGGAACAGCTCATTTAGGCCCCATATCCCATGTATAGCTGGGACTGTTAATCTAGGGGTTATTTATGTCTTATTTGAAGTGGGGCCCATGGTGGGCTTGATGCGTTCCACGCTGACTGGCTCTGAGGGGATCCCAGTCTGGGGCAGGCCGGCGGGGAGGCCGAGGTTACAGGCCAGGAGCAGCCATCGGGAGTGTGGGTACAAGCCTGCCACACCTTGCTGAGAGCACTGGGGGGCAGGAGGGCTGCGGGATGGCGTCTGAGCGGTGAGCGGAACAGGGACTGAATTGGAACCGGTTCAAACGGGTATTTTTGATGTGATCTGGAACCGAACCAGGCCCGTACTTTTGTGCTGACCCGGAATGGAGCTGGAAGAGTTCGGGCTGCCGGTGAAAAGAAAGGGCCAGCACTGTTTAGGTTCAATATTTTAAAAAAAGTCCTGGCAGCAGGGCCCCAGAGAGAGAGGGGCCATCTTGGAGATTCTCCCCTGGGAAGAGAAGAGAAGGGCTGCTCCCTGGCCCCAGAAGTTAGCTGGAACCTTTCACGCCCCAGGGAAAAGCTAATGGCCGCCCAGCCCTTCTCCCCATTGCCAGTGAGCGAAGGGTTAATTTTGGGTGTGGCTTGACCCCGAAGGCACGAAGCGCGCCCGATCCCCAGCTCGACGCCGGTTGGACAGGCTGGGTCCGTGCTCACGCTTTGCCCTGGGGCGTTGCTCGCTCGCTAGCGTGGCTGTCAAACAGCGCGCTTCCCCCATGTCGCGCGGGCCCTCTGCGGCCGGCTCGTGGATTTCATGGGTTCGATTCCCTTTCAGGGGCGGAGCCGCGGGACGGAGGGGTTGCGAGAGAGGTAAGAAGGACCCTGCTGTTGTCGTCTCCTTTGCTCCTGTATGGCCGGCTGAGCTCCGGCTGCCATGCTGAGCGGGGCTGGGGGGAGAAAAAGAGCTGCTGGCACTGGCTGCCTGACCTGGGAGAACACCCGCGCCACTGCCACGGGCAGAGAGGAAAGCACAAGAAGACGCAAGCGAGGGAGGTGGGGAGGAAGGAGGACTCCCTGTCCAGGCTGATCCGTCAGTTCGGTTCATGCCCCCCTCCGACCCACACACCTCCTTCGCTTGTCCCGCTGCAGACCCAAGTCATGCCGTCCATCTCCCGATTTGCGCCAGCTCCCCTGTGGATGCAGGGCCCCTGCCACAGCTTAGGCCCTGAGCCCTGCCAGAGAATCCCCCCGGGCCGGGCATAATTCTGTGCCGCATCCCTGGCACAGTGGAAGTGGTCCCTGGCCTAGGGGCTCCATGCAAACGTTGCAGGAATTAGATCGCTGTCGTTTGGTGCCTGTCTTTTTTGGTGCCTGTCTTTGCAGCTGCTGTGTGAGCACACCGCCCTTGTACCAGCGTGCCCCTTGCTGTACCGGCCTGTCTGTGGGACCGACGGAAACACCTACAGCAACGAGTGCTTGCTCTGCGTCAGCCGGCGGTAAGGCCTTTGGCTCACACCCAGCTGCGTACAAGTTCCTTTCTGGTGCGGGGAGTGCTTTGCCTTAGTGTGACAATGGGGCAGAAGGCAGGATGCATGGGCTGTCCCATCCCAACCCAAACCCAATCCACAGGGATGTTCCCGAATGGCTCGTGAGCCAGTGAGCGTCTCTAGCACACAGGCAGTTTTGTCTTTTGGAGGCAGAGTGCGACTCAGCCTATGTACCTACGCAAGGGAGCAAGAACCCCCCCTTTGCACCCCAGTCCAGGCTGCCAGGTCCCAGTGGGGCTACTCCATCTCTCTCCTCCTGGGGTGGATGGGCTCCAGCCCTCTCTCGCTTGCTGGAGTAGCTGAACAGAGCAGCAGTGAGGGGGGAATAACGTTCTGCAGGCAATGGGAGCATCAGCAGGGAGTGGTGCGGCTGGTGCAAGGCCCCTCACTCAGGGCTACGCCCAGAATGACATTCTAGCCCCTTTGGGGGTACAGTCGTTTTCTAGCCCCTTGCAGCGACAGGCCGAGAGCTGCGGTTGCTTCCTCACATATGCAACGTTACAACATGTTACAACTCGGACATTGTGAGTAAATCCAGGACTCTTGCTGCATCCTGCCAGCTCAACTTGTATAGACCCTAGAAAATCAGAGCTGGCCCAGAAATGACGGGATCAGGGACCTGCAACCTGGCCCCAAATGACATTGCACTTTTCTGACTGAACTGAGGAAGGCCAGCTTTTTAAACAAACTAGCAGAGTACTCATGCAAAATATACCTGCTCCCCGCTGGACCTTTGCAGTTAGCGCAGTCGAATGCCTCGTCAGGAGTGCCAGCTTTCCACGGTAGACATCGGCACACACATTCACCTGATCTGCCTCATAGTGGCTACTCACCTTGAGGGAAACAATGTTCACTTTGCCAGATTGTTTCCAGAGTGTTGTGAGTTACTGCTCTATGTCTGGATCACAGTGTCTGCCAGCTCTGGAGAGTCAGTGCACTTTCTTGGTTTTTTTCTACTCCACTATTTTTCTGTGAGGTTTCATTGGGCCAAATTCCACCTTGGTTTACATCCCATGGAGCCGATAGCAAACAGACTTGGCTTCACCAGTTCTGACCAGGATGTAAAAAATGTGACTGATTTTATACAGTTAGGCATACAGAAAGCACAATTGTATGCCTCATCTGCACATTAAATTAGTGGACTTACTCTTCAAATCGGATAATTGTGCATACAAATAAGTAACTTGGATATAATTCCACTATGATTCTGCATGCAGTCTAGACGTGTAGCACACATTTTGAATGGAAAATTAAACACAGTTTTTAGCAAATCAATCCTTTTTCTATTTGCTAGACCACAATCCTAAATGTCACTCATGGAATATTTTCTAAAACTCTTATTTTCTTATGTTATGCTATTCTAGAAGGACCAAGCAAGATATCCGGATTATGAAGGATGGAATATGTTAATTTGCAAGCTCTCCAGGAGCCCTTATAAACCACAAGAAAGATCTGTAATTGATGCTCAGCTCTCTAAGTTGATTAAAAAATACAAATAATGATCATGTCAGCTTGTTACGCTGAATAATAAAATTAGCATGAGAAGCATTCACAAGAAGCAGTTTTATTTGGAGCATTTAATTTTACATACTGGGGAAGACACCTAATTGCCTCCAGAAGAACAATTAAAGGGAGTTCTCGGCTCAGATCCACAGTGTGGATCCCTTACCCATCATATGAATTGTTTTCTACCCATGTTCTGTCACTAAGAGGGCCACGAGTGGGATTAGTGCAAAATACAGAGTGCTTTGAGATCCTGCAGTACCATTCTGCAGCGTGGCGAAGCTAGAGGAACGCTAGTACAGTGTGAAAGGAGAATTCGGTCTTCACTGCGCTTCTCTCCTGAGAGAGCTTTCCATCCCAAACAAGCTAACAAGCCCTGTCTATTCCATGAGTGTGTTTTAAAGATGATGTGGCAGTACGTGTTGCTCCTGCCCTGGCTGGTGTCTCTCTCCATGGAGAAATTGCTCCTGGGTCCAGCTAGGCTCTTGCCACTATTCAAAGGCTAAGGGATGGAAAGTTTTTATCGCCTGGCTTTGCAGTGTCATCCGTCACGTTTTGCAGCGTCAAGTCTCATTTATCAAGTTTCAACAGGCTGCAGGAGAGCGAGCCCCCCAGCCTCCTCCCTCTTCCCTCCTCCCCCCCCTCGGTGCACGCAGAGGAAGCCCAGCCAAGCCTCAATGGGAGCAGCGCCGGTTACTCAGCAGTTTTGCAGCCCATGCATCATTTCAGAGCCCTCCCCTGGCAAAACTCAGCAGCTGGCCCACACAGCCAGCCCCCGCAGGTGGAAAGCGATGCAGATCCTGACGGTGGGCCACAGATAGCATTTTCCCCTTTTCTAATCGGCCTGCGCTGTCCTGTGCGTGGGAGCCCTCGGAGCAGCTTCACCACAGCCAAACGTCTAAGGAGGGCCGGCTTTCTATTACAATACCAATATCGCCACCAGGGCCACCACTTCAGCCCTCAGGCGTAGTAAGGCACCTAACGCCCAGGGAAATAAATAGGAATTAGGCACCTCCCTACCTTGCAGTGCATACCGAGAGCTACGGCCCTACCGCTGCTCCAGGATCCTACTGCAAGGAAGGGGCCTGAGTTTTCCCCCATTGAGTCAATGTCCCCTAACTGCACTGGGCTTTGGATTGGACCCCCACTGACTAGGCCAGTCCCCGGGGCTGGTGTTAGGGGAACAGAGGGGTGTTGGAGGCTGGACAGAGAAATCCCTCTTCTTGTGCAGCTCCCGTCTCGGTCACTCAGGACCCCTGTCTGGCCCAGGTGCTATTCATCTTCCTTTGCTGGTGTCATTTGGGACAGGTCTCCTTGGGTGCACTCACCTGCCCTTCTGTTCCTACCATGCCAGCTGGCTGCTAGGCATTTCCATGACAGGCCTCGTCAGGGCGCTCGCAGTGCCCAGGGCTCCTCAAGCATTGCCTCTCTCTCTAGCCAAAGGGGAGGGGGGACACTGCCCCGGCGCACCCCACAGGGGCTGGATGGGAGGCACTGGAGAATCCCTGGTCCCCAATCAGCCTCTTGAAACCTCTGGGGATTCTGCCCTCTTGCTGGATTTCATAGAGCCAAGAAACCAAATGGCGACCCTATGAAACAAGATCCCCCCCCCCCTTGCCCCATCTCGCCATCCACTATGTTCATGCATGCAGCGGACGTAGGCATATGCAGACTTTCCAGGCCCCTGGCAGGCTGCCTGACCCTGCTTGGCCCATGACTGCTGCAGGACATTGCCCAGGGAAGCAGACACCATCCCCTAACTGCGTGACGTTCGCTCATTGCCTCTGAAGCATCATCTCATCTCAAGGCGGTAGCTGCCTTGTGACATGGGGGGGCAGGGATGGCAGTTACCCAGGGCAGGGGCAAGCCTGTCTCACAGGAAGGGCTTGGAAGGTGGCCAGGCCCAGATCCACAGGGGCCGAGAAGTGGTGGCCACCTTTAGCCCAGTGGTTAAGGAGGTGAGATACCCCAGTTCAAGTCCTTCCTCTGCCTGGTGAGGAAAAGGGATTTGAACAGAGATTCCCCACCTCAGGCAGGTGCTCTAGCCCCCAGGCTGCTGGGTTTGCAGAGGGGCGGGGGGTTCAATCCCGCCTGTTGCAGCCATGTGATGGGCACCAGGGGAATCTTTAGGCAGGGAGTGAACCCATGTGCCTGCCGCGTTTGAAGGCAGCTGAGGGGGGGTTTGTGGATCACCGTCCGGGGAGGCTTTAATCTCCGAGGTAGGACTCTGCAGGCGGGGGGGAAGAGCAGCACAGCCCATCTCAGCTGCCTGGCTCCTGGGCGACTGCTGGCGAGACTTCCCTTTAAAACATGCCAAACGCACCCGACTCAGAGCGCCGCGGGAGGGCGGGCGCCTGCTGTGACGCGGCATAGAAGGAGTGATAGCCAGGTGTACAGCACGGCTGCAATCACTAGCATAGCACCCCGGCTGCCCACATTTCACAGATGGGGAAACCGAGGCACAGGGGTGGGAGGGTGGTGACTTGCCCAAGGTCACCAGCAGATCCAGCCATGGACCGCAGGCCTTCCGGGTCCCAGTCTAGTGCTCGAGTCACTGGGCTACAACATCCCCACCGCCTGAGCAGGCTCCTGGGGGCTCCGCCCACGCTGGCCTGGGCCATGGCAGCCACTTGATATCAGGAGGCGTGAGGGCCTGCCGCTATCTGATTAAGGGTGAGGCTGGGGACGACTGCTGAAAAATGCAGCCGCGAGGGAGCAAAAGAGCGGGCCCGGTTCTTGCCGAGTGGCTGTTCCCCGCACCCCCAAGCCTCAGCCGGCTTTGCTAGGGACACACCACGCACAGGCTTGTGAGGAATTTAGCTGGGGAACTAGCAGCTCAGAAAGCAGGATTTGCAAGGGAGACTGCCCAGTCACAGCCCTTTCCCTGGGGCCCCGCTGGTCAGCTTTAAACGCTCTGCACCCCTGGGATTTGAGACGCACAAGTAAAATTCACCCGTGCGCTGACAACCAACGACCAGGTACGTCCCACTGAAGACCTCAGACAAGAGCCCGTTGCAAAGGGGCTGAGCCCCCCCACTCACACACCAAGGCCCCTACACTGCAAGCATCAGCCGCTCTTAACTTCCTATTGTCGGAGCAGCAACATGACAGGACGTGGGCCCAGGCTCACCCAGCTTGGGGACGTGATAAGGAGACCAGCATTAGAAGCCCAGTGGCCAGGCCAGATAAGCCATGTTGGGTGGGCGGGCTGTGTTTGTCTCTGCTGCTCCTTTGGCAGCATGTAGCCCGCGTAGCTCTGGAGGCCCTTCCTGCACAGCTAAGCTGCTTTTTTAGTTAAAACCCAGAACCAGCGCAACAAACTGCAAAGAAAAATGGAGGGTTCAGAGAAGGACCATTCGTACTCCGAATCGTCCCTGCAGCCTCCGCCAGCCGGAGAGGAGTACTCTGTGCCAGGTAACATTGCAAAGTTATTGCTTCATGGCATGAGCGGGTGGGACAGGAGCTTGCGATAGCTAATGCGTCGCTAGAATTCCTAGTGGAAAAGATCAAATTGCAGCTCACGCACATACAAAGGGAGAGTTAAACGAGCAAGACTACAGCAGGTGCTTGGTGCACCGAATATGGACGAAACAGCGGCTTACCTGCACAACAGAACAGTTGGGTTCTTTTTCCCTTTGTCATGAAGGGTAAAAGCATTTTAAAATGCTTAGACTCCTGAGCCATTGCAAATATCTAGCAGGGTTATATAGCATTTTATGCCTCTTTGATCTGGCCTTTACTTTGTCAAAGGCTTTGGGCATCTTTCTGCATCCATGTTCTTTTGTTACATAACATGGGCATTTTGCATCAGTTCTGTCCTGTAAGTGAGATGGTCAATGGAAAGCATTGCCCTGTGGTGTGAAACCCCATTATTGCTTTAACCTGCACACGCGTCTTGGAATCAAGTGTATAGTAAAACCTTGGCCAGGGGAGGTTTTCAAGCGTGCAGCTAAGTCAGAGATCCCAGAATATTTTAAGCAACGAGACAGTTTGCCATTCCAGCTTACACAGACCCCACACGAGCAACAGGTGAACGTCAAACTCCAGATTTCAAATGCCACCATACGACTAACCCTAATCAGCTGGCTCATCAGCCTTTCAGTATTCTCCTGTCACAATGAAAGACAAGCAAGCGGCAGGTCTCCGATCAGTCAAAAATCATTTGTTTAGGCTGACGTGTGAAGGTAGCAAAGGCTTTATTGCACTTAGCCTCGAATGCTTTTGTTTGTTTGTTTCGGAGACACTTTTGACGCTCTCTTAGCTCACTTGAGGCCTCGCACTGGGTTTAAGTGGGGCCTTGCGCTAGGCCCTGCACGATGGGGGTTTGTACCCCCCTTTTCTGCAAACAACCTTCAGCCTGTGGAGTCACTCTGGGCCCGCCTACGCTGCAGCTAGACACCGCGGCAGGCCGGTGCCAGCTGACTGGGGCTGTTTCGCGGCAGTGGAGATGTTCTGCCTCTGACTGTGTCCACAGGCTGAGCCCCGGGACGTCCCCACCTGGCAGAGTCCTAGCGCCCAGCCGCCAGCCCAACCGGCTACGTCACAATTAAGCAGCTCCTTGACACAGGCTAGCTGTAGGTGTCTCACTGCAGTGTGGACAGACTCTGTGATGATCTTTATTCCCTGCCGCGAGTGCTGGGCCGCGGTCAGACAGGAGCGTTCCTGTGCCCGGACTGGCTGGCTGAAACCCACTAGGCCTCTGTCCTGTTGGGTGCTAAGCTCTCTGGCCCCGCTGCAACAGAGCCCTGGGACTCGTGCCTGACTGCGAGCCTCCCGTCACGGCTGCTCGCCCCGATTATTCAGTGTGTTCCCGTTCTGTATCACAGCTGGGCTGGGGCGCGCCACTGCTCACAGGACCCAGCCCTTCCACGGGAGGGGACGGATGGGAAGAGCCAAGCGCGAGCACCTGCTGCGATGTTCCTGAGGCTAATCCCGAGTTCTCCTCCCCGCTAGCTCTCCAAGCGCTCTAGAGAGGCGGCCAGTGTCGTTTCCCCCCAGTTTACGGACGGGGAACGGACATGGAAGGGAAGTAAGACTGGCCAGAGTGGCTCAGCCCCAGGGCCATCTAGCCCAGTGTCCTGGCTTCCAAGAGCAGCTGGTGTCAGATGCTTTGGAGGGAATGGACAGACCAGGGTAATCATCATGAGATCCATCCCCTGTCGTCCACTCCCAGCTTCTGGCAGTCAGGCGCAGGACACCCAGAGCACGGGGTTGTGTCCCTGCCGAACTTGGCTAATAGCCATTGATGGATCTAGCTTCCAGGAGCTGAACTAGTCCTTTTTTGAACCCAGTTCAAAAAGACTTCCCCAGGGCCACCCAGCAGGCCAGTGGCGGAGCTGGGATTAGAAGGCCTCCCAGCCAGGGCATCTCCACTTGGCCCCTGGACACTCAGCGCGGGTAAAGCTGCGGAAACGCTGGGGATTCATGAACGCTTGGCAGCTCTCCAAACACAGATCAGCAATGACGACAGGAGCCAGCTGCTAGTAGCAAACCGAGCCCAGTCGGAGCCAAGGGAGCCTAATGAACAGACAGGGATGGGAGAGACAGACTGACATCCAGCCATCCCAACAGGCCTTAGGTTAACAGCCTGGCAGGCTTTCCAGCTAGCTGCTCTGCGGGGATGCAATGTTCTGCTGATCCCTTGTTCTGGGCACAGCCCCCACGTGCTGCCCTGGGTTTGCTATTGTCCAAGGAGCTGGGCATGTCAGCCCATGCCCAAAGCACCACTGATTTCATTCAGGTGTTATCTGCTGCACAAAGAATGTGCTCACCCGCAGCCTTTCCCGCCCCTGGGTTATTTTCATGGCAGCTGGCTGGCTGGCGGAGGAGACGCCCTTCCCGTATCAAGCCTTGCCCCAGAGGCCTCCAGCTAGAGCCATCTTGCTGGGGCCCCTAGCATCACTCGGGTAGGAAGCCTTATCACAGGCTATATGTCAATCATGGCGCAACACTGACCACTGGTTTGTTCTTGTAGGTGTCATTATCACGCACCGCTTGAGAGACCGAGAGCTGCTCAGGAAAAGGAAAGCAGAGGCGCAGGAGAAAGATACTGTCCAGTGGGCTCTGGGGTAAATTCTACTTACGCCACAGGGGAATTTTATCTTAGGGACAGGGAAACTGCTGGGCAACTCTGCCCATGCATGGCATGGCAGCACCCGCCGAACGCAGGGAACAGCTAGGCGGGGCCCTGGATTATGTGCTCACCCAGGGAAGGGGCAGCAGAAGAACAGCTTTGCACTGCTGTGGGGTGTCCCCTCCTGCAGAGCGGGAAGTGGGATGAGCCTGGGCTCTGATCCCCCAATGCACCAGCCAGCACAACTGAGCTGGTGGGGTGGGGGGTGAGAGAGAATCTGCCTGCTGGGATAGGCCATCACCTTCCAGCCCCGCCCCGCTGAGAGCCACAGGGCTGTAACTTGGTCAACACCTCCAAGGGCTACCCCTGGGATGGTGCTGCCTTGCTCCGGCCTGGGCCTGATGGCCCGGTCTAGCCCTGTCCCTTTGAACATGCACCATGTAGGACAATGATCTGGACCTTGGCAGTGGAACACGGCTGCGTACCACTGCCTGGCGGGAGGCGGGCTGAACGTGACGTGGGGGAGCAAAGAAAAGAAAGGACCTTCATATCCAAATCTTCCACTGGTCAAACACAGACCGACGGGGGCTCAGTGATCACTCACAAAGCACATGGAGGAAGCGAACCCTCTGCCCACGGCAGGCACAGGGGCCACGACCCATTTTAGCCCTCCAAATCAGGGTTGAGTAGCTGAGGTTTTTACATAGGGTTGAACTGCCACACAGAGTGGGGCTGCAGACCATACCATGCGGGCCAAAGGGCTATTCTGCAGCGGGTGGCCTGGCTGGTGGGACAGAACGTAAAGAGGCTCATATTTGCCCCAGGCTCGCTCATGCAGTTGCGTCCCCTGGCCAGTTCCCAGCACCCTCTGGCCAGGGGACGGATGGATCAGATGGATGGATCCTGTTTGATGGATCAGAAAGAAGGCCCTGCACCAATTTACACTCAGGATATTTAACCAAGATAAATGGTTTGGCTGCTGGTCCCTGGAGAAGCCAGGTTGAACCACTATACGTGGCTGTGGCACCTCTCCAGAGGTGTTACGACCTGTATGATTTTTGCCTAATCTTGCAAAAAATTGTCCTGTCACACGTGCAGTTTCTCAGCTGGCAGATCTGAACAGCTGTTCCCAACGTCCCATCATGCCTGAGGTCCCTGCGCCAGAGGGGCTAAGAAAGCGCTGGCCCCACACAGGTGGGGGCTGCAGGCAAACCCTTGGGCCAGACTGTTGACCAAATGCGTGGCTTCAGCCATCAGCCCCTCTCTCCTGGGCAGATCAGAATTCTCCAGCTGTTTTGCATCAATGCAGAGGCAAGGCTGAGTTGCTGGCCATGATGAATTACCATCCCAGGTAGCAATCGCTCTCCCGGAATAGCAAGTTTGCCCACATCTGTGCTGCAGAGACAAAGGGGAGAGGCACCAGGGCCCGTGCCGGGTCCATCTACAGACTCGGTCAGTCCCAGATCACACTGGTCACGCCCCCATGCCATAGAGCCAGCATCGTGCTGCGGGTCAAGGTGTGAGCAGTGTGATCTGGGACCGATGGAGCTGCGCCAGCCAAAGCCTCTAGTACAGACAGCGTCAGCAGCAGAATTGTACTTTAGCCAGAACAGTTGATTTTCCCTGGGGGCCAGGGAGTGCGGGGGAAGCAGGACTCGGAGGTCTTTGCCATGGCATAGCCATCCAGCTACACCGACAAAGGGGAAACCCAACACACGCCTCCCATTGAAGGTGCCCCACAGCTGGGGGCTTCCCTCCCCTCCATGGCTGGGAGGGTTGTCCCCCAGCTCCGTGCGAGACGCTGTCATGTCCTGGCAGGGAGCGGCGGAAGAGCACGCGACCCAAGAGGGGCCGAGTTGCTGGGAGAGGAAGAGGCCGACGGCAGGTCAGAGAACCGGAGCCGGCGCCGGAAGCGCCGGAGGAGATGGAGAAGGAGCCAGTGGAGAAAACATCGGCGTCTCCAGAGCACCACGAGCAGCCCCCTGTGTCTGCTGCTCACGTGCTGTCGGGGGGGACTCAGCAGGAGGCGGCGGAGGGGCCCCCAGCTGAGGACGTTCTGCACCCAGCAGGTAACTGTCAGAGACACCCTCCCGCCCTCGGCCCTGCCCCCGGTATCAGAGCACGTTTGCGGAGAACTCTCCCCTAGCTGCGCCGTTGGGGAGGACAGTGTAGCCAACCCCAAATGCTCAAATTCAGGAATCGGGCTCACCAAAAAAATCATGAGATGTGTGAAGAACAACAGTTCTGGGGTCTTTTTCTTTGCCTTCGGCTTTTGGAAGCCATTCGTTTCAAAACGTGACCCTACCGCCCCCTTGCTGCACAGCCACACAGGCTAGAAACTTACTTTTCCTTTAAGAATGAAGGCTGAAATCACCCCATAGCCACCTGACTCCAGGAGCTGGGGATTTAAGGAAAACAAAGCAAAACACATCCTCCCGAGACTCTTGAAAAGACCACGAGAGTTGGCAGCACCCGTCCGAGGAGAGGAACGGCCCAGCCAGTCAATGCAGCAGTGACTCAGCAAAGTAATCTGCGTCATTGCCTCCGTCTACCAGCAGAGTCTCTTCCTCCCTCAAGCCTGCCGACGTACACGGCCGTGAGACGCTACAGCAACCCCCTCTCGTGCTTGCAGACCCTGTCTGCCCCTGGGCCTCGCTTCGCTTGGCCTGGCCACCGGTGCCACGGGATGGGAGATGGAGCTCTAGGCCTGTGGGGGATTTCCCCACACCGGGGGGGGGGGCAGGGGGTCCCAGGCAGTCTGTGCACGAGGGGCAGAGCCAAGCAGGGCCTGGGGCCTGCGTGTCTGGGCGTCCCAGACTGGAACCCATTCCTCACCCATGCAGCCTGAGCATGGCAAGGGTGGGCGTTCGGAGGGCCAGCACGGCTCACCCCACGGGGCCCTCGTAGAACAGGCATGGGGATGACAGGTCCCTGCATCAACACGGGGCTCTTCCTGGCTCACCAGGGTCACAGGGAGTGGTGCTGGACTTCGTGCGTTCAGCATCAGGCCATTCACATTGATTCCACGGGGACTACATGAAGATTTGGGCTGAGATTCCCAGAGCTGACTATGGGAATTGGGTGCCCATTTCCCATTGAAGTTTGAGACCCTGCCCTGCAGAGGTGCCGAGCGCCAGCCACCCCCCCTGACCTCAGCTGGTGTCCAGAGCTCTTGAAAGTCAGGCCCTGAGGGCCCGGTCCTGCATCAAGGGTCCACTGACCTCTCTGGGGGGCCAGGGTCCACCCATGCAGAGCCCATGACAGGCTGGGGCCTGTGCACGTAACCCCTCTATACAGGGGATGTCTTTGTAAGCAGAGGCAAGCATCTTAGTTCCCGCTGCTCTGCAGTGTCACCCCTCCCCATTCACAAATCTTCAGTCAGGCCCCAAAAGTCATCACACCTCAAAACATAGGGGCATCCTGGGATCTATTCACCATTGGGGCATCGCCTCCTGGGTCCCCCTGGGGATTAGCTGGCTCTAGCGCCGACACCCCTCCTGGCAGTTCCTTGCCCTCTGGTCTCCCCTTTCTCCAGGTCTCAGGGGGCTCTTTCGTCACAACTCAGTCCTGCGGCCAGGTCAGCGTACCAGCGTCTCTCCAGACAGCCGGCCTAGGCAGTCTGAGCAGCGCCCAGTCCACACCACTTCCCTAGTGGCTGGTAGGGAAACCTAGGCCCACCCACTCCTTCAGTGTCCAGTCCAGGGGCCCAATATCGCAACTGTGGTCTGATTTCCATCAGCCCCCATTGCTCTTTCTCTAGACAGCTTCCTACCTCTCAGCGCTGCCTTCTAGTCACCTCCCTTTCTGGGTTTGCCGGGCCAAATGCCCTCCTCCCAGGCAGTAACTGCAGGCTACAGTAGCCCCCAAACCCAACCCTATTCACAAGGAATGACTGCAGACCGCTTCCCTCACCGCCCATATTTTGCTGCCGACTTCCTGGCTTTTTTTTAACCCAGCCCCACTCCTCCCCCAGCTGGACTTCATCAGCAATTAGGCCTTAGCGTGCCCTGGCTTTTCTCCAGGGGCAGGTTAATGGCGTAATTTACCCCTTCAGGCTTTGTGTGTGGACGACACCCATCACAAAGGGTAGAAATCATTTTTTTCTGTAAGCGAAAGCTGAGATTCTCAAGCGCTCACATGCTTCCAGGAGTTGGGGAGCTAAAGAAAATACCGTGACACTCCACGTGGAAATGGCTTTTCTTTTCCTATTTTACAGAGCTCGGGGAAGCACCAAGGTCAGAAGCAGCAGGCATATCGGAGGCTTTGAACGTCCCTCTGGAAAACGACCACACAGATAATGGATACTTGCCCTCCGTTTTATTTTGATCTTTTTTTTTAAAATTCCCATCGCTGTGGTCAAACTCCAGCCACTGTAGAATGATTGAGATCTGCTATTCCTGTGTGAGCAATAAAAACGAAAGCCTTGCACCATTGCCTCCCATCACTGGTATTTTGCCTACCTAAGAATACTGGGGAAATCTGTTCTTTTTTTGGCAAAATAATGTCCCTTTGAAAACTCAGCATCAGTGTGCTCTAGATTATATCACAGACCTTGGGGAGTCTTTTCCAACCCCTCCCCGCCAACCCCCAGCAGCCCCTATTCCTATCAAAGCACAGGGTTTCCATGGCAGAGCAGCTTTGTGCAGTTTGCAGGCTTGAGATGTAGATCTCAGACTGCATGGAGGAGTCATCTTTTATCCAGCTTTCCAGTTGCTGATGAACATATAACTACAGCTTAGCTTTGTTTCACACGACTCTCCCATCCCAGGCAGCCTGTGGGGAGATGGGTGCTGCGTGAGTTTAACTGACTGTCCTGGCAGCTGTGGTATTTATCTCTAGCTGTGTCGAACCTTAGGTCTTTCCGAAGTCTCTTCGCTTTGATCTATATTTTGTACTTTTCCTTCATGGTCCCTCCTCTGTTTCCTGCTGCCCCTTCACAGGCCAGGGAGGAAGCTGTAGCTGTGTTCCACTTTCTTGGGTCGAATTCACTCAGACGCTCCCTCGTTAGCTGCTTTGCATAAACCGTGCAACTTGCACATGGCTTCCTGGGGACAGCCCTGGAGCGCACAGGCCAGGCCAGTGACAGGACAAGGAATGCACTGATGATGTCCCACAGGCTTTCCAAGGGACAAAGCAGTGTTTAACATCACCAGACAGCCCCGTGTGGATAAAAGGGAGACGGATGGGGTGAGCCCACTCTTAGCAGGGTGCTGCTGTTTCACTAAGCAGGCAAACTTTTTCAGAGATTTCAGAGATGCTGAACAGCTGCAACGCCTGGCTAAGCTGACGAGCCGTGGAGCTCAGCACCTGTGAGAACAGGGCCCATTGTGTGAGGACCTCCTACAGCACCCACTTAGCTGAGGGCATTCTGGGCTTAGTCCCACAGGGGGGCCGCTGACCACTCTGCCTGGCAGGCCCTTTATCCCCACTCGTACAGGGGATTGGGTGTGGTGCCTAGTGCGGTCCCTGGCAATGCGATAGGATGGAGAGGGAAACACAAGGGGACACATTTACAAACAACTCGCTCACCGCATGGCAAACGTTTGGATTCGTTTAGTAAAAGATCCAGGCCCGAAGGAAACAGGCCAGAGTTCCGCTGAGCTGAATGCGAGAGCCTGGCCCATGCTAATTACTGGGCTGTCGGATGTATGGGGTAAGACGGCTGGGACCACTTAAACCAGCCCCACATGGCGCCACCTGCCACAGGGAGCCAGGGGCCAGCACGCTGGAGCGAGAGGGCTAGGGGACCAGGTGGTCAAGGTCAAAGTCAGGAGTCCTGGGCACCCAAGGAGCCCTGGAGGCAGCAGGGCGGATTGTGCTTGACACAGAGAGAGTCAGGAGTGGGGCTGAGGGATGGCCCAGGTGCGGCTGGTCTGGAGCGCACAGCACAGTGTAACCCAGCCTGCGTAACGGACTGTTAACAGCTGGTTCTGGCTTTGCCTTGCCCCTCTTACATGGAAACCCTCTCCCTCTCGCTCAGCTCCGTTTCTTTAGTGGACACACAGGTCTGTGCACCAGTGAGTTTTTAACAGAGCTCCGCATGGAGTATAGACCGCGTATTTTAGCCAAAATCTCCCCTGCCGTCCGGACACGCCGGCTGGATACTGAATGTCAATGTTACACTATTGCCATCGGCGCTAGGGAAGACTAGAAGTTTGAAAGCAGAATCCATGTGGCGGTTGCTGATAATTACCAACTGAAAGCTCCCACTTTGCAGCAGATGGCTAGCCACAGGCAGCGTTAGAAAGGAGCATGCTTTTCCCTTGGCATGCTGCCACCTTAATGGCGTCTCCTGATGCGATAACGCTGGTACATTCCTGTCTTATCGGTCACAGGCAGATATTGCAGGTTTCTTTCCACCTAGCCTAGGCCCATATTTTCGCCTTGACGTGGCTCTGCTGGGAGCTCAACAGGTGCAATGAGGACACCAGCTTCTCACAGTCTCCATATAAAGGATCATTTTTCATAAAGCGCCTGTGGAAAATGTCAAGAAGCCATTCCCTAGCACAGCCCTGATGGCAGGCACCCCCGAACGATTCCTGACATCCCTTTACCACCTAGGGGGATTAAAATGAGAATGCTAGAGAGAAACGCATCACTAAAAACAACAGTCCCAGCTTAAACGCTCCTCCAGTGCCATTTAAGAGTTTAGCCAGCCACGCGCTGCAGTAGCTTGGGGGATGTACTAGGCTTCACGGTTAGCAGAGGCCCGAGGCTGGATTGGTCAGGCCACTAAGCTACCTGCTAGAGGAGCTCCCCGCCACTCATCTGGGGAGCCGTGCAGAGGGACATCGCACTGGCCACACTGGGCCTGTGCGGGGTGGGCGAGGCCTGGTGCGGTAGTGGCACTGAATCTGTGTCTCTATTCAACGTTGTTGCTGTGAACAGGTGCTTTAGTGCCCAGGCCAAGCCCCTCAGTGTGTGTTGCTGTAACCAGTGCAGTCCCAGGGCAGGAGTGACGGGCGACCAGGAGAGGAAAATGCATGTCAGCAGGGAGCGTCAGCAGCTGCAGCCACAGCGCAAAGAGAGGCTGCCAGCTCCCTGAAGAGGTTCAGACCTTGACAACAGTCTCCTCCCAGCCCGATTTTTTCCTTTAGCCCCAAACCTCTCCTCTCTGGCCTTGCTAATAACAGCCAGCTGTGCACACCGGTCTGCACAGAGGGAGAGCTCCCCTGTGCTGCCAGCGGAGCACAGGCTGCTGTTACAGACTCCACAGTGTCCCAGAGAAGCACCTTGCATACAGGAAGAATGGATCCTTGCGCCTCAGGCTGCAGAGGAGCAGAGGCAGGCGGGACTGTTTGAGTGCTTTGGCGCTGAACTGTTTGGCTGCGTGGAGCCCTCTGTATTTTCACCAGTGCAGACGTGGCATCTGGGAAGCCCTGAGGCTCTCCTGTGGTTATGGCTCTGGGCTGGGGCTCTGGCGAGCAGAGGTCAGGTCCTGGCTCTGCCACATACGTTATCTCTCTGTGCCTCAGTGTCCTATCTCTGGCATAGGGAGGATGGGGCCTGATGTCAATGGGCGTTAGGTGCCCCGTCGGATTCCCCTAGCCCTAGACATCAGCCTCCTTTCCTCTGGAGAAAACCTGCAAAGGGGCAGGAGAAAGCAGGACGTGCAGCAGCCCCCCTGGCCCAGATTCCTCTCTGGGGTAACTCCATGGATGCCGGTGGGGTAACACCAAGGATCCAGTTCCCCTCTTAGAGTTAAAAAGCCTCCTACCACGAACCAGTCATGTCAGCCAGGACTTGCTGGCACATAAAGACTCTGTCTTATCACCTGGCAAACAAGAGACCGATTAAACCATCTTATCAGCGGCTGCTTATCCCGCACTGTCTGGTTCGCTGTCAGAATCTCCTCCCAGAAGGAGCAAACAGCGGTAATAACTCTGCTTCCTAAGTATCGCACTGCGTAGCAGACAGACCGGCATCCACATGGCATCTGCCCCTCCCTAGCTAGACCTGCCCAGGATTCAGCGGCCCAAAAGCTGCAGCAAGCGTGCAAGGCTGGGAAAAAGCTGAAGGCGGGCTCCGTAGTGTCCGTGTGTCAGGAGAGCTGCTATCTCCACAGCCCAGCACATCAAACTCCCTGCCCCGTGCAGGGCCCCAGCAGCACGCATGGCTCGGCCTGTCCCGATAGATGTGAACGAAGCCCTGAGGAAAGGCGATTTTAACCTGCTGAAGGAGCTAGTAGAAGCAGGCGCTGATGTGAACAGGCGAGACCGAGAGGGCCGGACCCCGCTGATGAACTGCTGCCTCCATGATGGGGAAGTCTGGGCCCTCGGAGCCGCCTGCTTGCTGCTGAGCTCTGGGGCCCGGGTTGGGTGGTGGGACCGGTGCCGGCGCAACGCCCTCATTCACGCTGTGCTGTACCAGCGGGAGGGCCTGGTGCGGCTGTGCCTGCGCGCCCTGGACTGCGACCTGAACCACGCCGACCGAGATGGCTGCACGGCTCTATGGTACGCGGCGGCCTCGGGCCACGTGGCCATCACCGGGATGATTGTGCGCTCCCTGAAGAGATACGGGCTGGAGATCAACAAGGCCGACAAGGCGGGACTCACGCCGCTGATGCAGGCGTGGCGCCAGGGCCACACAGCCTGCGCCGACTTGCTCTGGGAGACGGGGGTGAGCGCCGAACAGGTGAGGGATCAAATCCATGCCAGGACGGCTCCGGGGCGGGAAGCCCACGCCACAGCAAGTGGCTCGACGAGTTGCTCTGCTCTGCACTTACCTTGCAAACCCCTGCCCAAAAGCCTGTGGGAGAACAGAAGGAAACTGCAAAGGAGTCGAGAGCCAGCCAAGCCCTGTGGGGAGACCAGAGACTGTGGAGGCAAAGGGAAGCCTATTTTATCAGGCAGGCAAAAATCCACTGCCGGCAGGGAGAGAACCCTTCTGAGCCAGAAAGCTGTGCTGTCCCCAGCCACTCTCGGGGGTGAGATGGTGGAGTCAGGACAGCCCCTTGTCTCGCAGGGCAGAGACTGGAGGCAGGATCTGGAAAAGCTTGTAGAGCTCCTTCAAACCCAGCTCACACCAGCTTTTCGCTCGAAAGCCAGGCCCCTGCCAGCCAGGAACGCTTGCCTTCCCGGAGATCCAGGCAGCCGGGCTGAGCTGGAGGCACTGCTGCTCAGAAGGCGGAGGAGCTGGAGACTGTCCTTCGATGCCAGGAAAGATGTTTTAAAGAAGCCCCCCATGCCGAAGGACAGCTCCCGGAGGCGGCGCAGCGTCGCGGCCATTCCATTCACCCCCCTTCATGGCCAGAGGAAAGCTTGGCAATGAGGCGTGCGAGGGAAGAGCGAGTGTGAGGATGTCACCCAAAGCCCAGGGGAAGAAAACAGATCAGTACCTGCAGCGAACAGGGTTCAGTTATTGGCAGCAACATCCACACTGATCTCCTCCGGGAGACACCAGAATGAGCCAGGAAGAGGTGCTCTCAGGGTATAGCCCAGGCAAGGGGCATGAAGAGCTCCTAGTGAAGAAAGTCGTCTGTCGCTCCCCATGGCATCAGCACTGGTCCAAAGACACCTAGCCCAGAACTGAAGGATGCTCTTGGTTTTACAGGGGGGTGATAGGATAATATTATTGTCTTCACTCTGGAACTTTTTGGTTCTCAGTAGTTTTAGTCAAAATGCTGACGGTCTTTGAATGTCGTTTTGTGTGGCTAAAATTCCTTAGCGCTGTAGATACACATCTTCAGCTCAGCTCAGTGATATTAGTGATTCCTAAGAGAAAACGAGGCCTGATAAAGGGCAAATGTCAGCCCACGATCCTTAAGTAACTTTTAGTCTGTAGACCTCTTTTAGGGCCGACCCAAAGCTCTGGGCGTTGTTCCGTTGACTTCAGGTGTCTAAATAACTAATCAGCGTTAGGTGATATCAATGGAAGATAGACGCCTAAATACCCTGTTTCCCCGAAAATAAGCCCTAGCATGATTTTTCAGGATTTTTGGAGTATGCTTGAAATATAAGCCCTACTCCAAAAATAAGCCCTAGTTACAGTTTACAAGCGGTTCACAAGTAAAGGTCCCCATACACTTTACACTCATGGAAAAAAATAAGACATCCCCTGAAAATAAGCCCTAACCCATCTTTCAGAGCAAAAAATAATATAAGACCCTGTCTTATTTTCGGAGAAACACGGTAGCTTTGAGGATCTAGACGTGTATGTTCTAAACGACCTACAGTTATAATGTACGCACTGGATGTTCCATATGGGAAACAATGGCGTGCGTATAGCACTGTGTGCTCTGTAATAGAGTACAGAGCGATTTCCAATTGACTGGGCTTCAGAACTACTATTTTTAGTGTCCTGCCTAGGCACAAGCAACACAAAACTATCAACTGTTTTTTAACTTCTGACGCCCTGGTCTAACTCACAGGTACTTTCGGAGCTCTGCCCACTCACTCACTTGGTGCACTGTTACTAACAGAGACCAGGCTTGTCAAAGCTGGGCCCCTAATGCTATATTCAGCTCTGATTTGCAAGAGTGCTGAGTGCGATTGATATCAACAAAGCGCAACACCTTTGACAATCAAGTCTCTTACTTAGCTCTGAATATGGACTTGGACAACAACTAATGGGTGTGAGAGGTCTAAAGACCTTTGCGGAGCTGGGCCTGACTTTGCAAATCTTGGCCAGACTCAAATTCAATCACTAAAGAGGGAAACTAGTCCGAATGATGAATTTACATCTTTTTACAATCTGTATTCTTTTACTGAATGCTGTACAAAGTACAATATGTTTTAGGTCCCCTTCCTGCAGTGAGATCTGTGCCTGCATGGATGTCATTGCAGGGCAGAGGACTTATTGGCGGTAATTAAATTATTTACCAGACTGTTTTAGGAAGTGACGGAACAAATATTTGTCCTTTGATTATCTGTCACCAGGACATCTTTTCTCTTAACAGTTACATTATTAACAATGCTTTACAAATTGGCTCTAAAATGTTCACCTCCTATGTAGGTTGTGTAGGGAATGGCTTTCCCCTAGTCAGTAAACAAGATTAAATTGCTTAGACTTGTTCAGACATGTCACTACACAATGTTTGCTGATTTGCTTTTCAGAGCAGCCTCATTAATCCAGCTGTAAATGCTGGTTCAGACAAAGTTGAGGAAACAAACACAGAAAAAACAACAGCAAAGACAAATGGCATCTGTCATTTGATACATTTCAAAATTTCCCCCTCCTTAAAAGTCCCTTGTGAAAGCCAGCAGCATGTCCAGGATCAGAAATCAGGAATGCATCTACCTCATAACTTCACCTTTCATCCACCTCAGCTGTCGGTGAGTGACACAAGTCATCAAAATTGGTGCCACGTGACCAAGAGCGTAACCCCTGCCTTTTGCTAAAATGATGTAAAACCTGTCTTTCACAGTGTTCGCTCATGGTGGGAATTAAATAATCCATTTTTAAAGAAAGCAAACGAGGGGGCAAATGCCCCTTCCCAGGCATCATCAGGGTTCAGACTTTCACATCCCAGCACAGCCCTCTGTGCCTTGAGCTGAAGGAGGAACTGGTTTTTCTATGTGAGGGTCACTCACTAGAGGGGGCGTACATGCATTTTGCCAGCAGACTGACAACTGCTTGCTGGACAGCAGTAGGCTGTAGGTGGTCACGAATTCTGAGCTCTAGTCCAGGCTGTCTGGGGGAAGAATGTGCCCTAGTGGTTAGAACAGCAGTGGGCTGGAGAAAGGGTAGCCCAGCGCATAGATTGGCAAAAACTGTCTGCAAGCCCGAGAGGGTGAGTCTTGACTCTATCCCCATGGAGACCTTTCTGCTAGCAAGGGGCCTTGTGTAATGGCTCAGGTACCTTCTTTGTTTAATAGGGGGAAAGATACATAACTGTGTGCTAAGTTATGGTGTGATGCCTTGCTCATGACTAAGGGCTGTGAAGCACCCAGCAGTCAGCAGAGGTGAGACCAGAAATCATGGGCTCCAGGCCTGAGGCTGTGTGGAGGGGATGTCTCTTTTGTGCCAGCTGTTTGCTGCTGGACTTAGTAGTGCACCCTGATTGCACTGATACGAGGCATGTCCCACAGAATCTGAGTTGGTTGGGAGCTCTGAATAAACTCACAATACCTCTTGCAGCTTTTTAAGCTGATAAAAATACAACATGTTCATCTCATTAGTCAAGATGTTCAATTGTCGTCATTTAAAGGATCTGCGGGCAGCCGTTAGTTCAAACACCTTTCCCACAGTGCTGTTTGCAAAGACGCGGTGTTATTTTGCAGAAAAATTACATTTTTGTTAACATGTTGCCAGCTCTTGTGATTTTATCACACGTACAGTGAGACTGGGTGTTCGTCATCAAGCACCAGCTCCTTACATCCGTTTAAAAAAAACCCCAAAATATGATTTTTCAGAAAGTAAAGTAAGTTTCTAGCCTGCATGGTTCTAAAGAAAAACTTGAACACATCGCCCAACTGTACATTACAGGTTCCAAAACCAGATGGTAAACAGCAAGCAGCTGGATGTTTTTTTTCTTTTTAATCTCATGATTTTTATCCAGTCTCATGATTTTTTTTAACATGCAAGTTTGGCAACTGTTTCTGCTAACACAATGCCATTCAACAACCAGTGCTGTAGGGTGACACAGATGGAGCAGAGATGGGGCAGTGTGCTAAGGGCCATGAAGCACTGTACCTGGGGGGCTCTGGTAGGTGTGTGGCAGGGGGAATAGACTGGCACACATTCCTCCCACTGCCTGGTGCCTTCGCCTGCCTGCTCCTGGAGCAGGGCTAAGTGTGTGCCTGGAGCCCCAGCGACTGCTGGGGGAGCCACTGGGAGAGTGAGGAGTCATGGAAGGGGCAGCTTTGCCCCAGCTAATTGGGGGGCCTCGTTGTCTCTCTCCCAGTTCTGAATCCACAAAGCCCCAGGATGAGCCCTGAGAAGAAGGCGGTGGGGACGCATGGGGGGCACCTGCGTCTAGCTCGTTCTAGAGGAAAGTGAATGAGAGAGGTGCCTGCATTGCCCCACCCCCACACGACAGCCCTGGCTGGAATCCAAACTGCAGGGCCCTGCCCCAAAACCGGATCCCCTTCCTCCTGTCCCACAGAGCAAGCACCCCCCCGCCCTCCCGATGAGTCCACACGACACTCCTTCTGCCCCAGTGTCGCAGGAGGGCAGCAGCAATGCCTCCATCCCCTGCGACGTTAGCCCTGGGGTGCGGAGACAGCGGATGCTGCACAGGAAGGGGCTCTTACTCGACATAGGCCTTGGGCAGCTGCTGCCCTGCCCAAGAAAGGGGGGCAGATAGAGGCACTGGGTCGCCATCCAGCGTGGTTAGAGCCGAAGGGCAGGACAGTCCTCGCCAGGTGGGGCTCAGGCCCGCATGGGGGGCAGAGTGAAACTCAGCAACAGCCGCTGGACATGGGATTGACTCATGCTTTTGGGGGGCCAGCACCCACTAGACACACTGCAGCATGTTCGGACAGTCAGGCTCCTCCGAGGGGCCCAGAGAAGGCCTGGGCCCCCCTCAGGGCTGAAATGAACCCTCACTCTCCCCTGTGGCAGATGGCTGTGGTTGGTCCCAGGCTGCTCTGGCCAGCTTGCTGTGGTGGGTACATATGGACAGGGATTTGCCAGGCCCCCCTCCTCCATTCCCAGGGCCTTTCATGTTACAGATTTGCTGAGAACGCACCTCCCATAATCCTCACTGCCGGAAAAGGTCCCAAACATGTCTAGCTGCCCAATGCCCTCCTCCATGCGTGGCCTCACTGGGGAAAACGAGGCCGGCCGAAGGACGGGACCAAGTGGGGCATCCCTTTCCCATGCCATCGTTTGAGGACCGGCAGCCATCCTTTGCCTCAGTAAAATCCCAAAGCAGAAATAGCTGCCGCTAGAACGCTTTCCGACCACCTCACTCTGCGCGCACGGGCTGCTCCAGAATCGCCAGGCTCCCTTCTGGATGAACTGCTGGGTGAGGCTCGTCTGCAGCCGGCGTGCAGCGTGGAGGCATTTTGGCATTACTCATGTCACATGGTAGGCAAGGAAGGACGTGCCCTGCAGACTGTCCCTCTCTTGAAGCGTAATAGCCGGTCAGCGCTACACTTGTCTCCAGGCCAGCTCCTTGCACTGAATTAGTGACGGCCTTCGGACCTGTGCCAGGAGTGACACCTAGTGGTAACAGCAATAATTGAGATGGGAAATACACGTTTGAGTTCACAGGCGACTAAAGGGTTGTGTTTGCCAGTCGCTATTGGCACTACGCAGCCATCCCGTAAGACACCACCCAGTGCACCACTCGCTGTGGTATGTCATAGGGTGAGACTCTTTTACTAGCTGGGCCCCTATTTTTTTTTTGAGGGGACGAGAAGAGGTTATGGGGCAGCTGTTTCATGCCTGAGGGAGGTTGCACCCATATACCTCATCCACACACCATTGTTCATGACAGGTTGGTCCTGCTTTTGCTGTGGCATGAAGCATCGCAGGAAACACTAGTGGGCTGAGCTGTGCTAACCAGCCGGAATGGCTGTGTAAAGGATCTGTCTCTCTGTCTGTCTGTCTGTCCGTCCTTCTGCTTCTCCATCTATCTTTCTGTCCGTCTGTCTGTCCTTCTGTCTGTCCGTCCTTCTGTCTATCTGTCCTCCTTTCTGATTGTCAGTCTATCTGTTTTTTTGTCTGTCCTTCTGTCTGTCTGCCTGCCATTCTGTCCTTTTGTCTGTCTGTCCATCCATCCGTCTTTCCTTCTGTCTGACTGTCCATCCTTCTGTTTGTCTGTCTGTCCTTCTGTCTGTCAGTCGGTCTCTCCTTCTGTCTGTCTCTCCTTCTTTCTGTCCTTCTGTCCTTCTGCCGTCCTTCTGTCTCTCCGTCTTTCCTTCTGTCGTCTCTCTGTCTGTCTGGCCATCTGCCTGTCTCTCCTTCTGTCTGTCTGTCTGTCCGTACTTCTGGCCTTCTCATTGTCTGTCTGTCCTTCTACATGTCTGTCTCTCCTTCTGCCTGTCTGTCCTTCCATCCTCCTGTCAGTCTATCCTTCTGTTTCTGTCCCTCTTTCTGTCTGTCCCTCTGTTTCTGTCCATCTGTCTGTCTGTCCTTATGTCTCTCCTTCTGTCTGCCTGTCCTATCTTTCTGTCTTACCGTCCTTCTGTCCTTCTTTTTGTCTCTCTGTCCTTCTGCCTGTCTATCCTTCTGTCTGTCTCTCTGTCTCCTTCTGTCTGTCTCTCTGCCGCTCTCTCTATCCTTCTGTCTGACTGTCTGTCCTTCTGTCTTTCCTTCTGTCTCTCTGTCTGTCCTACTGTCCTTATGTCTGTCTGTCCAATACTCTGTCCTTCTGTCTGTCCAGCTGTCCTTCTGTCTTTCCTTCTGTCTGTCCATCTGTCCTTCTGTCTGTCTCCCTTCTGTCTGTCTGTCCGTCAGTCTGTCTGTCTGTCACTCCTTCTGTCTGTTCTTCTGTTTGTCTGTGTGTCTTTTTGTCCTTCTGTCCATCTGTCCGTCTGCCTCTCTGTCCGTCTGTTTGTCCTTCTGTCCGGCTTTCTGTCCTTCTGGGTGTCTGTCTGTCCATCTGTCCTTCTGCCTGTCTGTCTGTCCGTCTGCCTGTCTGTCCAGCCGTCTGTTTCTCTATCCATCCATCTGTCTGTCCAACTGACCGTCAGTCCGTCTTTTCGTCTTTCCTTCTGTCTGTCTCGCCATCGTTCTGTCTGTCTGTCTCTCCTTCTGCCTGTCTGTCTGTCCTTCTTCCTGTCTGTCCTTCTTTCCTTCTGTCTGTCTGTCTGTCTCTCTGTCCGTCTTTCTGTCCTTGTCTTTGTTTGTCTGTCCTTCTGGCTGTCTCTCCTTCTGCCTGTCTGTTTGTCTGTCTGTCTGTCCTTCTGTCTCTCTGTCTGTCCTTCTGTCTATCTTTATGCCTTTTTGTCTCTCTGTCTTTCTCTCTGACTGCCTGTCCTTCTGTCCGTCCCTCTGTCTCTCTGTCTGTCTTCTCTCTGTCCTTCTCTCTGACTGTCTGTCCTTCTCTCCTTCTGTCAGTCCTTCTGTCTGTCTGTCTGTCCGTCTGTCTGCCTCTCTGTCCTTCAGTCCATCTCTCTATCCTTCTGTCCATCCTACTGTCTGTATGCCTGTCCTTCTCCCTTTCTGTCTGTCCTTCTGTCTTTCCTTTTGTCTGTATGTCTGTGTTTCTGTCTGCCTCTCTGTCCTTCTGTCCATCTGTCTGTCCTTCTCTCTCTCTTTCTGTCTCTCTGTCTGTCCCTGTCTCTGTCTGTCTATCCTTCTCTTTGTCCTTCTGTCCTTCTGTATGTCCTTCTGTCTGTCTGCCGCTCTGTCCTTCTGTCCTTCTATCTCTCCTTCTGTCTGTCCTTCTGTCTCTCTGTTTGTGCTTCTGTCCATCTGTCTGTCCTTCTGTGTGTCCTACTGTCCTTCTGTCTGTCCCACTGTCTTTCTTTCTGTCTCCCAATCTGTCCTTCTCTGCCTCTCTCTCCTTTTGGTCTTTGTGTCTCTTCTTCTCTCT
>ML675650.1:5726359-5742323 GCA_007922155.1 Mesoclemmys tuberculata | reverse complement strand
CTCTTTCCTTCTTTGTGTCTGCCTGTCCTTCTGTCCATCCTACTGTCCTGTCTGTCCTTCTGTCTGTCCTTCTGTCTTTCTGCCCTTCTATATGTCCTTCTGTCAGTTCTTCTTTCTCACAGTCCATCTGTCATTCTGTCTGTCCTTCTCTCTGTCCTCCTCTCTGTCTGTCTGTCTCTCCTTTTGTCTGTTCTTATGTCTTTCTGTCTGTCCTTCTATCCCTCTGTCTGTTCTTCTCTCTGTCCTTCTGTCTTTCTGTCTGCCGCTCTGTCTACCTGTCCTTCTGTCTGTTCTTCTGTCTGCCTGTCCTTCTGTCTGTCCTTTTGTCTGTCTCTCTGTCCTTCTGTCTGTCTTTCCTTCTATCTGTCTTTCTGTCCGTCTGTCTGTCCTGCTATTGTCTCTCTGCTTCTCCTTCTATCGGCTGCCTTATGTCTGTCTCTCCTTATCTTTGTCTGTCCTTCTGTCTGCCTCTCCTTCAGTCTGTCTGTCATTCTGTCCTTCTCTCTCTCTCCTTCTGCCCATCTGTCTGTCTCTCCTTTTGTCCTTCTTTCTGTCCCTCCTTCTGCCTCTCTGTCCTTCTGTCTGTCTTTTCTTCCATCCTTCTGTCTCCCTGTCAGTCCTTCTGTATGTCTGTCTGTCTCACTGCCTGGCTGGCTGCCTCTTTGTCCTTCTGTCTGCTTGTTTTTCCTTCTGTCTGTCTGTCTTGCTGTCTGTCGTTCTCTCTTCTCTTCTGTCCTTCTGTCTGTCTGTCTCTCCTTCTATCATCTGTTTGCTTCTCCTTCTGTCTCTCTGCCCTTCTGTCTGTCTTTCCTTCTGTCTGTCCGTCTCTTCATCTCACCTTCTCTCTGTGTTTCTCTCTGTCCTTCTGTCTGTCCCTCTGTCCTTCTGTCTGTTCTTCTTTCTGTGTTTCTGTCTGATTGTCCTTCTGTCAGTTTGGCCTTCTCTCCGTCTGTCTGTCCTTCTCTCTGTCTGTCTGTCTGTCTCTTCTTATAGAATCATAGAATCATAGAATATTAGAGTTGGAAGGGATCTAGTAGGTCATCTAGTCCAACCCCCTGCTCAAAGCAGGATTGACCTCAGCTAAATCATCCCGGTGAGGGTTTTGTCAAGCTGCAGGTTAAAAACCTCTGAAGATGGAGATGCCACCACCTCCCTAGGTAACCCATTCCAATGCTTCACCACCCTCCTAGTGAAAAACTTTTTCCTAATGTCCAACCTAGACCTCCCCCACTGCAACTTGAGACTGTTGCTCCTTGTTCTGTCATCCGCCACCACTGAAAACAGCCTAGCTCCATCCTCCCTGGAACCCCCTTTCAGGGGGTTAAAGGCTGCTATCAAATCCCCCTTCATTCTTCTCTTCTGCAGACTAAACAGGCCTAGTTCCTTCAGCCTCTCCTCATAAGTCTTGTGCTCCAGCCCCCTTATTCTTTTTGTTGCCCTCCGCTGGACACTCTCCAGTTTGTCCACATCCCTCCTGTAGTGGGGGGCTGAAAACTGGACACAATACTCCAAATGCGGCCTCACCAATGCCGAATAGAGGGGAATAATCACTTCCCTTGATCTGCTGGCAATGCTCTTACTAATGCAGCCCAATATGCTATTAGCCTTCTTTGCAACCAACGCACACTGCTGACTCATATCCAGCTTCTTATCCACTGTAACGCCCAGATCCTTTTCTGCAGAACTGCTGCCTAGCTCGTCGGTCCCCAGTCTGTAGCTGTGCATGGGATTCTTCCGTCCTAAGTGCAGGACTCTTCACTTGTCCTTGTTGAACCTCCTCAGATTTCTTTTGGCCCAATCCTCCAATTTGCTTAGGTCCTTCTGTATCCTATCCCTCCCTTCCAGGGTATCTACCACTCCTCCTATCTTAGTGTCATCTGCCCATGACCTAGACCTTACAGGGGCCCCCACCAGGGAGCTGCAGAGTCTGAATACACCCCATCACGGGCTGATAGACTGTAAGCTTTTTAGGGCAGGGACTGGCTCCTTGTTGTGCATCTGAACAGCACCTAGCACACAGGGAGGCTGGTCCATGACTGGGATTCCTAGACACCGCTGCAATACAAATCAATAAATAAAAAGAAATCCACAACCAAACAGCTAGGTACATTTGCAGTGAATAGCAACTGTCATGGAGTTCGAGGCAGAGTCTGGCATGTTTGCTGTCCCATTTGTACCTTCCACGCACAGCACAGGCTCCTGTGTTCTGTTAATTCCATTGCTACAGGGGGCAGCTGATCTAAGCAGGAGGTTGATGTCGCAGCTCTGACAGGGATGCCTTCTGAGAGCTTCATCAATGACCTGCTCATAGGACATAGGAGGGGACCTGACATCCAGACATTCGTTAAGGGGAAGGTTAACTCTTCTAAATACAACTGAATTCACAAACTATGTCAAGATGAAGCCACTAGCTAATCATGCCTTCTCTGGCTTGTTATGTCAGCCTGCTGCCATCAGGTGGCAGTACCACAACACTCCAATGAGCAATAGCCCTCTTATTAGGAGCGGGACTACATCTTAATCCTAGGTTGACCTAGCTACGTCCATTGGGGTGTGAAAAATTCACACACATCCCAAGAAATGTAGGTCAGACGACCTAAGCCCCGACGTAAAACAGCTAAGTCGATGGACGAATTCTTCCAGCAACCTTGTTACTGCCTCTCCAGGGGGTGGATTCAGGACAGTGACGCAGACCCTCTTCTATCGCTGTAGTAAGGGTCTGCCACACAGCGTATCCCTAGAGCGCTTTGGGAGAAGCTCGCAGAGTATCTGTGACACTCTCCACAGGTTCACAGTGGTGCAAAGTCCTATGCCACCACCTGCCCTTAGCGTTTTGTCTGTGCCTGATGGGGTTCCACTCCCTAAACCCACCAGCGTCTCGCCACAAGCCTGGCTTCTGAGTGTCCGCAGCCCTCACTTTCTCTCTGCAGGCTGATGCTGGGTACATGCCAACCCCCAACTCCTCAGAGCTCTGCTTTCAAGACCCAGCCCGTCCCTGGAAACTCACAGCAATCACCAGGGACATGGCCCCAAAGAGACAGTATACACACAGCTTGCCTGGTGCAGCTCAGAACCAGACCCTTTTTATCCACACAGCACTGCAGCCTACTTAGAGGGAAACAGGATCTGAGTTCATTAACAAAGGTTAAGATTTAAGAGATACCGAGAGAGGCTAATGAGTGGGAAAAGATGTGGTTATATGCATAAAACAAAATCAGAAAGTGCAGTAATTCATCCGTTATTAATGGTAATCATTCCTATTTCATACAGTAGATTTTCTCCCCAGGATTCAGGTTTGACAGAGCTGCTGGTTTTCAGTCAAAACTAGGATCCAAGTTTTCATGACTATCCAATGCCCTACAAGGGGCATCCTTGGTCAGTGGATACCCACATGGCTTTTTGCTTCTCTTTGTATTTCCCAAAACTCCTTGGTTTTGTAGCCCAAAGCTTGATTCTGCTATACTGATGCTACATGAAATACCCTTATTCTTTTGGTACGTGACAAACCACCACAGCAGTTTCTGTGAGGCTTTGCATTTTGGTTATGTAGGGTGATCTGTTCACTATTAATAAGTTTGTTTAAAACCACCATCTGTTTGTCCAAAACTAATATCTGGTCATTAATTATCCTGTTTGTAAAATTACCAAAAATCATTCTGTAAAACTATTGCTATTATTAAAATACACGTTTTAAAATCACTGTTTAAAGTAAATGTTTTAAAACAAAAAAATTCAATGTTAAATACAAATGTTTTGTAGTAATAAAAAATATTTTAAATAAATAAAAAAGACTATTGTTTCTAAAAACCACTTGTGTCTCCCAGTTACAAGTTTTAAATAAATACTAAAAAATTAAAATATAAATAAATAAAACAAACAAAGAACCCCAAAATAAACTATACAAAACAACAACAATCATGTTTACAAAACATGGACTCTGGGCATAGGATAGGTGTCACGTTCCGTGACAGCATTTAGTTTTCTATAATCAACACAAAACCTTACAGTCCCATCTCCCTTAGGAACCATAACTGGTGAGGCCCAGGAACTATCCAACTTTAATGATCTCCAGTTCCAATGTACTATGCATTTCTTTATGAATTTGCTCCTGCATTTTTCCAGTGGCTCGGTACGCTCTACGTGATCTCTAGGACCACAGCCCGCCCCATCTTCTGAATCAAACATGACATGCTTGTTACTTTGCGGCACAGCTGACGTTTCTGCCTTTTCAGTCCATGTGAACTTGTTCCATGTCTCACTGCTCTCTGGTGGTGAGCCACCGGCTCAGTCAACTAACCACTCAAGGAGGGATGCTGTCTCAGAATCCTCCTCTGCACAGCAAATCCTGGTTACAATGGCTTCTCCACTGAGAAAGGCTTGAAGCCTATTACCGCGCATAGTCTGTGACGCAACCTCACTGTGGGATCGCTCTATCTTGTGCGTAACCTCAGTCACCCTTCCCACGCCCTCGGAAGGTCCCTCCCATGAGTTTTGCATTTTGTACCTTTTTGCAGGGCACGCCAGCACTACATCCCGCCGCCCCAATCACATGAGCATTTCCAGGCATGAGGCAGGACCCAGGAGCAGAGCAGGAACAGGGTTGGGTACAGGACGCAAGCACAAGCAAGGTCCAATCTAGCCACAACAGGAAATCGCCTTGTTGCTCAGACAAACTTTCTGTGCTTCCTTCTGGCTCAAACAACGTGATTGGACCAATCGGGGGAGCCAGGCAATCCTGCGATCGGGGTCCCATGGGTGGTGCCTTGGCTGAGGCTATAGTCCTGCTAGCTCATCAGCTCACCAGGTTTCAGCAGACAGTGGGCGGAGGCCAAGATGCAGCAGCTGACTGGGGACTTCCCGGGCTGGGTTCTGTGACAGAGGGCCCCTTACACCCAGAATCACTTCCACGCGGCACGGGTGCGGAAGGAGGAGAAGTACGCCCCGCTGGCCGACACCCTGAGAGCCAAGGGCTACGAGGTCCAGGTCCACGCCCTGATCATGGGGGCCCTGGGCGCCTGGGACCCTCGCAACGAGGCCGTGCTGCGGGCCTGCAGCGTTGGCTGGTGCTACGCCCGCCTCATGCGACGACTCATGGTGTCGGACTCCATCCGGTGGTCCCGGGATATCTACGTGGAACACATCACCGGCCACCGGCAGTACCACGAAGAAGCGAGCACCGCGACCTAGAGCCCCGTGAACTCTCACCGCTCTCCCACCACCCCACGGACCCCATGGGGGACGCCACGTTGTCACAAACCTATGTACTCACCTCCTTCCGCACCCCCCGCGAGCACTGTGACGCGCAACTCTTCCCCCATCCTTGTGTCGCCTCCTACACTTGAAAACCCCTGCTCCCCACCCCCAATGACCTCGTTCTACTCCCCCACCCCCATTGACCCTGTACTCACCGATAGCCCATACCCCCGCCCGGATGCCTCTTGTTCTTGTCTTGTAAACCCTCCTGTTCTTGGAAACATTAACTCCGAATAAAACCTTTACGCCTAATCCTAAAGCACCAGTCACTTACCCCAGGTCAGTTGCGCCATAGATCTCACACCAAGGACGCTTGTAGCCAATCCTATAATAAATTATATGAAGATTTATTAAATAGGAAAAGGAAACTAGAGAATTATTTACAAGCAAATATAGACACACAGATGAGGTACGGTCTTAGGCCTGATCTACACTGCCGGCGAACTTTAGCAGCAGTCGACGGGAGTTATGCAAGCTACTTTGCATAGGTTATGTAACTCCCGTCAACTTCATAACTTCTGTTTCCCACTGCACTGCGCCGATGGGAAATGCGTATCTGTCGACACAGCGCTACGCTTTTTGGGGAGGCGGTTTATTAAATCGACTTCCTGATTGATTGAGCAGGTCTTCACTGCTGCTCCATCAAACCGGAGAAATGGATCTGAATTCAATCGGAATTCGCCACCGTCATTGTACACAACCTTAGGTTTCAAAAGGTAATAGAAGCTTCTGTCATCAGCAAGCTCTATTTGACCTTTAGGGCTATCCCAGGCTAAGCAAGCAGGGGCTCTCCTGCCTATGCCTGGATACACCTTGCGCCCACCCCAGAGCCCCCGCAGCACAGAGATCCTTAATTCCTTTGGCTTTCCCATCCTGCCATGTGCTCTGAGCTGCAAACTCAGCTGATGAGAGGAGCCCGCTTGCATGTCTCATGTCCCATGTCCGGGGAGGCGAGTGGAATAACAACAGGAGCCTTTAGTCCGTTTGTTGCTGGAATTCTCACTCCGGGTGTAGGAAATTTCCAGTTGTAAGATCTGGTCGTTGCCTGTCTGGAGTCGATGGGTCTCCTCTTTCGGGAGTGGTGTAACAATCTCCGTAGAGGAGCAGCTCTTCCCACTACTGAAAGCCCCTCTCCTGCATGGGGATTCTGACAGGCACGGAGGCGCCCACTGCACCCGCTCCAATATAACATTGCCATAAGGAGTGCAGATATTACAAGGGGGATTCATGGGTGCAACAGCACCCAACCCTCAATAGAGTCTAACCAGGAAATGCTTTTTAATATCCACATGAACCCACAAGCGAGCCAGCCAGATTCCAGCTAGGAATCGGCCAGTGTCCAGTTGAGACACGGGGATCTTGACAAGAGCGGGCACCTGAGAGCATCACAGGTGTATCCAAGGAGCTGCTGGTAGAACCAGGAACTGAATCCCAGTGCAGTGAACAAAATCATCCTTGCTTTCTGCTAAGCCCTGTCTTCTAGAGCAGTGTATGGATGAACAGCTGGACAGTGCCCCAGCCCCTGGGCAGTACGTGCAGGGTGCAAATCCAGGGGCGCTGGCATTCCTGGAGTTGTGCTTTCTCACTGCCAGGATAAGTATGTCAATGACTCTAAAACGCACTGGCTGAAAAGCATTTTTGTTCAAGTGCCCGCCCATCAGCCTGCTTTGTGGAGGTGGGCGCTACGGAAAGTTGTTTCTAGGAGTTGCCATTTGTTATTAAGGGGGGGGGGGAATTTTGACTTTTGGTTTCTTGTCATTACATCTGAACAATGGCAGGCCCTGGCAGGTCTCCCTGGGAAAGGCAAAGCGCCTCTCCCTTGCACAAGGGAATGTGTCCCTGCTGCTTTGCACTGTGTTCAGAGGAGCAAGCACACCGGGGCTGCGACCGCAGGGGAAGGGTGTTTGCTGTTTAACTTCTGTTACTATTTGTTTGCACTCCAGTGCAATTTGTCACCAGGCAAAACCGTAATTAATGCTGCAGTTCAGGAGGCCGCCTCCATTCCCAGGCTTCCTGGCCTGGGCCTGACCCTGCACGCATTGACGTCAGCTGGAGCTTTGCCGTGGAGCTCAATGGGCACAGGATCAGACCCCCCCATGCCTTAACAGCATGTACCTGTAAAACGTAGACGTGCTTTTGTTGCACGTCCACCCTGGTAGCACACACAGGATGCAATAGCTGCATTTTCGCATGTCGACAAAATGCTAAATATGGGCACAAATGCAGGACTTGCTCATGCAGATGTTGCAGCGACCATTTAGGCGACAATTTATTATTTTTTAATGTGGCCCTTGGAACCAAATCCTGTGTTGGATCTAGGTTAACCCACAAGAACAACTAGTACGCTGACTGTAATATCCTTGGGGCATGGGGCCATGTCACCATATGTGTTTGTGCAGCACCTAGCACAACAGGTGCCTGATTCCGGTTCAGGTCTCTAGCTGCTACTGTAACATAATTGTTTAATGCTAATGAGTATAAAATGGGCAGGATCACGCTATCGATGTAAGCAACACATGCATTGCATGGCCCAGAATTAAAGCGTGGTTCACCTGGTGGCCTGCAGGCCACATTCAACCCCTTGGATGATTCCTTCCGGCCCCAAAAACGAATGGAGGATGCCATTTCATGGAACATCACTGAAAAGACTTCCAAGTGGCAAACTAAATACCCCAGGTTTTAATGGGGTCTTCACGCTATGTAAGTAAAGAAGGGAACCTCTCTCTTTGCATGACAGTGATTCAATACTTATTAATGGGAGATCGTGCCTTTGCACATTTCTGGAACTTGATTACATTAAGTGCACGGCAGCTGTTTACCATAGCTCTTTGAGGTTTGCATCCTGACACCATACCTCCACTAAAACATCACATGTGCGGACAGGATTGATTAGACTACGCTCTACATGGAAATGTTGTTGAGTTCTTGAGCTTAGGTGATCTTGGGCATTTCTGCTGGGCAGACTAAAAAGGCAAAGTTGAATCATCTGTGATAGAACAGAGAGCTGTCTTTTTACCTGTCATCGAAAAGGTTGCTGCATGCCTTCCTAGCAACGTCACCGTGTGTCCCTGAGGACGAAGCACTGGGATATGCCTTTTCATTGATGTGCTGCCTGTTTGCACATTCAGGATTATTTGGTGGGCCCAACATGGCACAGAGCCTTTCTAGGAGATCCTGATTTCATCTAGTTTGTATTCCCCTCAGTCGGCGGAAAGTAAGAACGGTGCTCTGAGAAACAAGGACCTGCCCCTACAAACACTTACACAGTGCTGTAGCTTCACCGAACTTGTTAGAATTCAGTAAGACACTCACATGCATAAACATGCATTCACTGGCTTGGGCCGTAGGGTAGGTCTCCACTGCAATAAAAGACCCATGGCAGGCCGCAGCTGGCCGGGTCACCTGACTGGGGCTCGCAGGAATCAGGCTGCAGGGCTAGAAATGAGGGAGGAGGCCTTCAGAGCCTGGGCTCCAGCCTTGAGCCCAAACATCCCTGCAGCTGCTGGAATTTTATAGCCCCACCCAAGCCTCTTGCAGCCAAATCAGCTGACCCAGGCTTTGAGACTCGGTGCTGCAGGTTTTTACCACAGTGCAGACCTGCCCAGAGTGATGTTCTTCTCCTGACAGGGTATTTGGAGGAGACAGAGCACGTGGTGCTGCTCCCTGCACTTGTCTTGTACCTTACATGATGCTCATTGTTGCGTGTGCTCACACCGCAAAGGTAGCTCACACTGGCAGTAGGTTCTTGGCGGTGGAGCTCTTCCATCACACAGAAACAAGCAAGCCATAAGAGTGGAGATGCTTTTTTGTCCCCAGCTATAAGTGATCAGTCACTTTCCTTCCTGGCAGTTTGGGCTGCTGTGTAATCTCGCTTTATCTTCTGTTCAGTTCAGCTCATGGATTTAGGCATTTCCTTCTGCTGGGCAGAGACCCAACAGCTTCTCAGGAGATGCTGCCCCAGTTCCTGTGCCCCACTACTGCCAGCCAAGGGAAAAGGCCTTGGGAAGGAAGTCGGAAGCTGCCAAATAAGGCTGCACTAAGTTAGCACAGAGCAGAATTTTAGCCTTCTTTAACAATGTCCTAACTAGCATCACCTTAACTAAGCTCCAAGGCTGCATTAAAGATGTTGGCAAACAGAAATTAAGGGTATATTTTCTCAACAGAGCAGAATAATCATTTGAAATGCTGTCTGGCTGCAGACGTGGTGATTTGAGTGCTTTGAGTTGATTTAGGGTTAGATAACCTGGGGGAAAGCCTGATTAGTTCAACTGGCATAAACCCCATCTCACGCTGCCTATACCTAGCAGAGCGCAGAGACACCAAGCGCTGAGCTGGAATAGAAGACATGCAACTGAATGCATGCACACGCTCTCTCTCACACGCGCACGCACGCACGCTCTCACACATACACACCCAATGTGCAAGCACACACACAAATCTTTTTACCTTCGCTAAACTTCCTCTTCCGTTCCAAGCGCTCGACTCTGCCCTGATCCGTCACTTCAGCCCAGCTCTGCCTGACCTTTTCAGATGGAGGCTAGATCCATTACGTCCAAAAGGCCAAGGTGCCGCCGTCAGTGCTCCGGGGCAGATTCCCTAGCCTGGCCTGGCCCCCTTGTGCTGTTCAGGCGATGCAGCGCGACAGGAAGCAGAAACCACCCACAGGCTCCTGCTGGGGTGTAGAAGCGAAGTATCTGCACGTCTTTCCTGCAGCTCCTGGCGCATGAGGGGCATATTGGGGCAGGAGGGGGAACGGGCTGCGTGCAGATGTCTCCAGATGGCAGGTGGTCCCTTGCTAGCTGGCGTAAATTGGAGCTGCCCCTGGATTATTGCCTGCCCTAAGGCAGAGACTGGGGAGTGCAGCTGGGTGGTTGCTCTCAGCTTCTCCTCTTTCCCCATGGCCTGGGCTGCCCCGGGTAGTTGCGTGGGGGAGGGGAGCCAGCCTGCTCGTGGGGCTCCCACAGATCCAGGTAGAGCCAGGGGAGCTCCTGCATCCTGCTCTAAGGGGGCTCTGCAGGGTGCAGACAATGGAGCAGCCCGAGCGGCTCCCTGCTCCTCTAGGGCAGTGCAGCAGGTGGCTAGTGGGGTGATGGCGAGGAGCCGCAGCGGGGAAGGCAGAGCAGTGGCTCAGGGCAGCCTGGTTCTGGGCTCTCCCCAGCGCGGCCCAGGGCTGCAGGGTCAGCGGGGGAGGCCTCTGCGTGCACCCCAGAGTGACAGGTCTGAGTCCTCTGGCCCTGGCCCACAGACCCGTTTTCAGTTCACGGTCACAAACACCAGGGCTGCTACGTCCAGCTCCCAGGGCCCCCGGGGCCGGGACGCTGCTGTTCTAGACCCTTCGTTTTACAGCCTCAAAGTCTGATACAACAAAATCCAGGTTTCTAAAGATCCTGGGCCAGATCCTTAACTGGTGTAAATGGGCCTCGTGCCATTGACTTCACTTGGGTCACACTCGCGGCACCTCTGGCCTTTTAATGCAGAACTGAGGCCATCTACAGACAGATGCAGCTGGGCTCACGCGTTGACAGACAAAAAAACCTGAAATCCTTCAAACGTTTCCAACAATCCCATTTAATACAATAAAAGAGCTGGTGAGCGACAGACAGTCTGCTGCTGCCGGTGATGAAGATGAAGAAGTATTTTGGAACAACTCAGTGACATAACTCATTATTGTTGTGTTGTGACTCGAACAGACCTCTGGTACCCAAAGTGAAGGCCCTCAACATCATATGTATGGAATGAACAGTCCAGGCACTTTTCTGGCTTGCAGGCTCTACCCGAAATTGTTATCCTGTTTCAGTGTTGGTTTAATAATCAATCAGTCACCAACTAAACACGATTGACTTAAACACAGGTTTCTGGAAGAATGATGCTGTGATGCTAAGCAATGCCAAGGTTCATTCCCTCTGAGCCAGGGCAAAAGGAGTCGCTGACTTCCCTTCATTAAACTGTCTTGGCCCAATTCTTCCCCTTTATTACATCCCTGCAGCCCACAGTGTAACTGACAGTAGGGTTCAGTCCTCTTTATTTCATTCAACTTTACATAGAAAATGATGGAGTCTAAATCAGCTGGTATCACTCAAGAAAGAGATCTTGGCATCCTTATGGATAGTTCTCTGCAAACATCCATTCCATGTGCAGCAGCAACCAAAAAAGCTGACAGAATGTTGGGGATCGTTAGAAAAGGAATAGAGAATAAGACAGAAAATATCATATTGCCTCTTTATAAATCCACATGCAGATCTGGTCGCCCCATCTCAAAAAAGATGCATTGAAATTGGAAAAGGTACAGAAAAGGGCAACTAAAATGATTAGTTCCAGAGTGGTAGCCATGTTAGTCTATTTTCAGCAAAACAATGAGTGTTCCGTGGCACCTTAAAGACTAACAAATTTATTTGGGTCTATGTTTTCGTGGGCAGAAAGCCACTGCATCTGACAAAGCGCGTTCCTGCCCATGAAAGCTTAGGCCCAAATAAATCTGTTAGTCTTTAAGGTGCCACAGAACTCTCGTTGTTTTGCTAAAATGATTAGGGATATGGAAAGCTTTCCTATGAGGAGAAATAGAAAAGACTGGGATTTTTCAGCTTGGAAAAAAGATGATTAAAGGGGGGATATGATAAAGGTCTACAAAATCATGACTAGTGTGGAGAAAGTAAATAAAAAAATGTTATTTACTCCTTCTCATAACACAAGAACTAGGGGTCACCTAATAAAATTAATAGGCAGCAGCTTTAAAATTAACAAAAGGAAGTCAACCAACCAGTGGAACTCCTTGCAAGGGAATGCTGTGAAGGCCAAGACTATAACGGGGTTAAAAAACGAACTAGATAAGTTCGTGGAGGGTAGGTCCATCAATGGCAATTAGCCAGGATAGGCAGGGATTGCTGTTTGCCAGCGGCTGGGAATGGCCCATGGGATGGATCACTTGTTGATTACCTGTTCTGTTCATTCCCTCTGAAGCACCTGGCATTGACCACTGTTGGAAGAGAGGATACAGGGCTAGATGGACCACTGGGCTGAGCCAGCATGGCCATTCTTATGTTCTTTTATTCAGCTTTGCACCCACTGACAACTTTCTGGAAGCCAGAGGGTTCACCTACAGCCCAGCCTACTCCTGTTCACGTCGGTGGGAGTTTTACCATTGATTGCAATGGATCAGGATTGGGCCATAAAGATAGGGCCCAAGAGAGAGAGATTTTCATTTCACTGGCAATTGTGAAAATCGGGGGGGGGGGAATACTTTGGACTTTATCAAAAACCATTTTTTTCAAAATTTTCCATTAATTGAAAAGTAAATTTAAAAAAAATATCATTTCAGGTCACATGCAATGGTTTATTTTCCCCCAATCCAAAAGAAAACGTCTGGTTAAATTTTGAGCATTTTAAAAGCATTGACTTTTAAAAATAAAAGTAAAAGGAATTTTTAAATGAAGTCTGTGAACCAAAAACCAAAATATTGTTTAAAAATATCAAAATGAAAGGTTTTAATTTTTTCTGAAAATGTTTTAGGTTATATTTGACCAAAATGATTTGGCAAAATTGACACAAACTCATAAAACATTCCCATTCTGCCTCATACGTTGTTGTTGCCAAAAACAGTTTTGTACAAAACATTTGCCGTGTGCTACAGTTAGTAATCCCCAGAATTCAGTGGGAGCTTTTCCTGACTATGGACTATAAAGCTCAACCACTAATATGCATATATATTTACCTATTTTAGGTTAAAAAATAAATGTATATAACCATCCTATTTGTTTTTCTTGTACCTTCCTGAACAGAGTAACACATAACGTTTCTTCTTTGAGTTCTGCATCATTTAAAAATCCGTCAGGCTGGCCTACACAACCGAAGTGTTATTGGTATAGCAATAATGGTTTGGTGTGTACTTTCCCCCCGATACTGGTATTAGCCCTAGCACGGATGCAGTTATGTGTGCCTATGGCTCATGTCATTTTCTGAGCCAGCCTATGCTCTATCGATATAGGCACTTTTACACTAGTCTAACCGTGTCCACTCTAAGTCAGGTTTCCCATTTTATCTATATCCAGATGGTCAAAGCAGAAGAACTTTCTAGTGTAAACAGGTTCTTCATAGGGCCAGCTAGATCCTCTCAGCCTGGAGCTCAAGGAGGCAAATTGCCAGCCAGCTTGGACCATGGAGGAACATCTCCCTTCCTTCCTCTCTCATTTGGGATTAATTGTACCAGGATTTCAAACCACTTTTTCTTCGATTTACCAAATCATATCCTAAAATGTACATGCAAATTCAAAGCACTTGATCTGCGATGGTTAAAAGGTCTCTATTTGCAAATGGGGTTCTGTATGACTATACTAAAGACTGGCAGGATTTGGCTTTCATAAATATTTAGGGTAAATCCAGGAAAGGAAACATTCTTCTCTCTCTCATATGGATGCTCATGTTTTTTCCTTACAAATTATACTATATTTTTCCCTTTCCAGCAGTGAAGCGTCTAAAATATAGGGTACGATTTTCAAGAGCCACTGGGTGCCCATTTTGACGTGCTGTGAAGGGGGCTGGTTTTCAGAAAACCGCTGAGCACCATCCTGCTGAAAATCCGTGTCTCAGGCTGGACACTCGGAAAACACCATTTTCAGATAACATTTTCCCCAAACATAAAAGGGCTGGACCCGGCACTCCTCGCTCAGGTGAGTAACCCTTACTTATGGAGTTGTATTCAAGTCCATGGGCCTACTCCAGTGAGTAAGGGTTTGTGGGATGGGGGCTATAACCTGCTCGCATCCCTCCTACGCTCAAATCACCCACTGAACTCAGGGGATCTTGTGTGCAGAGAGAATGCAATATCAGTCCCTTACAGCAAGGTCCTGGTTTCAAGGGGACTGTGCAGATGAATAGAGTAACTCAGGTAGGCATTTGGATCCGGATCCGGCCCTTAGACAGTAAACTCTTTGGCTAGAAAACAATTTGCTGCCAGCTCCTAAAAGCTCAGTGCTGTATAAATGCATAATAAATACTAATAGCTATTCCAATGAGTAAGAGCTAGTTACAGAGACAGTTAATGTGCTGGACTTCCCAAACAGATCTCTGGCCCCCAGCACCGTGCCCTAGGGTTCAAATGAGCTCAATGGACAGAGAGAAATACCTTTCTTTTACCCCACACTTCATCAGTTTCCATTTTAAAATATCGCTGGGCTGCCCCACATATTGCAAACCAATAGAAAGGGTCTGACTGGCGTTAGACGCTAGGGATAATTTAGGGGGGAAAGGCCCCTAAAGACCAATTGACCTGCCTGGATTTGCAGGAAAAAGACAAGTGAAATCCCAAAGCAGAGAGGCAGCAGGGCTCAGCAGAGAGTGTCCTGCCTAGCGCCTAGGACGTTCTCATCCTGGTTGTGACCCAACCTGCTGGGTGACCTTGGGAAGTCATATTTCCTTCTACCTGTTAAGGGAAAGTGTTGCTGGCCCAGTTAGGCCAGCATCTCCCCCTGGCTGGACACACTTATCCTGGCAGGAGTGGCTTTTTCCAATTTAGCTTAGGCCCCCTTCCCAAGCAACACAAACTAAACCGCACAAGGCACTTGTACTCCTCACTAAAGGAACCGTCTGGCGGCCGTGCCTGGATAACGACATCGTTTTAATTCACCCCAGAGCTTAGACCAGCCGGACTTTCCCACGGAGCCACTGAGCGCTCTCTGTGCCGCGCCTAGCACACGGGAGCGCCCCAAGAACGAGTCTGGCCTGCCTGGCCTCGCCTCTCCAAACCGCGCTTTCGCCGTTCGAGGCTGAGTCACGAAAACTTTGATCCCAAAAGGCCCCCCGGTGCCTGTCGCGGGCTTTGGTGCCGGCCCTGGTTCCCCGGTTAGCCCGACTGTGTCCTGGGCTGTCACTCATGGCACCGGACGGGAGAAGGAGAGCTGCCCGCAAAGAGGAAGGCGGCCCTTTCCCGCCCACACCGAGGCGTACGGGGAGCGCTCTGGGAACCGCGCTCTCCCCGGCCCGTTAGCCAAGCGCCGACGGATCCGAAACGTCTTGGAGAGATTTCCCCAGGGCGGGGAGCGGAAAGCCGGGCTGGCCTAGGGCGAACCTGACTCCGGCGGGAGCGGCCCCAGCCGAGCGCACGGAGGCGGGTGCGCGGTGGGGATCTGCCCAAAACGGGCAGAAGCGCACGGAAAATCCGGCTGTTCTCCAGCAGAGATGAGCCCCAGGAGGCGCCGCGGGGAAAGCCGTTTATTGCCGTGACACTGCCAGCGCCGCTGGGGACAGGGCGGCTCGCCCCTCCCGCCTTCCCCCGGGGTCTTCGGGGAACCGCGAGCCGAGGACGATGCGCACCGGCCGGGGCCCGGTGCGGGCAGAGCGCGGCGCCTTCCGTGTCCGGCCGTGCGCCCCCAGCGTCCCGCGGGGCCCCGGGCAAGAGAGGGGCGGGCGCGGCGGGCGGCCCCACGCGGGGCGAGTCCAGGAGGCCAGGTCCGAGCGGGAAACGACGCCGGCTACTCGCCTTCGTCCCGCGCCGCGGCCGGGGCTGCGCCGTCGCGCGTGGCTCGCTCTCCGCGTCCCCCGCGCCGCTCTCCGGGCCGCCTCGCCCCCGCCGCAAGCCCCGCGCGTGAGTCCGGCCCCGGCCCGCCCGGGCCCCTCACATGGCCGGCACGAAGCGCTCCACGGCGCCGGGGTAGGGCGCGTGGCGCAGGTAGGCGCCCGGGTTGTAGCCGTGGGCCAGCGCGGGACAGGGCCCGGGCCC
>ML675650.1:5648707-5725959 GCA_007922155.1 Mesoclemmys tuberculata | reverse complement strand
CGGGCGGGCAGCAGGCCGGCGGCGGGCCGAAGGCGGCGCAGGGCGGGCGGGCGGCCGCGCCGTCGGGCCCGCGGCCGGGGTAGGTGGAGAGGTCGCTGCGCTTGAAGCGCTTGCGGCGGCGCAGGAAGCTGCCGCTCTCGAACATGTCGCGGGCCGCCGGGTCCAGCGCCCAGTAGCTGCCCTTGCCCGGGCGGCCCGGCTCGCGCGGCAGCTTGACGAAGCAGTCGTTGAGGGTGAGGTTGTGGCGGATGCTGTTGTGCCACTTGCGCGGCCCGTCGCGGTAGAAGGGGAAGCGCTCGGCGATGAAGCCGTAGATGCCGCCCAGCGTGAGGCGCCGCTCGGGGGCGTGCGCGATGGCCATGGCGATGAGCGCGATGTAGCTGTACGGGGGCTTGCCCCGCTGCGGCGGCCGCTTGCGCCGCCGGCCCCCGGCCCGCGCCGCCGCCTCGGGGGGGCCCCGGCTCCGGCTCCGCCGCGGGCACGAACAGGAGGCCGGGCTCGGCCGGGCTGGCGCCGCACGGCGGCTGCTGGTTCTCCGCCGTCATCCCCGGCCGGGCCGGGCCGCGCCGGGCGAGTCCCAAAGCCGCGGCGGGAAGGGCGGGCTCGGTCCGGGAGGGGCGCTGCGCCGGGCGCGCGGGGCTCTCACTGCTGCGGGGCGCGGGGCAGGAGCGGGCTCCGGGCCGGGCCGGTCGGGCACTGCGGAGCCGGGGCCGCGGGAGCTGCCCCCATCACCGTGCGCGGGTGCCCGGCTGCGGCGGGGCAGGGGGGCGCCGCTGCGCTGTGTCCATGGGCGCGGCGCGCAGGGGACCCCGCCGGTCCGGCAAAGGAGGTGCCCGGGCGGGACTCGCTCCTTTTATGCCGCCTGCTGAGCCGCGACACCCGGCTCCTTCCGTGCCTGCCGCACCTGGGCACCGGCACTCCCACCTGGCGGGCGCCGCCCCCGCCCCCAGCGCGGAGAGAGACGGGCCCGGCCCGGGGCGCGGCCCTCCCCGACGCGCCTGCCCGCCCCAGAGCCGCGGGGACGCCCGAGCCCGCCCCAGGGAACTCCCGTCTCCCGCACGGGTCCCCGGAGGGGCGGCGCGGTCCGGGAGAGGAGGTCCCGGCCCGGATTGCGGCGCGCACAAGCGCCCCGGGCAGCGCGGGCGCCGGAGACGCTAGAGCCAGGCTTGGATGGCGCAAAGCGCGGGGAGAGGGGCGCGCTGGGCCGCGGGGAGACACCGGGAGCCCGCCAGGACACGGGCCTCGGGCGGCGCACCCACCTCCCCGGAACGGGCGCACCGGGCTACGACTCCGGAGCGCCGCCGCCTGCCCCGTCCCGTCGCCGGGGCCGGTCCCCTGCGCTCGGCCTCGGCCACCTGCGGCGGGCGCGTCCTTGGAGCCAAGGAGCTGAGAAGAGCCCCTGCGTCCCGTCGGTGTGTGCAGCGCCTGGCACGCTGGGGCAACGCGGCCCAGTGCAGTAAGCGGCGGTACCGAACGTGACGGCCAAGCTCCTCCGTGAGCGTCTCTGAAGAGACCCCGGAGCGGCTCCGATTCCACAGCAGCCAAACCCGCGTGGGACAGAGGGAGAGCGCGTCCCGCTCCGATCCGTCAGGAAACAACGCAGGGACGGGCTGGGCTGGGGCTCGCAGCAGGGCCCGCGGCGCTGTGGGAAGCTGGGATTGAAACCCGCGTCCACACGGGGAGAGCAGCTGGGCGTGTTAGAAGCGGGTTCCCTGTGCCAGGGCATTGCTACTGGGAGGCGCTAAAACGAGCCGAGTCTAAACGCCCCGGCGGGGCCTGGGATAGATTCCCTCCCGCACTAGCTGGGTCTGCGACGGGCGCTGTGCGCGCCGCTCCAAGTGCCGGGCTGGGGAGGGTTGGCTTGGACGGGACCGGCCCCTGCCCGCGATCAGAGCTGGGTCGGGTCTTGGGAATTAACCTAAGTGGGGTCGAGAAAAGCCGCCACCTCGCCCCGGTCTCTGCTCTCTTGGGACCGGCGCCGCCACCACTCCGCACCCAGCCACGCCTGAATGGAAATGCTGGAGCCGCACCTGGGCGCCTTCCTCTTCCAGATCGCCTCGGGTTAGCCTAGGGCCAGGACACCTGGCTCCGCCTTTCACCCGCTACCGGGCTCTGCGCTGCTCTCCGCTACTGGCCCTCGGGGCTTTCGGACTTTTCTCTAGGAAACGAAATACAAACCGCGGAGGGGTGCGTTCAGGGCACGTTACAAACGCAGGGGGCAGAGCGCGGGCCGGGCCGGGCCAGACCCAGAAAACCGAGACCGATTCTTACGTGTCGCCACCGCCCAAACCCCACCGCGGCCCAGAGCAAGCCCCGCTCCGCTCCGGGCCAGCCCCGCGACGGGCCGCGACACGCGTCTTTGGGCGCCGGGGCCTTTACGCACGGTGGGGAGGGCGCTGCAGAGAGCCCGGGGCAGAGCCCGAGCTGGGGCGAAAGGCGTGTGGGGCCCTGGCCAGCAACCGGCCTCCTTCCGCTCCCCTCCCGCGGCAAGGCAGGGCCCCGCGGGTCAGCGGAGAGCCCGATCCTGCGCCCCCCGGCCAGTCCGCGTTTCACGGTGCCGCTGGGGCACTGCCGAGCCCGCTGCCTTTCGGGTCTAGCCCGCGCGTTCACACTGGCCCCCGCCGCGACATCGGATGTGGGTCCGGAATACAACGCTCCAGGGGCTGGGACCGGGGAGTGGCTCAGCGCCCCCGCGCCCCAAACCAGGGCATCGGGCCGGACCGCGACGAGCCCAGGTCTCCCGAGGTCGGGGACCGCGCCCCCGCCTGGCATTACCCGGGGGAGCAGCGCTTGGGAAGCTGGCGCGGAGCCGCTGCCGGGAAAGCAGGTTCCCGGCGCTGGACGGCCCCAGGCGGGTGCGCTGAGGCGCAGACGGGACGGCCGCCCCGCGAGAAGCGCTGCCCCCTAAGCGCTCTGGCCGGGAGCGCTATGCCAGGCCGGGCAGGGCCGGCGTGGCGCGCAGCGGGGGACACACGGGGCAGCGGGTTCTGCCCGCTTACATTTGGCTGCTCCGGGATGGAAGCGCGTCAAACCCGTTACCGCAACTCTCCCTTCTCTGCAGGGGAGACATAACAGAGACCGAGCAGCAACCCCGCGGGAGGAGAGAACACGAGTGGGGGCGAGCCAGATGCGGGGGGTCCCAAGTCAGGAAGTTTGCCCCCCGTGTAAATATAAAATGGCAATAAACGCCACACGTTCTGATCTGCAATCGGCGCCTTGACCCTGTCCCCTTACGGCCAGAAAAATGACAGCACGAACGCACCTTCCCAATGCCACCACCGACGGGGGACGCGGGGTGGGGGTGTCCCCTCGCTTTACCCCACAGGAAAGCGCAGGAGCTGGGCTGGGGCCAGCGACCCTATGGCCCGCAGCCAACGCCCCCTGGCAGGGCTGGGGCCTGCCGAGCATCCACGCTTCGATCAGGGCAGCCCGGTACAAGGAAGACAGAGCTTGGCCTCAGGCTCAGATTCATCCCTGCTCGCTGGGAAAACCCCACCATTCATCACTTTCAAACAGAGCACATCGGACAGGGGACTCACCCAGCCAGGTTAAATAGAGGCCCCTGCCCGGCCAGGACATTTGACAAAGTCACTTCTCTGATTATAATAGCCCATAGACTGGTAATATTTCAGGGAGCCTCGTGTGTGCAATTGCACACCTACACAGGTGCATGCCTTTACCACACCAATATACCCCATGGACGGAGATACATTTGACAGAAACCAATTTCCACTTAGACTGTAAACTCCTTGGGGCCTGGGCAGTCTTTTAGTTCCATCTGTACAGCTCCTAGCACACTGTGGCTGTGGTCCATGGCTAGAGCTCTTGGGTGCCACCACAACAGAAACAACGCTAATACATAATGATGTGCACACAGTTTCTAAGCAAATTCTGTCAATAGAAAATCTAGAGCCTGGCTCTCCTCCAGCTTATTCCAAATTCACCTGCACCTAACTCCAGTGATCTCCGTAACCTCACTTGTAAAAGGAGAATAGCACAAGGGCAATTAGGCCCCAAGAGATTGGAACCTTTCCATGGGTGGAAATTACTTCTAGGAGTTCCCAAAATGTGTTTTTCTGGCTAGAAGGATTTGTTTGCATGTAGCAGAACTGACACTGCCCCTCTGGAGAGGCTGGAGAAATACAGCAGCAGGTGCAGAAACACACACTACATTCTGCTGGTGCCTGATCCTGAAAGTCAATTCCAGTTTTGCACAATTGAGGAGTGCAGATCTTGGCCCATACATCATTTAACCTGTGAAATTTGGAGGGAAAAATGTTGACCCAGATTTATCTTTCAAAACTTACTGTCTCGAAGAGGCTGAATTGAACACTCTTGTGTTTTTATTGTGGCCAACACTGATCCACATTTAGCACACTTTCCCTCACTTTAAAAAAAAAATGACCTCCAGTCCTTTAATCAACAACAGCGTGTTCATCCCACTTAAGTCAATAGACCTAGTGCAGATAAGGCATAACTAAAAGCATCTGTACTTTTGGTCTCTTTTTAGAAAGCGTAATCTTCTCCCCCACCAGTTACCTGGGAGGAGACACAATTTTTTAAAACTTAGGGCCCGATCCTTGGGTTGCACCCAGCTGTACCACTTTTACTGACAGATTTTAAGGGCTAGGGCCGCCACCCAGTGATTCCTGCACCAGGCCCAGCACTTATGTCTGAGCTAGAACAGACTTTTTTGCTCTGAATGTCCCCACTTCCCCTTCCCCCTCACCAGCTATGTCCAATTCAATAGCCCCAAAGGAGCGATGGGCTGAGCAGCTGGGTGGGTGTGTTTTCTAGTGAGCCATGGGGTCGTACTTGTGCTCCCTGCTTGGACAATGGAATGACAGTAGTGAACTGAGCGCCTATTCCTGCACGCCCATGCCAGCCTTCTCCACACCTGAACGTTCACGCAAAGAGCAGCCATTCCCCAGACATCAGCACCAAGCCAACCCTGTTCACCAGGAAAATGACGAAGGAGGGGTAGGAACACAGCTGAGCCTTCCCCGTGTGAATGGCAGCTGGCGGAGGCTGGTTTTGCAGCGTCCAACCTACTCCGCTGACGGCCCATGAGCTGCCATGACCTGTGTGGGGAGCAGGTGCAGTCAGCAGCTGGAGAGGCCTGTGCAAAAAGCCCCCTGCAGCTGAGGACAAGATGCCCAGAGGCAGCCCGGGGAACACATGGGGCAAGAGTAGGCTTTGCTACCCCTCTGACCAGTGGCAGTGCCAGTAATGACAGCATGCCGCTCTCACTCGAAGCGGAGGGGCTACCCATGGCCTGGCCCTGAAAGCCACACCCGCGGGGGGGGGGGGGAGGGGGCATTGCACAAGGCCGCACAGCTGCCAGCCAGCTCCTCCTAGCAGTTTTGGGAGTGCTTGCTAGGGACTGGGCCTGGCAGGCAAACCCTGGGGCAGAGCAGCCACACCCTTTTCCTGCTCTGTACGCCAGCAGGGCTCAGCTAAAAATCTGGTAGAGGAGAAGGAGACGGAAATGAAAATGCAGTGGGCTTAGAACAGTGGCCCTCATACTTTTTGTCCTGGTGACCTCTTTCACACAGCAAGCGCCCGAGTGCAACCCCCTCACTCCCATGGGTGCTGCCCCATTGGGCTCCCCCCTTTGCCCTGACCCCTGTGGGCTCCCCACTCCTCCTTTGCCCCTTACTCCTGCCCCCCCTCCTGCATCCACCTGGGGAAAACTGACCTGCATGCACAGAGCAACTGGTAGTGCTGCTCGCTTCCCCCTCCAACCCTGCTGCTCTGTGCATCCCAGCAGGTGGGGGAGGTGGGGGGGGTGAGGAGCAAATTCCAGGGCTCTCTGCATGCAAGTCACTTTCCCCACCGGGGCTCCAGAAGGGGAATGCAGAGAGATGCAGTTCCTGATGCTCGCCTCAGAGCCCTGCCCAGGTGGGGCAAGTGACCCGGGTGGTGCTCCTCACTCCCCCATCTCACAGAACCCGAGGGGGGTGTGGAGGAATGTTGGGGGGGTGAGCAGCCTCTGTGTGTCACCGCTCGCCTCCCTCCCCCCACTCCTCCGCTGGGAGGAAACAGGGAGACGCACAGCCCCGTGCCTGGCCCAGTCAGGGCTACAGCTCATGACCTCCACATACCCCTAAGGGGGTCACAGCCCCCAGTTTGAGAACCAAGGGCTTAGAACAAAGGGAAGTGCTGCTCTCTACAAGATCGACGTGGTGCAGACTCCCGTGTCCCTTTTGCTATCTGACTACCAACAGCGGTTACAAATATGGGCACAGAAAAGGCCAGTCCTGACCCTCTCATCCACTCAGGCAGTCCCCGGGAGGAAGAAAGCCTTCTCAGTACAGATCTAGTGCACAGCCTAAGCCCTGCTTCAGGGCTGCGGGAGCGGATAGCCGGAGCATGGAAAGCCTTGTTCACTGTACGAGATGGAAGTGGGTCCACCGGGTGCCCATTTATCTGCATCTAGTAGTGTTAGCGCCTCATGCCAATGATACAGAGGCTGAAGGGTGGGTGCGTGCACACGAGTGTGTGCATGCGTGCAGGGGATGTTTGGCTGTGTGGAAAGCCCAGAGTCAGAGTCTGGGTAGGTCAGGTGGATTTCACCTCAACAACCTCCTCCGCCCTCCTTCCCCATCCAGAACCTAGTTGATTATGGAAGAAAGGACCTTCACTCTGAGGAAATACTCTGAGAGAGGTTTGCCCCCAGTATTAGGAATAGTGCATACTAACCCTTCATGAGTCCTACACAACACACCATTCATCCAGTAGCCTGTTAACCCAAATCAACCCGTTTAAGCAGCAGATTCAACTTATGAAATAACTGTGGAAACTCACAACCAGTGATTACTTTAACTATGAAAGACTTTGAACAAAAAACACAGCAGACAACAGCATGGGCAGCAAACATAGGAGCTAAGGAATCAACCCTGAGTTTCTAGATTCAACACCAGAGATTGTTTTTGGCTTCTGTTAAAATAGTTACCACTGAACAGTGACAAGGTCAGGGTCTTGCCAAATGTTGCTATTTTGCGAACAGCAGCTATGTAAATCCATCATGTCCATTAAAAAGGAAAGCCTGACTCTTATAGGGAATAAGCAAAGCACTTCAATGGTCTCTTTGGAAGCTGAAAATTGCTTGCTATGCTTGACTGCAGGCCTAGTGAGTTTTGCATCACTGCTGTTCCACCCACACCACTATATGTTGGCTCCTCATGAAAATCTCCCGGCCGGCATCTTTGAATAGCTCTTAGGTTGCCAGCACAAGAACATGCTCTTTATAGTTTGCCTATCAAATCACCAGTTTGGTCAGTCCACTTACAGGTTAGTGAAGTTTAATTCCATAATAATACTAACAAATCAGTGACCCAGTCCAGCTTCATGTGGAAGTTCTGCCTGGATAAGGAGTGCTGCCTTGAGCACAGCTGAAATCCACTACTTCTCAGTGAGCCTATACCAGCTTATACACCATTTCAGTCCCCCTTATCAGGGCATGGAACATTGCAATAATAGACCTTAATAAAGACTATTGGTAAATATCCTTGGACCCAACTTCACACAGTGAGACAGCATTCATAACCCATTTGCTTATGGTCCTCCTATTTGAATCCAGGGTAGGTGCGCCCACCCACCGCTAAAGGCTCCCCCCCAGCCTAGGGGCAGAACCACTGGACCTGGGTCCAACTGATTACGGGGGACAACAAATGAAAAACAGGAAAGGGCGTGGGGGTCACAGGGTCAAACGCAGGAAACCAGAAGGGAACACCGAGCAGAGAACCCCGGACAGCGCCCACTGCTCCTCGAAGGTGTCCAGGGAGCCAGCGGATGCTGCCCAGAGGAACTCAGTCCGGAGATGTGAATTGACAAGGGAACGGAAATAGACCCCACAGTCGCAAAGAGCCCCCCCTGCCAACCTCCTCTCCCTGGTCTTGTAGATGGCTAGTTTGGCCAGGGCTAGGAGGAGGTTGACGAGGAGGTTATGCTCCTGTGGGGATTCTCAGTTCAGAACAATGCTCTTTGGGTTACAAGATGCACCAGCTATTTTTCAGAGACCGATGGACTATCTGCTAAAAGTGCACTTAGGAGTCTGTGCTGCAAACCATGGTGATTTTCAAGAAGGCTTGGAAAGAACTTCTGAAGCACTTTTGAGCAGCATTTCAAGAGATATGGACCCAAACAAACATTGCTAAAAGTACAAAGAAATAAAATAAGTATTTTTATGGAGCAGAGAGAAAAGGCAATGGCCCAGGCAATGATGGAGGCTAAATATCCAACCAACAAGAGAATAGAGAAGTCTTTATAGGGCTTCCTCCACCTCATGAACAAAGGAAAACCACCAGGCCATTTTCAGAGCAGAGCGGCACTTGAACACTTTCATAACACTGTATATTTTCAAAGAACTTTGCAAACATGAATTAATCTAAATGTATTGAGCTGACAGAGGCTATGATTCAATTAGTTGATGGATTTGATAGTAAATATCTCAGGATACTTACCCAAGACCTTTAGATAGCAGAGATGAGAGACTTGGGAATGAGAAGACATGCTGTACACCCTTCTCAGGGTTGGCCCCATCATAACATTCAGATAAGCAGGATCCGAACAGCAAGCATTGACAGGAGGCTGGCCAGAATAAAACACCATGGAAGCCAAAGTTGGATATGATTTCTCAGTGACGCAATGAAGACCAAAAGTGACTGAAATGAGAATTGAACAGAAGTCAGGTAACCAGCATGGCCAACCTCAGAAGTTCGAGTTAGACCTCCCACACAATCATGAGATTGGCCCAACAATTAGGAGATTTTATTTTAAAACAACTAAATCATGTTCTTTGTCTGTCTTCTGATTTTTGAAAAAAGAAGAAAAAACCCTCCCACCCCAACTTGTGAGAGACAATCCCAGAGCTGCCAGCTCTAGCAGATTTGTACTGAGGAAGATGGCTTTGGCTTCAAGCCTCAGGAGCTCTGCCATTTGCAATGTCCTGAGGGATCCAGTTCCACTTTGGCACTAATATTACACCTTTGAGCATGAGGGTGCTTTCTGGATGTTGAAATGTATTAAATCAAGTTCCGCACCTCATTAGCCCTACATCAATTAATGTTGTGCCCCAGACCCTTTCCTTCAGCCTTGCATCTATTTGGCAAACTTAGCCCCACATTGGTCTTGCAGGGCACTAGCCTGACACCAGCCTGGTGTTGCAGAGAGGGAGCGAGAAGGAAGGTGCAGGGAGCAAACTGACCCAGGGCTCACAGGAGGAGTAGGGTGGAGAAAGGAGTGGAGCCACTCTGAGCTGCTTGGCTCTTTTTGCTCCCCACTCTCCTCCTGTGAAAATGGTGTCAGCTGCTCCCCTACCCAAAATCACCTGTCAATCCTGAGGGAAGAGGAGATCTCTGCCTGCCTCCTGCTGCAGCTCTGATTGGCTGGTCTTTTCCTGAGGTGGAAAAGTGGGGGAAGGCAGCCAATCAGAGGCGGATTCTCCTTCGACATTCGGAAAATTGCACATAGGCTGAGGTTTTCCCATGGTGTGGAGAGAGCCCTGCAGGAGGGGCTGAGTTGGCAACCCTAATGTTGGCTCACGTGAATGGCTAGGATAGGAGAGAATCTCCAAGGAAAAGTCCTTAGTTCTCTCTCTTCCTTCAAACCATCTTGGGGATCATGGAGTCTCCCAGATTCTGATGGTCTTATTCGGAGACTGATTCTGAGGCAACTTAATCCATGGGTTCTTCATATATAATGGGCCGATAATGGTGAAACCCCTGCCATATATATCACACTAGCTGGAAGGCTAAGCAGATATCAGGATGGAAACTTTGTGCTCCACTCCAATTGTTTCTACTCAGATCCATTGACTTAAAGTAATAGAAATTAGACACTGCACACCTTCATTCTGCTGCCTTGTGCTTATGCATTGAGATACAGTCATTCATTACTTTCACACACACTATTATTTCTGCCAGATCCTCACCTCATTTACTGCATGGGGTGAACGGTTCACAATGAATGCAGTTAAGAGAATGTAATGAATGGGGCAGGGAGCCCTGGCTCATTCTGGGTCAACTTCTGTTTATACTTACAACAGTCTAAATCTACGGTCTGAAATTACACCAGTGTATCAGAGAGAAAATTTTCCTGTCACAGGTTGGATGGTGCACAGACCAAACAGTGAAGATAAGAACAATTTATTACTAAAACAAGTTTTACAAATAATAATAATTGAATGATTAAAATAATTGATTTTTTAAATGAGAATTAAATTTAATTTTCACAGAGAAAATAAGTTATAATTTTGGTATGAGCAAACTTTATTCTGGCATTTCCTAATGTTTATGTGCTTGACTTTGCCACCTAAAAGAATTCTTTTTAACACAGTTTTTGTGTGTACAGTACCCCATTTTATATTTAAAAGTTCATTAGAATAGTGCAATTTAAAAAAAATAAATCGCCCAAATATTTGAATGTCAGGAAACAAACTTCACTCCGCCCACGTCCCTGACCATCTGACCCCTCCCAACATAGTCCTGGGACATGTCAGCCGCAAAGCACAACTCTTCTATCCTTCTGCTAAGAACAGTGCATCTCCACTTAACTATCCCGCACGGTCTACTCATGCAAACCGCCCACCCTTTCCATATTAGCCAGCTCCTAGCCCAAGAGCATTCTGCACTTCACCTTCCTGTTTCTGAACCAGAGACAGCATCTTGCTTTCTTCCCATGCTCCATATGCAGACCAAAGATCAAGCCATATCCCTGCCTCGGCCAAGAGACTGAAACACTTTCATATCATATGGTCTCCATGCAGTTCATAATCAATCACTTCACTGTAAACCTGCCTTGTCCAGCCTTAATTTGCAGTCTAGAGACACGAAAGTTTGAATCCCACTTTACCAAATCTTTATGGTGGGGAATGACTAAACATTGTCAGTCTCCAAGCACTTTCCAGTAGCATGATAATGCCATTCCAGTGATCTGTTTGGGTTTTATAGAAGTGCCCAACACCGTGGCATATGAGAACCCTCGAGATTGGTATTGTGATGTCCTAAATGCGCTTTATGGAGTCTGTGGTTCTGTCCCCTTTTTGGATTGAAGGAAACTGCTGCGGGTAGGGCTGGTGCATGTTGGCAGGAAGCAGAGCAGCTTTGTAAAGGTCGTGCTGGTCGTGATGGAAAAGCATGATCAGTGAGGCAGGGTATGGATATATGTTGGTTAGGGAGTTTAAGCCCATAGAACTAAAAATAGCTGTAATTGCAAAGGCATAATGTGCTAAATAGCCCCTGTAGGTATTTTGAAAGCAACATTTCATGGTTGGCGCTTGTTGGAAAATGGGGAACAAAAACTGACAGTTTTCACAAAAGTTCATTTAAATTTTTTGTGGAAATTTTGGTTTTGTCAACATTTTCTGGCTAGCTCTATAGATCATTGGGATATGATGGCCCAACCCTGCAGTCCTTACTGGAGCAGAAATCCCTTGGAAGTCCGTTTGCTCAAGTAAGGACCACAGCATTTGGTCCTAAGTGAGGAAAAATGGTTATTGCACCTGGTCAGGAAAATCCTTCTTTTGACCTACTGTACAGCTCCTTGGCCAGATCTTCAGCCAAAGGATCTTCAGCCAAAGGATCTATAACGATTTATGGCAGCAAAGGACCTGCCCCTCTGCTTTTTAATATGCACGTGCCCTATATGTGTATAAATCCAAGTAGTACATGTTTCTAAAAAGAGTTCTTATGTGTGTTGGGTGCATTTTTAAATAGCAAGGTAAGATTTAAGAGACTGACTCTGCCTTAATTTTGAACATCTCAATTTTAGCATTTCCATTGTCAGTCCATTTTATTAGCATTTAAACATCTTTTCATTTTTGATATTAATGTCTGTCAAAGATTGTGCCATTTTTTTTTTGATGTAGAGCAAGAAAAGACATTGTTAAGAATGTTTATTCTCATTAATAGAGATCTGTTGAAGTGAGCTTCATCCTATGGTTGACATGTGAGTTCCAGGCCAGTCACCTTACATCCTGTGATAGCAAAGAAATAGGGAAATGATCCAAGAACGCAGGCAAAATGATTTCTAAAAATATCAGCTGCTCGGATCTCATTCCTCTCACTTGGCTTCAGTAGTTTTGCTTATTCAGGTTATGTTTCTTTGAATGCAAATCACAGATTTGCCAGATGCTAGAGCATTATTCACCATTATTTCTTCCAGAAATAATTTAAGATTTTATAACTGTTCATCCACAAAAATGGGATACTGTAATACCAGGGTACAAAATGTGCAGAAATGACAAAATAAGTCATGCTGGTGGGGGAGTGGAACTCTATGTGAAAGAAAGCTTAAAGTCAAATGCAGTAAAAATGTTAAATGAATGAAACTACACCACAGAAGCTCTATGGATAGTAATTCCATGCTGGAATAAGAGTATAGCAATAGGAACATACTACCAGCCATCTGACTGGAATGGTGGTGGCGACTGTGAAATGTTCAGGGAGATTAGAGAAGCTATGAAAATAGAAAACTCAATAATAATGGGGGATTTCAACTATCCTCATATTGACTGGGAATATGAAAGATGTTACTGAAAGATGAGATGCAGAGATAAAGTTTCTAGACACCATTAATGATGGCTTCTTGGAGCAGCTAGTCCTGGAACTCAGAAAGGGAGGCAATTCTTGATTTAGTCTAGGTGAAACACAGGATGTTGTCCAAAAGGGGAATATAGATGAACTGCTTGGTAATAGTAACCATAATGTAGTTAAATTTTACTTCCTTGTGGGGGGGAAATACCAAAGAAGTCCACCACAGTAGGAATTAACTTCAAAAAGGGCAACTACACAAAAATGAAAAAGATAGTTAGAAGTGTAACATATTGTTCCATTTTTAAGATTAAAGTGACCCAACCCCATTTTAGATTAATAGAAATACAAACTTGTTGGACCAGGATGTGGAACATTAACTGTTTTGTAACTGCACTCAGCCCTGGCCTGTCAGAAATTCCTGTGATAACTAAAAATTGTATGTGTCTCAGGACTCTGGCACCAGGAGAATCACCAGGACTTACTAATACCAGGAGAATCCCAGCAGGTGTCAATATGCAGTCAGTATGTGGCCTGTAGTCTTTGTTAAACCTATATGGGCCCTCTGTGACTTGAAACCCGGTAAACTAATGTTCAGACATGTATTGCAATGAGTGGTCCTTTGTCAACAGCAAACAGCAGCTTGTAGCATAAAGTGTCCTAGCAGGAGGCTAGAAGTCTGTCTAGCATGTAGCTAGACAATCAGGAAAGATAAGATCACGTTTGGCTGTGTCAAGTCACAGCCCCTGATCACCTCATCGCTCTTAAAAACTCAATAATTGGCTAAAATAGTGGGTGTATGGCTGTGGGAAGAGAATATAAGGTAATCATAAACAGGAAGTAATCGGAACAGCCTCGCATCTTAAGGAGGGCACCAGAATTGCTCTACGTGGAAGGAATTGATCAGCCTACCCATCTCTCCGCAGTTCACTGCTCAAACTTAATTATAGGGTGCGTGTAAAATCTGAGTGTGACTGCATATTCCACTCAGATGCAAACTCAGGGATCGTGAGTGTGACTGCATATTCCATTCAAATGCAAACCCGGGAATCAAACTAGTTAATGTAGGATCTGTTGCTTTGTTGCTGACAAACCCCACTGATGCCGTTTGTGTAAGCATAATTGTGTAAGTATAACCCCAAAGTTTCAGTTAACTCTATAACTGTATAGTTGTAATTGTGATTGTGTTATAAGCAGTTAAGTTGTTGTATTAGACAAGAATTAACGTTGACTTTTAAATTGTAATTGTTGATTTATAGATTGTTGCAAGTAAAACAAAGTTGTATGCAAAGCAACCCTTGTCGCTCCTTATTTGAGGGATCCATATAATTGAACCTGACAGCAAGCGGGTTCTTGCTGTCACCTCAAAAAGGAACCATCAAAAGAGTGAAATGCCTGCAAGTTGCATGGAAACTTTTAAAAAGCACTGTAATAGAGGCTCAAGTTCATAGTAAGACCACCAAAAACAGCCACCATGAGTAAACAGAGTAAAAGAGGGGGTTTGAGGCAAAAAGGCGTCCTTTAAAAATTGGAAGTCAAATCCTGCTGAGGAAAATAGAAAGAAGCATAACTCTGGCAATGCAATTAGGCAGGCCAAAAAAGTATCTGAAGAACTAGCAAGAGACACAAAAACTAACAGCAAATTTTTTTCAGTACAGAAGCAGGAAGCCTGCCGTTCAACTGGGGGGAGCTGCTGGACGACTGAGGTGCTAAAGGAGCGCTCAAGGAAGACAAAGCCATTGCGGAGAAGCTAAATGAATTCTTTAAATCAGTCTTCACTGTGGAGGATATGAGGCAGGTTCCCTGACCTGAGTCATTCTTTTTAGCAAGAAATCTGAGGAACTATCTCAGACTGAGGTGTCAGAGGAAGTTTTGGAATGAATTGATAAATTAAACAGTAACAAATCACCAGGACCAGATGGTTTCACCCAGCAGTTCTGAAGGAACTCAGATATGAAACTGCAGAACCACTAACTGTGTGTAACCTGTGGCTTAAAATCAGCTTCTGTACCGGGTGACTGGAGAATAGCTAATGTGATGCCAGAGATAATCCTGGCCAGTAACCCTAACTTCAGTACTGGGCAAAATGGTTGAAAGTGTAGCAAAGAACTGAATGATCAGACACGTAGATGAACACGATTTGTTGGGGAAGAGTCGGTATGGCTTCGGTGAAGGGAAATCATGCCTCACCATTAGAATTCTTTGAGATGCCAACATGCATGTGGACAAGGGTGATCCGGTGGCTATAGTGGGCTTGGACTTTTAGAAAGCCTTTGACAAGGTCCCTCACCAAAGGCTCTTAAGCAAAGTCAACTGTCATGGGATTAGAGGGAAGGTCCCCTCCTGGATCAGTAACTGGTTAAGAGACAGGAAACAAAGGGCAGACATAAATGGTCAGTTGTGCTAAAAATGCCTTTTGTTTTCCTGTGTTTTCCTTTTTGAATTTTTAAAGAGAACTAAAACATGTCATGCAAAAAAACCTGTATGTTACTGCTACTCCCCAGTTAAACGCCACGAACACATGAAATGCCAAAGGAAGGATGAATGCTCAGAAAGCTTCAATTTCAAAATTCTTCCCTTACTTCCAGAAAATGTCTCATTCAGAACACAAGAATGGCCATACTGGGTCAGACCCATGTGTCAGACCCACTGTCCGTCTAGCCCAGCATCCTGTCTTGTGACAGTGGCCAATGCCAGAAGCTTCCGAGGGAGTGAACAGAACAGGGCGACTATTAAGTGCTCCATCCCTTGTCATCCAGTCACAGCACCTGGCAATCAGAGGCTCAGGGACACACAGAGGATGGGGTTGGATCCTTGACCATCGTGGCTCATATCCACTGGTGGACCTAGTCTCCATGATCTTATCTAATTCTTTTGTGAACCCAGTTAGACTATGGCCTTCACAACGTCCCTTGTCAGCAATGGTTGAGTTCTCTTGGGCCTGTCAGCACATAAGGCTGGACTTGAGGCCCTCTTGAGGCTCCTTCCAGACAGACATTTCTAGGGTTCTGTGATTTGATAGCAAGGCCCCAGGAGAAAGCAGAGGGGGCGGAGACCGACGGTAACAGCCACAGAATTTCAGGCCGTCCACTTGGCAGCCACCCAGAGCTACAGGGCAATGGGGATAGGCAGGAAAGGATCCGTGCTGCCTGACACAGGAATTGTTCTGTCAGGTGCCGCTGTAGCGCTTTGATGAAGACGCTTTACGCTGACGGGAGACAGCTCTCCCGGCAGCCATGAGAGGTGGTAGCTGTCAATGGGAGACGCTCCCCTGCTGCCATCGCACTGTCTGCACAGGGGGGGAGGTTGCTGTGACCATGTTGCTCGGGGTGTAGATTTTTCACACCCGTGAATGACACAGTTGTACCAATAGTAGTGTAGATCAGACCTCAGTCACAGACAGGCAGTGCCGCCTGCCCGGTCCCCAGGGCCAGGACAGGGAGTGGCCTGAAGGGCTGGAAAACAAGGGAAAGGAGCAAGTCAATATGCCCTGGGAAGGAGCTTTGTATGAACTAAGCAGCTAGATGTCAGCCCCAGGCATCCCTACAGCAGGGCCATGGAGCCATCTCCACTCGCCTCCCAGTAATGGGAGAGCAGGGGAGAGACGGGCACCCAGGGCTTTCCTGGGGTGCTTGGTGGTCAAGGATGATCTGAGAGAGAACCCCTGTAGACACACACACACACACACACACACACACACAGTTATCCACCACTGACGTATCCAAACTATACCCACCCCATACACACAGCTACACAAACACCATTACACTCCCCCACAAACACAACTAATACACCAGGAGGCAGCTAAAAACCAATGCCCTACACAGCCCAATGCTGCTGATACAAGTTTGTCTGTCTGGTCTCATAGTGGCTGGTCAGACCAAGTGCCATGCCTTGGCTTACCCAGCAGGGAGGTTGCAAGTGAGAGTCACCACCAGAGACAGATGCCACATTTTCTACCTTTGCTGTTCTTTTCTCTCCTCTTTTTGTGTGTCTTTTCTTGTTTTGTTTTCTAGGAAACAGGATTGGACTTTTAACAACAGCAATGACGATGACACTTCAGCCCAGCTCACTTAACTTCCCCCAAAAGGAGATTTATGAACATTTTTAAAACCGGCTGAGACCATCAAATAAAGAGCTTTCCCTTCTAAAAATGCTCTCCAGTTCCTGGGAAAGGGACGATGGGATGTTGTACAGATGAAAGCCTGGCTTTCTACTTTACATGTGAAATGCTTTAGCTGTTTTTCCTTCTTTCTTGTATCGTCAATAAAAGGTTATGGGGATTTTTAATGGTGTTTCCCATGGTACTAAGCAGATTAAGGTCTCAGTACACCCAGCCCTGAGCCTTGCTCAACACTGTTTAATGATGGACCGGGACTGGGTGATGTCAACGCCTTTGACCCGTGTATGCCATCTAAATTAATACGACACACAGACCCACACCACGCTATCCATGTGCGCACATTATTCAGGTGCATTTACATACACATGTAACCCTTTCGCCAGAGCCGGCGGCAGCAAGGGCCGGGTTCTATATCTAGGGGTCCCTGTCAATGACACACACCAAACTGGCTCCAGCCCCCACCCAGTCACCTGGGGAATCACACACTATCCCCTGGGCGCCCCAAAGGGCAACACTTCCCCTCTCACAAGCACAGAGTCGGAGTGTAGGAAGTAACCTTTTAATAACAGAGGAGAGGTAACACAGCCCTGCTTTGGGGCACAGTGCAAACAGGATTCATGAACTCCGGGGGCCAAACCCTCCCGAGTACGGGGCGTGTCCTTCGCCTCCCCCTTCGTGCCTTCGCCTGCACTGACCATCGTAGTGTCAATGTCCAGGGGCTCAGACTGCCCCCCTCTGCAAGCTCCCTCTGGCCACAGGCTTGACCAGGCCTCCTCCGTTGCTGTCTCCTGTCGCCTCCGGGTCTGGCCGAGTCCCCAGCCGTGCCTGGCTCCTGCCGACCGCTGGCCTCACCAGGCTGGCACCGACCGTGCCCAGCTCCCGCCGACCGCTGGTGCCGACTGCACCGGGCTCCCACTAATCGCACCTGGCTCCCGCTGACCGCTGGTGCCAGCCACGCCTGGCTCCCGCTAACCGCACCTGGCTGGGGCTGACTGCGCCAGGCTCCCGCTGATGCCGATCATCCCAGGCTCCTGCTGACCATCGCTGACTCAGCTTTGTCAGTTGTCAGGCAGGGTTTCCCAGGTCCTCTAGTGATTCAGCTCTTAGTGACTTTCAGCTCATGAGTAAACCTTCTGCTGACACTGAAGCCATGTCCCTGCTTTCAAGAAACAAAAGGCTCCAAGAGGAGTCGTTAATTCTACCTTTTAACAATGGGAGGAGATCATCACTCCATGCCTGGGAGCAGGGCTGGTGCAATCCCAATAAGAGATTCTTCATTCCCCCACCCCGCCATCTGTCCCCCACCCTCGTGGCACTCTGTTTAGTTTAGGGCAAAGTAGTTTATCACAGCAGGTTAAGCACAGTTTTGCTGACATCTGTTCATACAGTTGAAGGACAACATTTCATTACCCCAGCAGTTAACACAAAAGTGGTTTGTAGCCCCAAACCAGCCATGCTAACCATTTCCCATTATGCTCAGCACCTTGGTGTGCTTATCCATATACAGTGAATTATGCTAAATACTTAATTGTACTCATTCAAATACAAAGCCCATGCAAACAAAGTGCCCCCCCTTTCAGCTGACTGAGCAGGAGGGAGCGCCACGCAGACTGTCTGAGCAGGGGAGAGTTCCACCAAAACCTTCCTTACACACATGCAACACTAGACACATGTGCATACCCTATACTTATGTGTACACAAACGCACGTGGTCACATTTTCCAAATTTGTGGCTGCTTGAGTTCTGGGAGCTCTGGGCGTCTGTCCCTTATTTCGCTGTGTAAGCAGAAGCTGGGCTTTCTGGGGACCCGGGCCCTGTAGGCAGCACTGAGGGGTGCGTTCCAGGCCCTGGACTTGGCAGCAGAGAGCCTGCTTCATTTGTCCAGTTGGTTGAAAATATCATGGCAGGGAGAAATCCCAAAAGGTACCAGGAAGTGTCCATTGCTGTAGGACTAATATTATAATTGCTGTGCAAAAGGCAAATCAGCTACATGCCAAGCAAGTTCAATGCAGAGGCTTTTCTGTCCTGCCTAGAGGAGATGGGGTGGTCCCTGCTCGAGCCGGGAGGTGTTTTCTTTCTGTCACTTGCAATACAGCTCCATTGTTTGGGGAGTGTCAATTCTTTCTCCAGAACTAGTCTGGGCAACACCACTGAGGAGGACTGAGAAAGAAGAGCTAATCCTGGGGGAATGACTCATTTTGGCACAGAGATTTGCAGAATTAGCAGGGGATGAGAAGTTCAGGTCGAACAAAGGGGAAGGGAGGCTGTAGTAAAACTGTGCTTTAACTACCGCACAATCTAAATTTGAAAAAACCCAACTAATTGCAATAGTCAAAACCTTGGCAGTGGCTATTGCAACTCAGTCTCTCTACGCACAGACATGCACTTTCCAACGAGAGCTGTAGCCTGGATTGATTCTCATTGTCCACGTCGACATGACCACTTACTGCGGGAGAATTGCCGTCGCCCAGGGGTGGAGGGGACGGGGTGAGTGAGCCACCCACCTGAACGACAGAAATTGCACCGACCTAAACACCAACAGCGCTATGTTGATGGGAGAGCTTCTCCCATCACCCAAGCTTCCACCTCCCACGGAGGTGGATTTATTATGCCGACGGGAAAGCTCTCCCCTGTCAGCACAGAGCGTCTTCACCAGATGTGCCACAGGGACACAGCAGCATGGATGCCTAAGTCCCCGCTGGTCAGCATTTGCAAAGGCACCTGGACATTGACGCTGCATTAACAAGTCGCTCAGAAGCCTTGCTCCAGCCGAAGCCCAGGAGACCCCGAAGCTGGATTCTCCAACCATGCGGGCAATCACCTAGCTCACCTGACAGCTGTCAGGTCCCCAGCAGGAGGGCTGGATGCAGGCCTCCAATGTAGGGGCGCAGCACGGCACAGTCACATGACACCTGGGGGTCCAGGGACATGGAGGGTGAGCGTGGGAGAGGTCTTGAGCATGAGCAGGGGTGTGTGTTTCAGTAGCTAGGCCAGGGCCACCGCAGTGGCTGATCTGGTTTATGTGCCTGACTCCAGGAGAGGGTTCATGGCTAAGGATCCTGAGCAGTGGGAGGGACTTACCTCTTGCCCCCACCGTTAACCTTTGGCCATGAAAAAAAATGGATCATTTAATCCTGCTGTTTGCGCTCTGTCTCACTGTCAGTTTTTTAATCCATGACTATACTTTGTTCCTCACCCCATGGCAATGCAGCTTCTTTAGCAGCTTTTTGTGCTGGACCATGTCCAGGGCTTTCTGGAATCAAAATAAATTATGCCTCCTTTTATCCACTGCTTTACTGACATGTTCAAAGAATTCTACAGGGTTGGCGAGGCATGATTTTCCTTTGCAGAATCCAGGCTGGTTAGACCCTCTCAGATCATTCCGAAGGTTTTTTTTAAAATTCTATTTTTAATGATCATTTCAATCAATGTAACTGGCACAGATGGAAGGTGTATGGGGCTATAATTCCATGGATCACCTTTTTTAAATATAGGTACAACATCTGTTCCCCTTGAGCCCTCGCCACAGTCACTGTGTTTTTGATGAGATTGCATAGATTTGTTAAAAGCTCAATCTCTTCATAGCCAAGGTCCTTCAGAACATTGGGATGCAACCAGCAGGGCCTGGTGACCTACTACTTTATAAACTAATCAGTTTTCTCCAGCACCTCTTCTTCAGACCTTTCAGTCTCTGATAATATCTCATCTTTATCGCCAGGAGAAAGGAGGTCCCAGGCAGGGATCTGCCCAACATCATCTGTGGTGAAGACGGATTCAGAGATATCATTTCACCTATGTCCTCATCAGCCCTGGTTTTTCAAAACATTTTAGGAAACTTTTCTTGTCTCTGATCCACACACTGGGTCTTGATTCCCATTCCCTGAAATTACTTCTCACAATATCCCTGCAAGGTGAGAAAGTAGGTATGGTTTATTATCCCTGCTTTAGAGATGGGGGGGGCGGGGCGGGGAACCAAGGCAGAGAAGTTAAGTGACTTGCCCAAAGAGCCAGTGTCAGACCCATGGCTGGAACTACAGCTGTGCCTCCCTCCCTTTCCTTCGCTCAGACCCTGAGCCCAGGCTTCTCTGGCCAGCTGAGCGCCTGCCTGGACTTTGCTTCACAGGTGGGTGTTAGAGGAATCTCTGCAAAAGCGCCAGCACTTCAACCCAGACCCTCAAAAGCACTTAGATGCTGGACACTAATCTGTTTAGGTGCTTTGGAGCAATCCCACTGGGGGTTCCTACATTTGCCGCTTCCTGCCCTCCAGATTTCCTGCTGGCCAGCAGCTGATACATGACCTTGCAGCCAGGCCTCTGAAGAGTAAGATGGAGAAGCGCACAGGGAAGAAAAGTGAGAGACATCCAGACAAATCTCTCTTCTGAGAAGGTCAGGGCAGACTCAGCCCTAAACATCTAAACCAGTGACACTCAGACCTCAGTGGTGCAGGAGCCAAATTAGCGATCAACATTACCCAACCAAGCCAAGCAGTGTGAAGGTATTGTTTCATTTACTATGGATCCATATTTAGAAAGAATGACGGGGGAAATATTTAGTTTATATATCTTATTGTCACAGCAAAATGACTGACTCAGTATTATTTCATTGACTAGAATTGGTTAACAACATAGTAAAAGCCTCCTGACTGGTAAATATTAAATCACACGGTGTTTCAATATCGTGCTGCAAAGAGAAGACACATTAAAGAGCTACTTGTGGCTCGCAGGCCTCAGTCTGAGTATCACGGATTTAAAATCATATTGGTCAAAACACGGTCATGGCCCCCACCTCTATGCATCACACTGTCAAGCCCTCACCGCTCTGGACCTCAATACACAGACTTGTTCAGTTATTTTCCCCATGGCATTTGGCTAGACGAGGATATAGCAGACGGCGACTACCAAAGTCTCTGCATATTTGGCAGAGGTTGCAGGTCCAGATGAATCTAGTGTTCATCCCAAAGGCAGGTGGACGCAAGAGTATTGACCACTATTTGATAGAGCCCTTGGGCTGTGTAAGTTTGGCTGTAAGTGGCTGATCATGGATTCACCGTGGGCAAGTCACATCTGACCAGCCTGATGTCTTCTATGAAGAGGTGACTGGCTCTGTGGATGTGGGAAAAGCAGTGGATGGGATATACCTTGACTTTAGCAAAGCTTTTGATACAGTCTCCCACAGTGTTCTTGTTAGCAAGTTAAAAATGTATGGGTTGGATGAACAGCCTATAAGATGGTGTGACAGGCTCAGAATAGATGGCTACTGGAGTGTGCCAGGAGGCCAGTATATCAGCCCCAGGTTCAGCAGGTCCCTTTTCCCCGAGTAGCTGAGCAGGAGTTACTTACTCCAGGTTAATTAACACACCTGGAGCCAATCAAGGCCCCGCCCAGGACTTGTTAAAAGCCTCCCCTACAGAGGAAGGGTACGGCTGGAGCTGTGGGGGTGAGGCGAGCTGCCACAGTGCGTGAGCAGGCAAGATCCTGTCAGAAACCACGCGGGTTATGGAGAAAGAGCAGGAGCAGGACGCTGGCAGGAGAGAGCCCTGCAGCTACAAAGCCTGGGGGAGGGAAAAACCCTGCCTGATAAGGGCAAAGGACTTTCCCAGGCCTGGAGACCTGAGGGAAGAGACTCTGACAGAAAGGGAAGACAGAAGTGGACATTTGGTTCCACACCCAGTGGGGCTGTTACCGTCAAGAGCCTCCCCTGGCAAGGAGGCCAGGAAGGACCTCTGTCCGAGCAGGGTATGGACATTAAGTCAAGGGGCACGAGAAAGTAACTGAGGGAAGCTAGCAGCTTTCCTGAAGCCACAGCACACGGCTGCTTCTTGTAGGATCCCTGGGTTGGGGCCCAGAGTCAAGGGTGGGACTGGACTCCCTCATCCCCTACCAGTCATTCACTGGAGGAGCAAGAGTCCCAGTGAAGAGGCAAGGAACCAGAGGCAGAACTGGGACCCAGCAGGGAGTGGCCATCTTAGAGAGGCTGTATTACCCTCCCCACAACTACAGGGTGGAAGAACACTAAGGGGTGAAGCAGTTCCCTGACCTATTGCTAGAAGGAAGCGCTGGGCCCAGCGAGGTAGAGGAAGAACTTTGTCACAATGGATAGGAAACTGGCTAGATAACTGGGCTCAACGATCAATGGCTTAATGTCTAGTTGGCAGCCTGTATCAAGCAGAAGTGCCCCAAGGGTCGGTTTTGTTCAACATCTTCATTAATGATCTGGAAGATGGGGTAGGTTTTACGCTCAGCAAGTTTACAGATGGCACTAAGGGTAGGGATAGGATACGGAGTGACCTAGACAAATTGGAGGATTGGGCTGAAAGAAATCTGATGAGGTACAACAAGGACATGTGCAGAGTCCTGCACTTAGGATGGAAGAATCCCATGCACTGCTACAGACTGGGGACTGACTGGCTAGGCAGCAGTTCTGCAGAAAAGGACTTGGGGGTTACAGTAGACAAGAAGGTGGACTTGAGTCAGCAGTGTGCCCTTATTGCCAAGAAGGCTAACAGCACATTGGGCTGCATTGGTAGGAGCATTGCCAGCAGATCATGGGAAGTGATTATTTCCCTCTATTCAGCACTAGTGAGGTCCCATTTGAAGTACTGTGTCCAGTTTTGGGCCCCTCACTACAGAAAGAATGTGGACAAATTGGAGAGTGTCCAGTAGAGAGCAACAGAAATGATTAGGGGGCTGGAGCTCATGACTTGTGAGTAGAGGCTGAGGGAACTGGACTTATTTAGTCTGCAGAAGAGAAGAATGAGGGGGGATTTGATAACTGCCTTCAACTACCTGAAAGGGGGTTCCAGGGAGGATGGAGATAGGCTGTTCTCAGTGGTGGCAGATGATAGAACAAGGAGCAATGGTCTCAAGTTGCAGTGTGGGAGGTCTAGGTTGGATATTAGGAAAATCTTTTTCTCTAGGAGGGTGGTGAAGCACTGGAATGGGTTACCTAGGGAGGTGCTGGAATCTCCATCCTTCGATGTTTTTAAGGCCTGGCTTGACAAAGCCCTGGCTGGGATGGTTTAGGTGGGGTTGGTCCTGCTTTGAGCAAGGGGTGGGACTAGGTGACCTCCCAAGGTCCCTTCCAACCCTCATCTTCTGTGATTCTTTGATCATGAACATGGTCCTAAGTATCATGATTGTCCATGGGCTGTTTTCTCTGACAACGGTGAACAGTTCGGTCAGCCCCATGATCGCCCGTGGTCCTGCTGTGGGTGTGCACCTGGGAGAGAGGCCCATTCTCCTGCTGATTGTACCCAGAGGGAGGTTAGCACTCCTGACACATTTATCCCAGGCAACCTGAAAACAGTGACTGTCAAACCCTCGCAACCTGGATCGATCGTGGTTGTTCTGACAGCACCATCCTGGCTTGGCATTGCCGCCAGACTGCAGTGACCCAACGTGAGACCCAACGCGTGCTGCCTTTTGGGGCGACTCGCGTCCACCTTGGATGAGGATGGAGGGTGCAAGGCCACAGTCCTGCAGAGCAGGAGCCTGCCTCCCAGTCCAGGTGGACAGACGCTAGCTCTGCTTGAGCTGGCTCACTAAAAAGAGCTGTGGGGCTAGCCACCCGAATACAGACCGGGGGGTCAGGTGGGCTTGTGCTTGAGTGGCTACCCGAGGCCTGCCTCTGCCACACCATGATGGCTTTAGCACGCATCTGTCTGGCTGGGTGGGGAGGCCCACTCCGAGCTGCAGGGTAGACGTCCCCTGGGTGAACCAAGGACAGCCGCAATTGTCCCAAAAAGCACTACCTGCTGCAACTCTTGGCTGCCCTCACACAGCATTTAGATGGAAAACGATGACATCACTAACAGCCCATCACAAACCTCTTTTTGGTGCCAAACCACTTTCTGCCCAGCCCTCTCGACATCGCTGGCAGGGGGGCGGCATCCCTGCCCGAGCATGGACTGGAGGGGCTGGCTTTTTTTCACCTTGGTACACCTTGCCAGCTCTTCCCTAATCCAGCTGGTTGCTCATCAGAGCTGTCAGTTGAACTGTTCAAACTAGCTTGTGAGTCATCCTCATTCTTCATCCATATGTCACCAAGACAGTGGGCGGCAACAGGAAACTCCTCGGCTCGGTCTTTTGTACACACACACGTCAAACAAAAGAATGCCTGGCAGCCGGAGCTTGCTGGAGGCCCTGACCCTGGCAAAGGCTTGAAGCGGGCAGGCCATGCAAGATAAAAAGCCGCCTGGCACCTATTCTGCAGTCACACATGCGCAATCTCGCCATGGACCAGAAGACTTGCTCTGTGCAGCTTGTAAGCTTGTCTCTGTCACCCACAGAAGTTAGTCCAATAAAAGGTATTGCCTCACCACCCCGTCACACTATTACTGGACAAAGAACCAGGTCTTAGGTGATCATTCAAGGGACTCACCATTTGCTGCCAAACTGAGGTGCTCTCCTGCCACAGGTGGGCCAGGGAGTGAGATTTTCAAAGCCGTTTTGGCAGGTTAGACATGCTTCTCCCATTGAAAGGTGCACACGGCTTTGCAAATCTCAACCAGGCTGTGGGTTCCCTGTGTGGCCTCCGGGGGCAGGTGATTGCCTAATACTGGTGAGCTCCATGCAACAGGCTTCTGCTCCTGCATAACAAATAAGGGAGTAATCCTTCCTCCTTCCCAGGTGACATCTGGAGTTCGGGGTAAGGAAAGAGGGCAGATCTCACAGGGCTGCTCCACGCAAAGCGATTTTCCAACAGGGTCATGACCAGGGCATAGCCGGGATGCAGGTAAACACAGAACAAACATTAGCTGTGACCACACAGAGCACAGCTGCCAGCTGTATTTTGTAACTGGGATTTAACGCTGCTCATAACCAAGCTGGTACATGGCTGTTGCTCAACCTCGTTACAGAAACGTAGCTGTACGACAGTGCAGACAAGGGCACAGAGCCATGTCACGCTCTGCACTCCTCCCAGCTCCCTCTCTCCGGGAAACAACTGCGCAGGGAATTGCACCATACGCTGCCTCACTTGAGCCAGCACTGCCCGTGTGCTGCCTGCATCAATAGAAGGACCAGACTGGTGTCTCTTGACCGGTTCCTGCTGCAGCTACTGCAACGTGCATCCCATTGGCACCCCCCAGCATCACTGAGCAGCTGAACTGTTCCGCTAGCTCCGCCCGCCGGGTGCAATGGAGACTTAGTTGGTATAATCAGGTGCCGCAATAAGGCCCATGCTTGGGATCTGTGGCCGGGAGACTGTCCATAGATCCTGCTGGAAGGTGCTAGCATGTGTACGAACAGATTTCAAGCAGACTCCCAGAGCCTGATGTCATACAGTCAAACAAAGAGTGCCGCTCGAGAGCCAAGGCATCACACGGCTGAGATAGCCAGGTGTAGGAGCACAACCCACAGCCCTTCAACCATCACCACTCATCCATTGAACTCTCTCTGGGGAACAGTCTCACACCAGCATCAACTTCCTGAACACCACAACCAGCTTCAAGAGTGGAACACTACAGATAACAATACGCGAGAAACCCAGGGATCATCACACCTGCCTTCATAGACCCAGGAACCACCTGAAACACGCCAAGAAATCTGTTATCTACACCAAGCCACTCAGATCCCACCGAATATGCTCAGAGGTGAAAGTCTGGGATATACACCTCAACACACACAGAAACACCGTAACCAAACAAGGACACTCCACCAGAGAAATAGATCATATTATGGAACGGGCCACCTAAATACCCCAGGAGAACCTGCTCCAGTACAGAAGCCATCTCTCCTCCCCTACCTCTGATCACACACCCTTAGTGTTCACCTGCCACCCCACATTGGAGCCCCTATGGGGTATCAGGCAACTACAACCCATACATGATGGGCACCACATCCCAAAGAAAGCTTTCCTGATGCCCTATTTCTGGCCTTCAAAACAACCTCTGCCCCAACCTATCCAAGCTGATCATCCGAAGCAAGCTCTCCCCAGACCAAGACACACCAACTCCAAGTGGCACCAGACCCTGCCAGAACAGAGGATGCAAAACCTGAAGCCATATTTCTACTGCTACAACAATCACCCCCCGCCAACATCCATGGGTCCTACATCTGCCTGTTTTAACAGGTGGTGTACCTCATCTAGTGCAGTCAATGCTCCATAACAACAACTATGGGGTGAAACCAGACAGGCTTCATACACATAGCAGGAGTGTTGTAAGCAAGACACAAGGAGTAATTTTTCCGTTCTACTCCGCACTGATGAGGCCTCAACTGGAGTACTGTGTCCAGTTCTGGGTGCCATATTTCAGGAAAGATGTGGGTAAACTGAAGAAAGTCCAGTGGAAATCAATACAAATGATTAAAGGTCTGGAAAACATGGCCTATGAGGAGAGATTGAAGAAGCTGGGTTTGTTTAGTTTGGAGAAGAGAAGCTGGGGGAGGAGGGGTGAGTAGTAACAGTTTTCAAGTGCATAAAAGGTTGTTACAAGGAGGAGGGTGAAAATTTGTTTTCTTTAACCTCTGAGGACACCTCATCTCACCAGGCAGTGCAACTGGAAAGCTGAGAGAGAGAGAGAGAGGAGGAAGACAGTGGGGGATGGAAAGGAACCCAGGAGTGGGGGACAGAGAGTGGGATCTCCTGTATATCAGACAGGGTCATCGTTGGAGCAGTGGTGATGGTCAGACATTCCCACTGGTGCGCCGAGGTCTGGGCTCATGGTGATACAATGCTCCCTGAGGCTCACAAGCAAAGGACAGAGTGAAGCAGAGGCCTATTGGCCTTTTCTTCAGGGAGCTCCCCGTCCCCAATTTGTCCCCTTCCTCTCCAAAGTCTCATTTTAAGGACCCCACAATGAGACTAATGGGTGGAACAGCCCAAGCCCTTGTTATTTTGTCCACCAATTAGGCCTTGTTTCCAACATATCAATTTTGGTGCACATTTCCAGTGCTGCTAGCCTCTTGTTTCCCAAACATGATCCCATCACAACCTCAGGAGCCCTTTTGTCTGGGCTAACCCAGTCTGTGTCCCCATTAACACGTTTTATTACAGGTAACTGGGGCAGTTCATAAGCTTTCACCCCACATCCCAGAGCGGAGCTCACAGCTGGGGCAGGACTGCTTGGCCCCCGTCACTACTACAGCCATGCTCCATGCTGAAGCCCACGTGCACAATCCACTCCTCAGACAACCACAAGCAATCGGACTCCCAGGTGTCCTGATTCAGACAGACAGAGACAGGGCTAAGGCTGTCCCATACATAATTCATCCAGCTCCCCTCTAACCACTGCTGTACATACGCCAAACCCCATCTTTCCCCATGCCCCTTGGGCTCTCTGATCCATCTGACCTACCCAGTCTGCCCCACCCATCCCCTCAGAGCTGGGAAGAACGGACACTTCTGGCCTCCCGCTCACCAGTACAGATAAACCCATTTATGTAGCCAAGGCCAATGGCTCCCCTGAGCTGACATGTCCCTCACCTTCCTCCCAGCCAACCCCAAAGAGCTCCCCACTCCTGATGGTCAAAAGTGGCATATCCCTGGGTTTCCCCTCCCATGCCCCGGAGGAGGTAGGCAAAGCAAGGAAGCCCACCGACCAATCCCACCCCTCCTCCTGGGGCTCTCCCCTGCTGGGGTACAATGACTGGTACGCTCCGGCCTTTCCCAGGATGTGGGTGGTGGTAGATAAGCACAGGCACACACTGCACTGTGCGTGCCTGAACGAGACCCGTCCCTCTGTCACTCCGCTGTAGAGCCAAGCTCTGACTCAGCCCTCATCAGAGAGTGATGAAAAACCCCAGGCCACTTTTGTTTTCTGCTGCTGTGCCCTTTCGCTTCCCTAATTCTCACGCGCATGGAGCCCTGGCTGCAATTATGCAGGATGCCGCAGCTGGGAGCAATGCGCCTTCGAGCTGGTTTGCCTTTTTCAACTCTGCTGAGCCGCATGCCGTTGTTATTGAGTCACACCTTCTTCTCCCCACCGCCCAGCATGAAATGAAGGGAGTTTCCTGCAGCTCAGACCTAATCAAATTCTTTTGGGCACTCAGGTATCACAAGAACAGCCCCTCAGCTAAAGGCCAGACACACGGTAGCCTTAGCCCTAAAGGAACCCAACACCACTAACGTATCTGAAGACAAATGGAAAAGTCTCTCCGAACAGCCGGAAGTTGTCTGTCAGTCACAAGTCTCACCCTGTTTTCCTAGAACCTCCAGCGATGTTCTGAAGTTCAGCACCTGGGCGTGGTGGAGGGGTGTGTGTGTGTGTCCCATCCCATAGGGAGATCTTGGCATTCAAACCAACGTGTTGGGTGCACTCCTTTACATTTCAGATTGTGCCTGCAAAGAGTGCGTGTGCATGGAGATTTGGGGCCAGGCTCTGCTCTCACGCCAGTGAAAAGTTGGGATATTTCCCCTGAACCCCAGGGGACAGGGGCGTAACAGAGAGCAGAGGGCCAGGCTGTGACTAGCTGTGCATGCCACATCTGCAGCCCTTCCCCTCTCCTGTGGGCCAAGACCCCTCTTGGCTAGCCCTGGCTCCAGTACAGACTGGGCGGGGAGGGACTACACCTGCACAGGGAGGGCAAGGAAGCAGGGCCACAGCCGGTGTGCTCCCTAGCTCGCATGGAGGCCACACCTTGTGCATCACGCACACCAGAGCACCCGCTTTGCAATCAGCTCCGAATCCTCCACCCGCTTACACTGGGGAAAGCATTTCCACCTGCTGCCCAGGCGTAAGTGACCACACAAGGTGCAGGGCACTGGAGAATCAGGCACGTGGTGGTCAACAACGTCCCTGGTGGTAGGACAGATCCCCGCTGCCTCCCATGGGCCCATGCCTTACGTGCACAGCCAAGCCAGAAACCAGTACAAGACACTTGCTAATTGCAGTGTTGTGGCTGGGGCTTGAATTGACCTCCTCTCCCCCACACTGGAACCAGAGATTAGTACTGGTCATTGTATTGGCACCTTCTCTGTGTATCATCTTTACACACTTGGGACTTACACATCTCCTGGCTCATCAGCCCTTCTTTGGCCTCCCCTTAGCCATAGCCTCGAGGCACCACCTTTTTCTAGGATGGACAGGCCTTGGGAGAATCACTGGAGAATCTTGACTTCTCTGTTTCTCTCTCCCAATTGTTTCCCAGCCAGCATTGTCGCAAGCCAGGCTACATACAGGCCCACGGTGCCTACCAACATATATTCAGCCCCACGATGGCCCTGTAACAGCTCAAAACCTCTCCCCTAAATGTGCACTGTCATTAGGGGCTTTTGAGCCTGAATTGACTATTTATGGCATTGAGACCTTGTGTGCCAAATTCCTGCTTTTACTGTTAAGATATAAAGAAAGGGCTGTAGCAGGCAAATGATGACACCGCTTTCGCTGGTTCCGATTAGCACGGCTGCCACTGCGCCGACACATCCCATGGTGATATAAGTGGCAGCCACAATGCTGAGGCCCAGATCCACGGTTGGTGTAAAAATGGAGTCATTCCCCTGACTTCAGTGGAGTGAGGCCCATTAACACCAGGAGGGGATCTGGCCCTGAATTTCCCTGCACGAGAGTTTAAATCCGAATCATACCAGGAGCTTGACTGACTCTGTAACGCATGCCCCTTTGACACCCGTTCCTCAGCACCAGCCCAGAAGGTACAACAGAGGGAGTTGAGGACTCGGAGTAATGGCTATGCGGCTATAAACCGGAGCAGCAATAGGAAGTCCCCTTTTCCAGTGTGAAAAGTTCCAGGGGGGTAGCCGTGTTAGTCTGTCTACAGCAAAAACGAGAGTCCTGTAGCACTTTACAGACTAACAAATTGAATTTCAGTGCTTGTCATGCTGGCTGGATTATCTGCCGGCAACTGATCCATCAAGGGCAGAGAAGAGACACATTCCAGAGACACTCTAGGCCTGGAGACAGGGGCCGGTTCAATCTCACCGACGAGGCACCTTTTCTCCTTTGTTAGTCCTTTGCTTGCACTGGCCCCCTTGGCTGTGAACAGAGGAATACCCCGCTCGGCACTGCATTGCATTAACTCTTTAAGGAGGTATTGTCCAGGGGAGGCCAGCCCCTTCTTCATGGTCTCCACTTGGCTGGGCTGCACTCAGCAGTCTGTAAGCAGTTAAGAGCCTCCTGCTTGTCACAACACACCAGGGTAAGAATTTCCTGAGTGGCGGGGTAGGCCCCTGCCGGAGGGGAGAAGCTCGCTGAGCTTGGCTGTGACAGCTGCTTTTAGCAGTCAGTGAAGCATGCAGCGCTTTGGAACTCTTGCTTTCCACTTCACCTGTCGACCGAGAGGCAGCGTGGCCCCGAGCCAGGAGCCCTCTTTGGGAACACAGTGGACGCAGTGGGAACGCCAGCTCTTGCCAATGCAGGCAGTGAACGCAGTGGGAACGCCAGCTCAGCCAATTAGACTGTTCCTCTGCAGAGGTTTCCAGAGCGACCCATAAAAATGCAGGCCAGCTGATGGGCAAAGAAAGTTCTCCCTTCCCAATCACTCTCCTACGACCAGAGTCAACTCCCATTAAAGTCAGTGGAAAGACGCCATGGACTGGATCAGGCCCTCTGTCCCTGGGAGCCTCAGCTGTAGGGTACGACAGCAGATGCACGCCAAATGCTGGGAGAGCTCCCGCATGGCTCAGAAAAACAAAGCCTCATTCCCAGGGGGTCCATCTGTTTGCTGAGGTCTCCTCCTGCCTGCAGCCTGCACCCCGTGGTATGGCAATGGGCAAAATCGAAGCGAGACATTGGCTCCCTCTCTCATTTGAGATTCTTGGCCAGGCCGCCAGAGGCGTCCCCCCCCGACACTTAACATTACAGGGGAAAGACAACATTGAAAGGTCAGCCGCTGGAGCCACTGGCAGCTGAGGGCATTTGCCAGTGGTCGAATCAAATGGGTTAAGATTGTGGAACGCCAGGGTACCTGGGAGGCCTGACTCAGTCAGCTGTGGCCAGGACTCTCTTGCAAATCAGACCTAAAAGGCACTGGCTGCGTCACACAGGGTATGAAGCCAGAACATTCTGGACTTTTCCAGGCTTATTTATCACAATCCTGTGCTCTTGTGCCATGACTGCAGGAATGAGGGCAAATGGTCTTGTAAAGATACCTAGAATATGCAGAAATTTCAATATTTGTAGGTATTGCAGTTAAAATAATCACCACCCAGGTAGAAAATCATAGAATCTTAGAACTGGAAGGGACCTTGGGAGGTCATCCAGTCCAGTTCTCTGCACTCAAGGCAGGATTAAATATTGTGCTTAATTTGTCTGTTGCCTGAACACCCCACCTGCCAGAGAAGCAGCGGAGCCCCAGAGATCCTTCAGCACACAAATCCCTCTTCATTACTGGATCCTAGGGCACAGCCGCTCTTAGGAGACTTGAAAGGTGAGCTAGTCGTGAGTGCTGCCCATACATGTTTACCCAGGATTCCCTCAGCAGCCTAAACCAGGTCCTTTTTGTCTGGTGTGTTTAAACAAGTACAGCGGAGGATCAACTGTTGCAGAATCCCATGCGTTTCAGTCATGCTCACCTTGGGTTCCTGATGTGCATTTCGCAGGACTCTTGCCAGAGAGAGAATCAGCTGGAAAACACCAGGACCCTTCTCAATCTCAGTGTGGGAGATGCTTTCTCTCCTGGCACGCACAATCAAGGCTGCTTCCTGCTCTTCTCAACTCCATCCACACTAAGCCCAATCCCCTCCACCTGTTAGACGTTCGCAGCTCCATGCTCTCCACATCTCATCGCCCCGGGCAGCCGAATGGCTCCTCAGCATTGCTACTGCTTTCATGGAATTGCCTTTCCATTAGCACCGTCAGTCAGTTCATAAGGGGTCTACTGTCCCCTCTCATAAGGTGGGTGTTTTGTTGTGTCAGCACCGCCGCACAAACAAGCTGTTGTCACCCCTATGCCCAGAGGTAGCTGGGTGGCTTCTAGTGGAGGAAAATGTCAGTGACGTGGGGTCTAGGTGTTCTCTAAGTGTAACTTTCTTAATGTACACATATACGGCAGTCTTGACACAAGATGGTCAAACAGCATGCGTGGCAATCCAGTCTCTTAGGAATCTCAGCCCGACACCAATGTCCAGGTCTCAGGGAGCAACTCTGCCTCCAGAATGAACTCTGAGCACAACCCGAGGTGGAGAACAAACTCTCAAACTGTATCACACAGCTCCCGCTCCCCAGATCCCTGCGCAACCCAAAAACTAAACACCACGGCAAGTCTTGTCAAGAGTCAAAAGTTGCTCACACGCTAAGAAAAAGAACTTGGAAGACTGTGTCTAACAGCACCACCAGGTGACATCAGCCATAACCACATCCTACGTCTGGTCCTAGAGCCATAGATTCCCAGGCCAGAAGGCACCACTGTGATCATCTAGTCTGACTTCCTGGATACCACAGGCCAGTGACCGGCCTCCAAATAATTCCTAGAGCAGATCTGCTAGCATCCTATCATGTTAACATTCAATGTAGCTATTTTAAACCAGAAGAGGGTTTTGTGGGGAGGCTGGGAATTTTCTGTGCTTCCTTTTCTGTCTGGGAGAGAGGAGGGGAGTACCGAGCACACAGAGGCAATGCTGTCCATTAAGGGGCAGGCATCTGCTCTTCTCATAACAAAGCTGGGCACAGCTTGGAAGAAAGGTCTTTCCTGGGGCTGAGCGGCCATTGTTTCACTTGCGAACAGCTGCAGGACCGCAGGTGATTTCAGACTCTAAACTCAAGCATCTTGCTGAACGGCGGGTACAGCGCCACTCAACAGTTTTAGCAAATCTCCTGAAGAAAAAATGTGTCAGTAGTTAAAGTTATCATCGGCATGTTATGGGATAAAACAAAATCCTTTCATTCTACAACGACCGACCTAATTCCACCGCTAATGCCCGTTTAATGTGCAGCAATTGTTGGGAGCAGGAACCGTGATCACGGCTTATTCTTTCCACTTACACAATGACAAATTTGACATTCAGGTGAAATACATCAAATCCAGCCTTAGGTAAATGTTCAGGTTTTACTGGCAGGCTTTAGGGTGTTTCGTGGCTTCTTTGTTTAAAAAGGAAGCTGTTTTCTGCATTTATTTTGGAGGGGGAAAGGCCCACATGCGCTTCGAAGGTGAGAGTCTTTCCTGCACAGCATGTGATGCCCAAGAGAGCATTCCAAATCCCGTGGGCAAACTCTGGGAGAAGTCCCAGCCGTACTGAAGTCCATGGGAGTTTTGCATATATTTTGAGGCAGCCAGGATTTCATCCTCTGTCCACAAGCCCCTTCTTACTCCCCAGAGACGTGCTCAGCACCTGTGAAACTCAGGCTAGTTATGTGGGTGCCTGGCAGCCTTACCGTTGCAGCCCATTTCTGGAAATCTTGGCCCACCACAACAATCGCTTTTGAGAGGCTTTTACACAGGAGTCGGTCGTAAACTTCTCTTGACTGTTGTAGAGCCAAAACCCTAGCCCCGCAACCCTTACTCATGTGTTAATCTGGATTTGAGAGGGATGGGTGGAGTAAGGATTACTCGTGTGAGAAAAGGGTGTGGGATTGGGCCCTAAATCAACAGCTGACCACAGGGAAGCACTCACCCAGGGCTATTTAGTCTGTGGTTGCTCTGGAAGGTGAAGGGGCCTGATTTATGGCCACCATTTCTGAGACGCGCTTTGGCTGGTAGGGCTAACCTCCTCCCTCCACGGCTGTCCCCCTAGAGATCGCATGACCTGAGCTGTTGACACGGCAGGGGAGCTGTGCTGCACTAGCAGACAGTCATTTAGTCATGGATTTCTAGGTTGGAGATGGTCCAGAAATCCAAGATCCATTTTTTAAATGGTTTCCATGGTCTTTTCCACAGAGTTCTCAGTTCTCCATGCTGCAGCCGTGTCTTGGGTCATCGAATTGCCTGCAGGGGCAGGCAGAAATTCATAGCCTGGTGGGTAGGGGGGTCAAATTGACCTCTGCTCAGAGCCTCTGAAAACCAGCCTGCCATCCTGGTGAGCCCTTCACACAACATTGTGAAGTTCTCTAGGTACATGAGGGGGTCATCAGCTTCTTTTGAATCACCAGGAACTGTCCATGGAAGCAGGCAGGATAATGCCAGGATCCATGGACCAATTGTCTGATCAACTGGGGCAGCTCCTGTTTATCTAGGTAACCGGCTGAAATGGAAATGAAGAACAATCAGTCTGTTGACAGAAGGGGCAAAGGAAGTGAGCTCTCAGACTGTTTATACACATGATTAGAAAGTGTAGTAAGTGGAGGGGAGACGGAGTAGAATTTGTTAGGACAGCAGGTTGGGAAACAGGATGTCCATCCCAAGTCCCAAATTGGAACCAAACCCCCCCCCCCAAAAAAATCAAACATTTTGACATTTACCATGGAACAAAAAATTCAGAAATCTCTCATTTCAGAAACATCAAAGTGACCTTACCGAAATATTTCCTTGATGTCAAACAATATACAACAGTAAAGATTATAACTAAAATTTAATATTAAAAAATTATATTTGAAAAAGTCAAAACAAAATTCAATGATAAAGTCAGAATGAATCAGAACACAAAAGTCAAAACGAAATACTCCATTTTAATTAGAATTGTTTCCATATTTCTGACAAAAATGCTATTGAACTCAATATGTTCCTGTGAAACATTTCACAGGTTTGACAAATCAGCAATTTCTTATAGAAAACTTCTGTCAAAAACATTTTGATCAGTTCTGTTTGATAGGTATGTTGGTGGTAGGTGTCATAATAGTAACTGAAGATAAATTTCTTCAGAGAACTTAAAACTTGGCTCACATATAGATGAACTTTCCTTTAACCTGCCCGTTGTCCTGAATGTCTTTATTGTGGGGAAAACCACATGCTGTACTCTTAGGCAGCAGGAAAGAAAAAGAATTCTGCTGTGTATGGAAACTTGCAGGGAAATCCACCCATTGTATCCATCAGAGTTAGAAAGTTCATATATTGTTGATCAGATAAAGGGCATAAGGAGCACATAGGAAATGCAGTTACAATGACTAACAAACAGCTCCTCTCCTTAGAAAAGGCAAGTTTTAATGCTTTCATTATCTCAGGACAAAAAGCAAGCTACTGGAGTGGGTTTTGTATGGCAAAGACATCTGACTTTCTCAGCAGGCTGGGTGTTCTTTTGTGTGATATCCTGACAAAGCCATACAGGGACTAATCCCCAGAAAATACCTGTTGAGGATTGACAGCCAGAGAGCATTTCCCTGCCCACCACTCTGAATGGATTTCAGGGCCTTCCCTTAATTCTTCAGGTACAGTACAGGCGGCAGGCAGTGGCTGCTGCAGCGGAGAGCAGAGGACATTGCCCCCCGCCCCACACACAGAGCAGCTTTTCAGTACCAAAACTGCTTCGTTCATTCACGTTTCAGGAAAACCCAAACCATTTGTTTACATCTTTCTCTGCTGTGAACAGACCCCAGGCCACCAACTCAGGGCGTGATGGAACTGCCTTGGCACTAGGTATGTGGAGCGTTTCTTTCACTTCACTCACAGAAAGGCCCCGGCGTAGACGGCTGCGGCCCTTCCTGCATGACGGTGAAATTCAGCAGTGGCAGGGCCATCGTGCTGCCAGGCTGTGGAATCTGTTTGGGTCCTTCCAGCCACCGAGCTGATCTTGAACACATGGGTGGTGCATGAGACAGCTGCCATGACGACCTTTGTTGAAAGCAAACACACCAAGAATGGGTGTATCTGTCTGTACTCTGGAGGCCCCTTGTCTGAGGCACTGGTAAGACCTCTTCTGGAGTAAGGTGGGCAATTCTGGTCACCCATGTTCAGGAAAGATTAAACTAAAGTGGAGCAGGTACAGAGAAGAGCTATAGGTTGATCAGGGAAGCAGAGGACCTCTCTTAGGAAGAGACTGGAGGAGCTTGGCTTGTTTAGCCTAGCAAAAAGAAGGCTGAGGGGGAGAGGATTCTCTCCGTGACTACATTAGGGGGGTAAATACCAGTGAGGACGAAGAGCTCTTGAAGCTAAAGGACAAGGCTGGCACAAGAACAAATGGATATGAACTGGCCACGTACTTGTTCAGGCTGGAAATTAGAAGGTTTCTACCCGCCAGAGGGGTGAGGTTCAGGAACAGCTGCCCAATAGGAGCTGCTGGGGCAAATGACTTAATTCGTTTCAAGAGAGCTGGACAAATTTGAGTGCAATTGTAGGACAGGTTTGTTTGCGATAGTCGGGGGCAGGCTCACTTCCAGTTTATATCTTATGTTCTTAACAGCTCGTGCTTCAGGATTTCAGACAGCCACTGGCAGGGGTCAGGAAGGGATCTGGTGCCAGGGTACTGGGGGGTGAACCCCTGGCCAGCCCCTTGCTAGCTCAAGGGCAGCAGAGCGGGTAGCTGGGCTGGCGCTCGATTGCCTGAGGGGAGCTGCCTCCAGGGAGGAGGGGGGTTGATTAGACCATGAGCTGCAGCTGCCCGGCTGGCCCAGCAGGGTTTATAAGCCAGGCCCCAGAGGGGAAAGCAGTTGGGGGGAGTGCGGAGGCGCTGCCTGTCTCCCTGGACCCTGAGCTCCCCCAGCGACGGCTGGCCCAGGCAAGGCCCCGTCTGGTGCGGGGAAGATTCTTGTGCACGTTGTCAGTAAACCACTGGTGACTACAAGCTTGAGGGTCTCCAAGTCCTTTGTGGTCCAGAGAGACGCCAAAGACCGGGACGCATCAGGGATGGCCACAGCTGGAGATGGGACGCTGGGTGGGAGGGCCGATGCTCTCAGGTGGTATCGGAGCATTCTCTCTCTCTGGGGTGCCCGACGGGCTAGTTCGTGCTCACGTGCTCAGGGTTGAACTGATCGCCATACCTGGGGTGAGGAAGGGAGGCTCTCCCAGGTCACACTAGCAGGGATTGTGGGGTTTTTTTGCCTTCTGTAGCAGGCGGGTGCGGGTCACGTGGCAGGATTATGTGGCTATATCTCACTTAATCATTTCCCTGCCATTACAAGGGCCTTGGGCCTGGTGCACCTCGGTGCTGCCCATTGTCTTCCCGTGGCACGTACCAGACTAGTCTCCTCGGGGATGAAAGATGGTCTCGTTTTGGTAGTTGGGTGTAGTGGGGGCCTGTGATATCCAAGCGTTCAGACTAGGGGACCGGACTGTCCTTTCTGGCCTTAAACTCTGGCTCTAGAACGCCGGGGTGGAACAGCTGCAGACGGCTCTTGATTTTCTTAGGCCACCACTGGAGTCCTACAATCTAAACGTACTGCTAGCGCTGTGTGTGTAATCGTTCCTGGAATCACGGGGAAGTGCTGACTTAAATGTCCCGGTCTGCTGATAAGTGATGGGCGGCGCAGGGGTTCTGGTCTCAGACGCAGTCCGTGGCACACGACGGCTGAGAGTCCGGTCTCATAGAGTTGCTCTGGTAGGCTTCCTATGTCCTGCAGAGCCAGCAGAAACACAGCTGCCATCTCCACGCGCTGTTGATGGAGGCGGGCGTCCAGCAGCCAGCCCCATGTCGAGTGCAGTGATCCAACAGAGTGGTCCCAAAGGCACTGGTAGCTGTGCCAAGGGAGTCAGAGGAAAATGGCTGCGCTATCATGCCGTGTGCGAGCAGGCTAAGAGTTTAGTCAGCAACGGCCCCTGAGGATCTGCAGAGATCCAAAACCAGCCCTAAAAGTGGGATGTGCTCCGACCCGGCAAGGTCAGCTTCCCTGACACCCATGCCCGCCCTCATCTCTATGGGCAGTGTCCAGCTCCCAGTGAATTGACTGGGATGACTTCCAGCGGAGTTGTGTCTGTCTCCTCGTCCGCCAGCATCGCCTTCATTCAGCCTCCACCAGCTTGCGGTCACCCATGCTCAGCCAGGCACCAGGAAAACCAGCCTCTGGGTTGGATGTCAGTGTGCTGGGGGCAAGGCAGGCTATTTTCGCTGGTGGCTGGCTAAGCATGGCTGACGAGTGAAGTTACTGTCTGCATGCCACGTCACTAAGCTTGGACTAAGCCTTCTCTGCAATTCTTCCAGCTCAGATGAAATCCGTTGTCATCATTTCTACCTCGCAACAGCGGCGAGTCCTGTAAGTACGGTGAATAGTAGAAACTTTTCTTTGCAAAGAGTAGCTAAGGGCTGTAGATTCTACCAGCTTTAAAATATATTCAGTATAACTAATGACAAAGAGTACACTGCACGTAAAGGAGGACTAACAGCTCCCAGGAATGGGGTACTTCAGACACATGCTATCTTATATAAAACATCAGCATGGCCTTACTGCCGTGGCTGAGATTGGGCAAGAAGCAGCACCTGCTTGTTTTTAAAAGACTCGTGTACTGATAAGTGAAACGGGGTTAGCCACTGCCTGACCACAGTGGGGTGGCCGTCAGAGCCATATGGAAAACCAGCCACGGCAGATGCAGCCAATTGTTCTGGACTGCCTTTTAGAATGAAGTACTTTTAGGGCAAGTTCAATTGCCAACCCCTCTTCCTTCTCGCCACTCATGGTGGCAGGGACCAGGTTTATTTGGGTCACTCCAAAGCTGCTGGAAATAGGGGTGCTTGAGGTGCTTTCCATCATATGCAGGGTTTACAGTTTGGTTCCGTGGCTTCCCGCATCCCCACTGTAAACATTGTTCCAGTACATTTAAACTGAACATAAAATTAAAATCACACTCACCATCATTTTAGATGCCATGGATGTTCAAATTACTAAGAGGTACGGTGGAGTGTGATCATGGGCAATTTTCCTCCTCCCTCTGCCACCACCATTATTTTATTTTTGTGACTCCATACATATCTGGCAAGCCAAACCCCAGGCCTGGACTATTCCTGAGCCAGGTGTTTATAGTTGACTACATCCCAATGGATTCAGATCAGCAGAAAGTGTATTTGTTCTGTAATAGGATTAACTTTAGCAAAACATTTCACAGAACATTTCAGGCAACAGACAAACAAAACAGCTTTCACAGACTGCCGTATGTAACTTGTCAGACTTGAGACGTATGAAAGGTAATGTCAAAAGTAAGTTAAAGGCTTATAAAAATACAAATGAGGAATAATTACATTCTTCCTTAACTTAAGCACCAAATTTCAGTTGGACCCAGAGCTGTCTGCTTTAGGGACACTGGATGTCAGGGAAGATTGGACAAAAAAAAAAAAAATCTGATGACGTTCCACAAGGACAAGTGCAGAGTCCTCCACTTAGGACGCAAGAATCCCATGCACTGCTACAGCCTGGGGACTGACTGGCTAGGCAGCAGTTCAGCAGAAAAGGACCTGGGGGTTACAGTGGACAAGAAGCTGGATATGAGTCAACAGTGAGCCCTTATTGCCAAGAAGGCTAATGGCATATTGGGCTGCATTAGTAAGAGCATTGCCAGCAGATCAAGGGAAGTGATTATTCCCCTCTATTCAGCACTGGTGAGGCCACATTTGGAGTATTGTGTCCAGATTTGGGCCCCCCTCTACAGAAAGGATGTGGACAAATTGGAGAGAGTCCAGCAAATGGCAACAAAAATGATGAGGGGGCTGGAGCACAAGACTTATGAGGAGAGGCTGAAGGAACTGGGCCTGTTTAGTCTGCAGAAGAGAAGAATGAGGGGGGATTTGATAGCAGCCTTTAACTACCTGAAAGGGGGTTCCAGGGAGGATGGAGCTAGGCTATTCTCAGCGATGGCAGATGACAGAACAAGGAGCAATGGTCTCAAGTTGCAGTGGGGGAGGTACAGGTTGGATATTAGAAAAAACTTTTTCTCTAGGAGGGTGGTGAAGCACTGGAATGGGTTACCTAGGGAGGCCAGGGACTCTCCATTCCTAGAGGTTTTTAAGGTGCAGCTTGACAAAGCCCTGGCTGGGATGATTTAGTTGGGGTTGGTCCTGCTTTGAGCAGGGGCTGGGACTAGATACCTCCTGAGGTCCCTTCCAAGCCTAATCTTCTATGAGTCAAGAAAGATGGGTTTTTTCCCCCTAAGTGCCAAGCACTTGCAACTCCCGCTGTCGTCAATAAGATGTATGCACTCAGTATTAGGTTCACAGCACACAGAGAGAAGTTAGATAAATGTAAAACACTCTTGCTGAATGGTCACAATGTCACCTGACTTTATTTCTTAATATCCAAAAACTTAGCACACAAGAAACAAAACCAGAAAGTGACAAATCAGGCTTCTCCCTATGGCAGAGGCATAGCTTCAGCCCACCTTGCTCTACGCTGGTTTTTGCAGACTGACAGCACAAGATCTCAGATCACAGGCTTTCCTACTGGGCACCTAGTCTGCAAGTAGGACCAAGGAACAGCTTCGAACAAAAAGTAATATCTTGTAATATTAACAGTTTCCAATACTCCACTCTCAGAGCGTTTGAGAGTCCAGCCACAGGCCTGTGCAGCAAATCAGGAGAACCCATTCTTCTCAGTTTCTTGCACACGTGAATGTTCCCTTTTCTGCACTCCTCCACTACCCCCCAGACTGCCCTGGGTAGCACAGGTCTATGGTTGCAATGAAATCATTATATTTTCTACCCGAACGGGCCACATTCAGCACTTGCAGACTCCGCTAGTCAGACATACAAGTGTCAGCAGCACCCGCCCAGAACATGGAGCCTGTTCACAGCCGGGACGGTTGGTCGATGCCAATAAATAATCAGCAGGAACCGACTGCCACCCAGCTCTAATCCATCAACCAAATAACAAGAGCTTATTTGACAGCATCCACACTCCATACCTGCCCCTCCTTTGGGCCGCTGTGTGCTGAGCCACACTGCCTGCTGGCAAGGCAGAGAGCTTGCTAACGAGGCTCTAGCCATCTGTCCTTTGGTCCCCAATTACTTTAGGGCCCCTTGGAAAGGGGGTGGGGCTACTCAGGGAGAACAGGGCTTCAAAAACCCAGCTCCTAAGTGACCAGAGGAGCTCGCGAACAGGGGGGTTTTGTGAGGGAGTTGAGAGGGGAAGCAGGAGAGCCAGGTACATCTGATTAACATTCGCTCGGGCCAATATCTCCCCCCCACCACGCCCGCAATGGTCAAACAAACAAAAAAAAAAACAAGGACGCCCTGCAAGAATAAAAGTGATGCTGGCAGAAGTCTAGCAGCAGGGTGGGGGCTATCCAGTTTATTACACTGAATGCAGCTTTATGGTCTGGTGGCATATATGTGCCTTTGATGCAAGCAGCCCGTGGTCCTCAGAGAGCATGTGCAAATTCGAGAGACCAGAGCAGCTGAACTGTAGGAGCTAAGGAAAGCAGAGATGTGCACAGAGGACACTTCCTAGGACACGGTAGAGCTCTCCCACCCCCCTGGTCTGACAGTCTCTGTTGCTGTTGGGGAGAATGAAAGTCTCAGGGAAGAACAAACTGGAACGGCGGGAAATGATCCCATGATTGGGACCCTTCTTTCAGATGAAGTCATGGTGATCTCTCATCGATACCTCTCCAGGGGAGGGGAGCCCAGTTATTAGGAAGAGAGACAGGTAATAATAATGGGGGATTCGATCTTTAGAAATATAGATAGCTGGGTTTGCGATGACTAGGGAAATCACATGGTGAATTGGTTGCTGGGTAGGAAGGAAAAAAGGCATCCTTTAAAAATTGGAAGTCAAATCCTACTGAGGAAAATAGAAAGGAGCATTAACTCTGGAAAGTAAACTGTAAAAGTATAACTAGGCAGGCCACAAAAGAATTTGAAGAGCAACAATCAAGAGACACAAAAGCTAACAGCAATTTTTTATTTTTTAATTACATCAGAAGTAGGAAACCTGCCAAACAAATAGTGAGGCCATTGGGCAATCACGGGGCTAATGGAGCACTCAAGGAAGACAAGACCATTATGGAGAAGCTAAATGAATTCTTTGCATTTGTCTTCACTGCAGAGGATGTGAAGGAGATTTCCACACCATTCTCATTTAAAGGACAAATCTGAGGAACTGTACAAGATTGAGGTGTCAATAGAGGAAGTTTTGGAACAAATCAATACATTTAAACAGTAATCAGTCACCAAGACCAGACTGTATTCAGTGAAGAGTTCTGAAGGAACACGTATGAAATTGCAGAACTACTAAGTGCGGTATGCAATCTATTGCTTAAATCAGCCTCTGTACCAGATGACTGGAGGCTAGCTAATGTAATGCAAATACTTTTACTAAGGCTCCAGAAGCAATCCTGGCAATATTAGGCCAATAAACTTAACTTCAATGTCAGGCAAATTATTTGAAGCTATAATAAAGAACAGAATTTATCTGGAAAAAGAGATAAAAACTGAGGTAACAAAATTTGCAAATAACATGAAATTACTCAAGATAGTTAAATCCAAAGCAGACTGAAGAATGACACAGGAATCTCACAAAAGCTGGATGACTGGGAAACAAAATGGTAGATGAAACTCAGTGTTGATAAGTGGAAAGTAATGCACACTGGAAAACGTAATCCCAACTAAACATACAAAATGATGGGATCTAAATAAGCTGTTACCACTCAAGAAAGATCTTGGAGTCATTGTGGATAGTTCTTTGAAAACATCCACTCCATGTGCAGCAGTGGTCAAAAAAGCTAACAGAATGTTAGGAACCATTAGGAAGGGATAGAGAAGACATAAAATTTCATAAGGCCAATGCATAAGTCTCTGGTATGCCCATGCCTTGAATACTGCCTGCAGTTCTGGTCTCCCCCATCTTAAAAAGATATATTAAAAAGATGGACAATGTACAGAAAAAGGCAACAAAAATTATTAGGGATATGGAAATACTTCCATATGAGAAGAGATTAAAAAGAGTGGGACTGTTCAGATTGGAAGAAATACAGCTAAGGGGGATATGATAGAGGTCTATAAAATCATGAATGGTGTGGAGAAAGTGAATAAGGAAGTGTTGTTTACTGCTTCACAGAACACAAGAACCAGGGGTCACTAAATGAAATTAACAGGCAGCAAGTTTAAAACAAACAAAATAAAGCACTTCATCAGTCAAACGCACAGTCAGCCTGGGGAACTCATTGGGATGTTATGAAGGCCAAAAATATAACTGGGTTAAAAAAGGGATGATATAAGTTCATGAAGGCTAGGTTCATCAATGGCTGTAGCTAAGATGGTCAGGGATGAAACCCCATGCTCTCGGTGTCTCTAAGCCTCTGACCACCAGAAGCTGGGACTGGAGAACAGGGGATGGATCACTTAAAATTGCCCTCTTCTGTTCATTCAGTCGGACAGTGGCTGGTTCTAGATGCTTCAGAAGACAAGATACTGGGCTAGGTTGACCATTGGTCTGACCCAGTGTGACTGTTCTTATATTCCACAAAAAAACAGAAAACAAATTTCATCTCACAGCATAGACTTCTAGAGTTTAAGGCAATCAAGAAGCACAAGATCATGTAGTCTGACCTCCTGTACAGGCCAGGCCACCTATACCTCCAAGTACTCGCACACTAAATCCAACAATGGAAATTGCAGACCACAGGAGACTAAGATATTATGTGCCATAGGCCAAGAACAGTTGGTACCAAAATGCACCAGAGCCCAAGGACCCCCCAATAGCAGGACACTGTTTATGTGAGACATACCCAGATAATCCCGGCAAGTGACCCGCACCCACATGCTGCAGAGGAAGGTGAAAAACTCCATGGTCATCGCTGATCTGGCCTGTGGTAAAATTCCTGCCCAAATCCACAGGGATCAATCAGTTTGGTTCTTGCTCACATTCTCCGAGCCTATCAGCCAATGCTCAGCGCCACCCCAGAACCCTGGCCAACCCTGCCCAGTGTCCCATCTCCAGCATGGCCAATCCTTGATGCTTCAGAGGAAGGAGACAATCACTCAATAAAAATAAACTCCAACATACATTTTTTGGGTGGCGTATCCCTTCCTGGCTCCTGTAGGTATCCAGCTGAAACTCTGAAGCATGAGATTTTAGTAACATCGGCATGTCAGGAGGTTGCTAAATCTGGATTTTATATCTGAAGAAAAGAGACACATTACAGCATCATAGGGCAGTCCCCTCCTTTCTTTGCCAAAGGAGACTCTCGGCAAAGGCCCTCTGCTGATTCAACTGCAGCAGAAAGGCACAGGGAGAATGTCTGCTTAACATTATAGCTTGTGTTACCCAGGGTTCCTAAACCCAAAGATCTCAGTAGATTTACTCTCTGCAAGGTGGTGTCAGGAAATAAATCAATGGAGACGCAGCACATCCGTCTGCTAGATGGTTGGCATAAATCACAAAAGGGTTTTCACTTAAAGCCTTTACTTTATTAGTCTCCAGGCACTCTCCCAAGAAAGCCTTCACTCAAAGTCTCTGTTTTATTTGGTCTCAAGCACATACAAACACAATAGGTTATAGAGCACCCCCAAACAATAGTTACCCATGGTCTGGAGGGATCTTGAGTGGTCAAATGACAAGGTTCAAGTGGCCAGCTCTCAGCCTATCATTGGGGATTCCAAGAAACTTCCAGAAGGTCAAATCCAAATTCTCAGATCCGTCTACCCCTTTTATGTTAATAACTGCTACAATTACATCAACAGCATGTCAATCAAAGAAAACCCATTCAGCACGCACTTTTAAGCCATTAGTTTATACAGATGTGTTTTTTCAGAGTCTGCAGTCCCACAGGCACTGACGCTGACACAGAGTCAAATATAGATAGACTTCCTGTTTCTCCAAAACCACACATACTTCAGCCGTTTGAGAGAAGCAAGAGAGGATGGTGCAGGATCATGCTCAATTCTTGTGGTCACTCCCCCTCCACTCCTGGCCTGCCTACTTATGCTAAGGCTGGTACAAAGGCCTTACAGGTGCTTTTGGCAAAAGGCATAAGAAATGATATTCCAGTACTGGCCGTGGTGTAGGCCTTCTGCTGTGCTGCCAATGTCTCCTTTATCACCTGTCCAGCCCCAAATACAGCCCAGGGTTGTCTGTTGTGCCTTGGAAAAGCAGAAGTAGGAGCAGAGAGGGTATTTTACCTCTGTATATGCCATGAGTATGATCACTGCTGGACTCTTCTGCCCAGTTCTGGTGCCCCCAGTTCAAGAAGGATGCTGATAAACTGGGGAGAGTGCAGAAGATGCAAAAGAATGATTAAGAGATTAGAAAACCTGCCTTAGAATGATAGAGGCAAAGAGCTCAATCTGTCTCGGTTAACAAAGGGTGATGGTCACAGTCTGTAAGTACCTACGTGGGGAACTGAAAAGTGATATCAGAGGGCTCTTCAATCTAGCTGACAAAGGTCCAGCCATTGGATCATGTTAGATGTTGAAGGGAGACAAATTCAGACTAGAAATAAGGTACACCTTTTTATCAGTGAGTTCAATGGAACATTTTACCAAGGACTCTGGTGGATTCTCCATCACTGGAAAGGTTCTAATCAAGACCGGAAACTTTTTCTAACAGCTGTTCTCAAGTTCCAACAGGAATTAATTCAGGGAAGTTCCCTAGCCTGTATTATACAGGTCAGACTAGAGGTTCACAGTGGTCCCTGCTGGCCTTATTGTCTATGAAGCCATTTGAACCTCAGCGGCAAACGCTTGCTCATCTAGAGTTTGATCCTGCTCTCATCTGAAGTGATGGGGGGAAAATACTCTCCATTGATTGATGCAGGATCTCATCCCAACACAGGTACAGTTCAGAGCCAAAGAGTATAAAAAAGGAGGTAAGGTAGGTCTGCCCCTTCCCTAAACTCCACATTTCCTGTTAATAGGCAAGGGTATCACTCCAGCCTCTAGATGGAGGAAGGCAGAGTGCCTGGTGTCACTGAAAATTAGAGCCCTTTCAGCCATGAGAAGGTAAAATCTTAGAGACCTTTCCTTCTCTGCTCTGGAGAAGTTATTTCGCTCAGGGGCACGGATGAATGATCTGCTATAAATTACAGTTCAACTCCAAATAGCATAAACAGCAGATAATATTCTTCATGTGTGTATCTCTACACAGTGGGTGACAGGGACGTCCCTATGCATGTTGGTGCCAAGGCAATGATAGGAGCTAGCATCCAACCTCCCAAACGTGTCCTAGAATCCTTAGCTCTGCCTGTAGTGGTGCTATAATGGAGATGCTGCAGCACTCAACACATAGGGTCAAAGGATTCTGAAATGCCTGCATGCAGTGTCACCAACTCTTGTGATTTTATTCTGAGTCTCATTATATTTGGGGTCTTTTTGTTTTTGTTCTTTTTCAATCCCCAGGTCCTGGAGCCATGTGATCATGTGAGAATCTCAGCTTTCACTTAAAAAGAAAAAAAGCTTTTCACAGAGAAAAGCTTGAAAACCTGCACCCTAAAGGTTCATAATTAGAAGAAATAAAAAGAACACAACTTTCTTTAAAAAAAATCATGAGTTTTAAGCTAGTTTCCTGATTTTTTAATGCTTGGAATTGACAATGCTGTGGGTAATCTCTTTATCCGGGGAAAACGTAGATATTTAATGTTGTATCTGTATGTATATGGTCTATTCAGGAGAGGCCCTAATCTGGAGTACTCTTGTATGTGGGACCCTAGGTGACCGCCTCCATTGCCTATTACAGTTCCCAAGTCTGATGGGAAATGGACCCTCTGCATCCCAAACACAACTTTATCTCTTCAGGTCTATCCCAGCATTTCGGAGACATGCAGGGTATGTCAGGAGGTAGACAGACACACACTAGTTCTGCTTCAGCTAAAAATAGCAGTGGCCACAGCAGCACGGTAGTGGCACATAATAGCCGCCTGAGTACAGTCCTGCCCATCCCCTTGGTATGTACTCAGCTCCTTGCCACAACACTTCTTAGTAGCTTTTGAAAATGGATGCACGGGTGACACACCGCTTTAGCTGCCCAAGAGGCTGAAACCAGCCCAAAGACCTCATTCATTAGACAAAAGCAGAATCTAGCTCCTCCGAGACTTCCCTCTGCGATGTGACCCTGCTGGGGACAAGCAAAAACAACCTACCACACAGGGAAAGGATGAAAAATTCATCCTGCACATCACCCTAAAATTCAGAGCTGAGATAGGGCACTTCAGTGCACTCATTGATAAGGGTCTCGGAGGAGACAGGGATTCACAGTGAATCTCCCTAAATTTGCAGTGCATGGGAGTCAATCGATTAGCGACCCATAGGTAATGGGAAAAATCTCAAATGCTTAGCAGTGTCTCTCAGCCTATCTTGTTGATAGAGGAAATCAAACCTTGCATTGCTTTTTTTTAAAAAAAAATCACACTCTATTTGTAGAAGCCAATAGAGAACTAGTACCAGAAGAGGCTTGTTCCATTTTGCCTGAGCTCATCCCTTGTGGAAACCCTATCTTGCTTCTCTGTGAAAATCAAATCTTCTGATAGCCAACATAAGGTCCTGATTCATGTACCACTTGCCACATGCCCGTGTGAAAACAGGAGTCACACCTGTGTAAACTTTTTGTGAGAGGAGCGCAAGGGCCTTACATCTGCTGTGTTAATCTCATCAACAGCCTGTCTGGCAGAAAGCTCTTGTCCTAGACCTACATGAAGGAAGCACTTATGCCCTTGTGAAATACTTGCCTTAACAAATGCAGCTGAAATCCCTCAAGCCGGCATAGCCTCCACAGCTTTAATGTACATGTTTATTACACAGTGGCCTGGCATGCTTTGGAGGCTCAAATTGTATTTCAGTGAGAAAAACCAGTTTGATCGAATGCTTGCAGCAGAACGCAGCGTTCCGTGCCACTGCACTTGTATGGAGTCACTCAGACTTAACTAAGTACACAAAGAAGTGGATCCCACATTTCAGCAGCTGAAATCAGTGGGCAACAGAAAAATGTAGGTGCAGCAATTCCCCCCCCCCCACTCCTCCCGCAACTCTTCCTACTTAAGTCTAAAAAATGTCTGTCAGATGATCCCAGCCCCACCTTTCTGCACCCAGTCAGGACACGTATTTGTCAAGTGAACCCAGTGCAGATTTTACCCTATTGATGATAAACTCTGGCTAGAAATAGAAAGAATGAAAATTAAACAACATAAATAGCCAACGATTTAAAGGATTTAAGGATGGTCTCATCAACCAGACACGTGCAGACCATGCCATATGTATTGGACTCCCATGAGAGGTTACTTAGCCATCCAATATTAGTCCATGTCCACATTCTGCAAGATGAAATATGTGAGCTAGGCTTCCTTTACAGTGCAACTCTGATCTTCACAGAGCAGGGTTAGACTACAGAAAGGAAACATGTACACTTTATTGCAGGCTCTGGGCCTGATCCTAAGATGATGGAAATCAGTGAGCTCTATTATCACTGTGGCCGGGTCCATCTAGCTCAGCTGAGGATCTGGCCCTGCATTTTCTCTAAGCAGCTTCCAGATCAAATTTGCTCAAAATCTGAGATGACAAGTGAAAAAAGAGGGTAGCCTAAATTTTCTAAAGTGACTAATGAACTTTTGGGTGCTGCATGTGACACCTTCCACAGGCCCGCTTTTTGGGGGTGGGGGGAACATGAGCAGCATTTCTGAATAATCAGGCGCCTTTCAAATAGCGCAAGATGGGCAACCCAAAATCACTTGTTGCATCAGAGGATTTCTCAGTCACATTCCACATGCCTGGAAAGCCTGCGTCCACTGCAAAAGCCAGACAAAACAGAGGGACTATTGGAGTATCTGGCCGAAGCAGACTCTCTTATATGGACTGTGAATGAACCCTTTTGTTCCACTAACAAAGGCTAGCCTACCACACTGCCCTTGGGCTTGACTTTAGTGAAAAAGTTGTTCAATGGATAGCCATATTCACACATGGAAAGGGAGAGGGCTAGAGGCAAATTCTGCTGAACCTTTGGGCACCATTTGGGGGTGTTGCTAGGGCAAAATGTGGCAATTTGTCCCCGTCCCCCCCGCACCGAGATGGAGCCCATTGGTTAAAACAGACGTGATCGCAAAACGGACACATTTTCAGCTTACCTTACATGTTGTCCAGTAGGTTGAAAATAACCAATAGCTCAGGTGGTGCCAGGAGAGTGGGTTGTAGGTAGCCAGACCTAGTGGTCAGAGTCCAAATGCCAGAGCCAAGGGTCAGAACTGGATCCCCTAGAGCCAGGGAAGGCAGGAGTAGGGCTGACGACAAGGCTGGGTGCAGGGCAGATTCCAGGGCTTGGAGGGAGGTAAAACATTCACGGCCATGTGGGCTGAGCTGCCCCTGAGCCAATGCAGCTGCTGGGCTGAGGAGCAAACCAGCATCTGCCTTAGCCCATCAGGTGGTTTTGCTGCAGCCCAGATGTGCTCATTGGCTGTCTGGCGACGGGGCAGGCCCAGCTGCAGGCCCTCATGCCTAGGGGATCTGTTGGGGAGGAAAAGCTCCCACCAGTGCTTTGCTGCGATGAGCCACCCGGACAGAAAGTCCTTTAAAGACCACGGCCCCGATAAGTGACTTAAAGCCACCCTCTGCACCCTGACTCTTGCTAGGACCAGCGTAGACCAGCCCTTGGGAGCTGAAGTCATGACCTGCTGCTTGACGTCACCCACCCTACCCCCCACATGCCAAGCGGGGCTCAGACACGGGGGGAATCTCACCCCCACGTCTGCAGCCCTTGGACAAAGCTGCCAGGGGCCCCCAATGGGTTTCACTGTCCCTTAATAGGCACATTTGGGTGACCCCCAAGAACTGCACATTCTGGGCCCAATCCTGCCACCTCTGCTAACTGTACTCTAGCCCCCTCTGGTTCCTCCAGTCATGGGGCAGGCCGGGGCCAGGCCAGTCTGCAGCATGGCTGAGAATTGCTTCAGGGACCACTCTGCCAGCTGGGGATTATCACTGGGGGACGAGGCCACACAGGGATTCCCCTACTCCAGGGAATACACAAGTGCCCCCTTAGGGTCACTGACTGGCTGAGAGGGCAGATTTACCACGTCATGAATGTGAACGGAGGTTTCACATGGTTTCTTTTGCTAATGTCAATGTTGATGCGCTCCAAGATCTGAGCCTGGCTCCCACAGACTGGATGGGAACAGCAGATGTGTGGCGCTTCGGAAGCGCAGGCAACTTATTCACGTGCCTACGTCTGGATTTAAAGACCTAACTCACCCTGCATTTTGCAAATCTTGGCTAAATTATTGCTGTGAGCTAATTATGCATGAGACATTTCAGCCAAAAGAAGTTAATTTTATAAGACAGTTAAAGATGGCTGAAAATAGAAGAGTGGAATGGAAGGACCATTTCTGCCTCAGCTGTCGCTAAATACACATTAGTGGACCTGGTGCTAAATTATCAGGCTTGAGCTATTCTCATTTCCCGTACTGTAACCCTGAGCTAAGTATCAAAACAAACTGGTAGCGTGCACTGTTGTTCTCACGCCATCCCTGGCCCAGGAACATGGAGCACCTGTTAGACTTTTGTTCTGCATGTCTGTTTCAGTGACTCCAAGTGTTATTATTGCGTATGGTTTAGCAAAGTAAATAACTCCAATTGCTCTCTAGCCAATCGGCCGGGATGCTGCAGAGAAACCATCGCCCTCACCGGGCTCCTCCCAGGGCAGAGTACATCCCTGCAGTGTTGCCAGCACAGAGCAGGTCTAAAGAAATATTCCTAGCTCCAAGTTCAGCAAAGTGAACCAGAAAAGTGAACGGGTGAGGCAAACAGCGCTGAAGCGGGATCTAAGCCGTGCAGCACACAGACAGGTTCTGAAGTTCCGTCTGTCTGTGGATGTTGTGACAAAAGAGACCCAACTGAACGCAACACAGATACTTTGCAGAGCCTGAGCAGAGGTTAGAAGTAAATGCTATCCACTGTTCTCCTGTCCTCCCTTTTTCCCTGGCTCCTGGCTCCTTCCCTCTCTTGTCACCTGCCTCGACTCTAATTCTCTGCTTTATTAATATTGTTTGCTCTGAAAAGCTTCTGTCCATCCAGCCAGCCTCCTGCTGACCAGCCGGGGTCAATCCACGTCTGTCTGGGGCTTCCTCATGGCCCAGTTCAGGGCTCTGCCTCCTGGCTCCTTTGTGCCACTCGTGTGGTGTACAGAGGCCAGTGATCAGCTAAATCCTGTCAGGCAGGAATTCCCCAGGCCATGAGACCTAGCCCAGCCCTGTCCCCCCAGCATGGATGCAGGAGGGCGTGCCTGGCCACAGCTAGCTGGCTGTTCTGGGCTGCTGGAGCATCGCATTGGAGGAGGTAGGGATGGGGAGCCATCAGGTCTACAGCAACCCTCGGAGCTGTTCTCACTAACATGAAGGGCCCAGCTGATCCCAGAATTGTGTCTTTGACTGCACTGCCTTTGATGCACAGCTCAGAATTGGGCCCAGCCCTCCAGACCAGGAGGAGCAGTATGAAGTTTGCCCCTGAGGGTGGCCAAGGGAGATCCCAGCGAAGGTAGGCCATGAATATTCTTGCCGGGCTTTTGGATTGCTAATGACAACAGCACGTTAAGGAAGATTGGTTCTGATATGAAAACTTCAAGCCCCTGAGCGTATCCCTATGACACGGAAGAGCTGGGTGAGACCATCATATGTCTCCTTCTATTTCACAAGAACCATCCAGCTGGTATCTCCCACCCACAAACACCATGGATGGGGTTGCAGGCCAACGCGCTGGCGTTACACAGGAGTGTGAGACTGGCTTGTGCGGGGGGTGGGGCAAAGGACCAAGAAACGATGCCCGCCTGGGTCCTGGCATTGGGAAGCCTGATGAAATAGGACCCATACTTGCTTGAAGCTGGCCTGATCCTGAAGTTGAATGATGTGATATGAGCCTCTAATGTAACTGTCTCTTGGTACAACTCACATTACGTACGGAGAGACGGCCTGGCTGGCCTATGTGGTACGCTGGTGGATACTGGATTATGCAGTATGTGGTTGGTTGTTGTTTTAATCAAATCTAAATTAAAAAAGGAAAATGATCCTTTTACCACCCAGCAGTTACCCTTGCTGGAAAAACACCCAGGTGTTAGACATCCGAGATGCCAGTCCTCTGTCTGAGATGCCCAGCTGGTAAGCCGTACTCCCAGTTACCCTGATGCCTGCATTTGGGGTTGGGAAGGAATTTCCCCCCGTCAGATTAGTAGGGATCCTGGGGAGGGAGGGATCCCCTTCCTCTGCAACATGGGGTGTGGGTCACTTGCAATGATCATCTGGGCATCTCCGACCTAATCAGAACCCTATCATCACAGGGTCTTGGGCACGGGTGGCATCTTGTTTCCTCCTGTTCTTCTCTGGTGGCTCACAACAGTTGGACTCCGAAGGTCTGAAATGCTGATTTACCTGACGTGTGGGGCTTAGCTGGGATCCTCTGGCCTGTGCAGCCATGTAACAGAGCTGTCCACTGCCACACCTGCCCCTCATCACTTTTGCCTCCTTGTTTTCCCAGGGCCGGATTCAGAACTGCTGGTGCAGGGATGTGTAAATTATACCTCCCTGCCCCAGCTTCGCCTGCCGCACCCCCCGGGGTTAAACACTCCCTGCCTTTCTTCCATGTTTCCACCAGAGGGATCTGCTCTAATTGCTGCCGGCAAAAGGCTGCCCGGGCTTTAACAGGAGGCATCTCTAAAGCAGTGGTCCTCAACCTATTCACCACCGTGGGCTGCATACGCAGCTCTCCCTGTGTTATGTGGCCACCTCCACACACTAGATATACTACCTGTATGGCCCTGAGACTGTCACATGGGCCACATCGGCGTGCTGACTGGGTCACAGACTGAGAACCACTGCTCTAAAGCACTTCCCAAGCCAGCTCTGAACCCTGGACCCGGGCCATGGGGGCTCCTAGCACAGAGAGGGGTGGGGATGGGTAACATATCTGGAAACTTTTTCAGCTTTACACAAACGCTTTCTCAGAACTGAGGGAGGAGGCGGCCCCCCTCGGCCATTACATTGACTCTACCCGTTCCAAGCACTTGCTGAAATTAATGATGGCTTGCGGAGATGCTCTTTAGCCACAGGTTTGGGCTTGAAGGTTTGAATTAGAGGCTCAGTCAGGGCTGTCCGCATGAGATTAAACCCAAAATGGCAGAAATCACAACCACTCAGCTGATCTTGCCTGACTTCCTTCACCTTGATTGATGAAAATCTCACACAGCCGGCAATACCCATAAGATTTGTACCACCTTGGGCAACAGACTCACACGAACACCTTTGCCTCTGAGAGCGGAGCCAAACCCCAGCTGGGAAAACAAACTGCCCCTGTGCTGGATCCAGCTCGGAACCAGAACAGTAAGTGAAGAATCAGTTCCAAGGATCTGATCATACGCACAGTTCCCAGCCCCACATTACAAGCTGTTCAGATCTGAGGCTCTGGCCTCCCTCTGCTGGAAATATTTATACTTTCTTTCTGAATTGACAGTCGAATATGAAGAGTGTCTGCAGCAGGGGAAGATCTGGGGTTGTCATCTCCAGAAAGGACGGGCTCGTCTGCTGCTAGCTGGTCCATTCTGAAGGCAAAATCTTTGCTCTCCACCTGTATTTTTATGAGTCCCAGGGATGATACAACCCAGCTAGGGTTTCTGAGCATGATCCAGAGAGGGGGGCTAGAGGCAAGGAAAAATCTCTCCAATCTTTCCTTTCCATTGGGCAGCAGAATTCTAGCAAATGTCTCCCAAGAGCCTCTGTCATTGAGCAGAGACCACAGGCTTCCCTACCTTGTCTGTGGGCAGCATTGACTGCCTGGAAGCCCTGTGCAGAGGGGAGATGGCAGCCGCCCTATGTCATGGCAACCTCCCTCTGGTGGACTTTTTGCATGGGAGGAGGGCAGTGCCAGGGGCTGGAGGAGCCCTGTACGGGAATCTAGCCCACTGTATAGACACTCGCAGCCCAGGGCTGGCTCAGAAACATACTGGAGATGGGTAACTCCTGTCCCTTTCCTCAATCATTGAGTCCTTTCTGATGGAGCGTCATTTCAATAGCCCTCTCCACAGACACACAGAGTGCCTCTGCCAGGGACACAGCAGTTTGAACAGAGTGGGGCCCTTGCCACGCGGCCTCATCTTCACCAGGGCGCTCCCGTGATGGCAGGAGTGTCCGAGGAGCAGCTTGCTATCAGTAAAACTACTTGGCTTTTGCCAATTTGCAAAGTCTACTATAGTGGCAATTTCATGGCCTGAGGTCAAAGAGCTTTCTGCAGGAAACCTTCCATGGAGAGGTCTGACTCCAGTGCCATATGCGTAGCACCTTTGGGTTACAGCTGTACTGTCTCCATGAGAACTGTGTGTTCCCTTGCGAATGGTTCCCCATCTGGTTCAGTGTGTGGACCCCTTCATCAAAGGCAGATCCTCCTGCGGATCGTATCACTGTAGGTGGACCTGATTGTGGAAACTGGCCAGGTTCTGGAACCACTTCCAATGACAAATATGGGGAAGGCTTTCTGGTAACACACTGTGGCAAGTGGTAGAAGGCAAGGTGTAACCGTACTAACATGTTCATGGGAAACGTGGCAGAATGGTTTAACCACCATTGAAAAAAAAACTCTGTCCTGTCCATCACAGAGAAAACTGGGGTGAAATAAAAACTTGAAGTTTCTTAAAAACTCTTGAAAGGGATAGAAAACATACTTAACAGCTAGTTGGTGTTTATAGATATATTCACATGAATTCCGCTAGAGACTGAATCTTGCAAATCTTCCCAGGGAATTGACAAACATTTAGGCAGGTCTGGGCGAAAAAATCTGCAAATATATCAAAATGTCCTAAAAGATGCAGTACAGTAAATGGCTTTGATTGACACAGATTGCTCTGCCATTGGCACTCCTGTTGCCATTTTATTTCCTCTTGGCTTGCTGACATTGGTAAGGGGTGTAGGGCTCTTTGGTACCTGAGAGGAGAATACCATTCCCAGTTGCCAGGATAGAGAAGTCCATTTTCAGCAGGCCAGTTCCAAACACCTCATGCACCCAGACAGTAAAGAGAACCCAGGAAAATGGCCAGAGCTGAAGGACTTTCCTAATCAAACTGAGGCATGTGGCTATCCTACACTCTGGAGTTCAGCTCTCCTTAGCCTCACCGCTACAATGGCCCACTGTGGCCTTCACCAAAGCCTGGCTGACATGACATTGGATGATCAACTAATTCTTTCCCATTTCCTTGCAAATTTCTCGAGAAGGCAAACACAGGAAGTGGCTCCTTACACACACCATCTTTCACACTTCTCTTGTAGTGCCCTCAGCATCAAAGAAGAGCCCAGCTGGACTGCAGGTAGATGGCTGTTGATAAAAAAAAGGGGGGTGGGTTTTTTCTCCTACAGCACTGTGAGAGCACGCGCCAGAGCAGACATCGGCAGGGCTCAAGCAGGATCTTGTATTTGGCCGGTTAATTCTGTTGGATTGAAGTCTCTATTAAAAAAAAAAAAGAACATTGGCTCAGGGCACCAAGGCTTCCCTTCACAGTTTCCATGCCACTGACAATCTCTTTAAAACCTGGACTGACTTTCTCCCGATCTCTGCCCAGTGCCTCAAGCAGAGTGCTGCAAAACAGATCCTTTGTCACTGCTTTTCGTTAGTGAGGTGAGAACCTGGTAGCATCCCCATGTAGCATTCGCGGCTGGTGCAGAGCTGGCAGAGAGGCTCCTGTTCCCTGCTGCCCCTATGTTGCCCTTATACTCACCTGCTCTTTCATTCAGTCCCTCAGCATCTGGCACCAGTCGAAGCAGGGATTGGCCTGGATCAGTAGATTGCCAGGCTAAGCCATGTGCCACCGCCTTGCCCTTCCTGCCCCTGCATGGTGTGCTCCTCAGCTGCAGACAGGGCTGGGCTGGCACGCCAATGCAGGGATACAGCACACAGGGCCAAGATCTGGCACTGTATACGGGGCAATGTGTCGCCTGCCCCCGTAGCACAGCCAGCTTGCTCTGTAGGGATGCGCAGAGGGAAACAAGGCCACGACTCCACCTCCCCAGACTCCTCCTTCGTGCACCCTAAGGGTGATTCCCTATGCTTCCCCAAACATGGGCACTCAGCAGGGGATGGGAGGGACCACTTGAGTTCCCCCCACCCTCCGCTCCATAAGAGGGCCTGTCTCACTGGCCAGGATGGGGCTCTGTGTTTAGAGGTGGAAGAACACATTTGCCTCCCATTAGCAATGCCAGGGGAACTTGCTGTTCTGTCTGCCCGGCCCCCAGATTCGGTGGGCAGCAGCAGAAGCAACTATTTTTAATGCTGTCATTAAAACAAAACACATTCTCATCTGAGCAAATGGCTGTGACACACAGCCTAACCGCGGAGCTGGCCGGCACCTCATCCCGGCACCCACCCATCACCCCTTTCCTGGCTGGGTGCGACTGTGAATGTGGCACTCACTCGGCTGAAGCTGGTGAGAAAGTCCCTTGTCAAACGAGTATTGTACCTAGCTCTGAGATAGCACTTTTCCTCCACACAGCTCAGAGCACCTCAGAGTCTTTTCTGGCTTTCTCCTCACAAATCCTGCAAGGCAGGGCAGGGCTGTTGTACCCATTGACAGATGGGAGCTGAGGTACAGAGAGGACCAAAGACTTCTCTGATGTCACACAGGGAGTCTGTAATAGAGCGGAAACTGAACCCAAGTCCCCCAAATCACAGGCGAGCGTGCTGCCTACAGGACCATCTAGCCTCTCTTTGGGGCAGAAGGAATCAGAGCGGCTGCCGGGGATGGAAGGCTGGTTTCATAAGTAGACTCATTAGCCAAGTCTAAGAAAATACGTAAGTCTTTTTGCCAGAGGAATGGCGTACTTGCAGTGCAGTTAGGATACCTGCATACTGGTCCCTTTGGGAAGGTAAAGAGCTTGGCCATCAATCTTGTGACTCATAATGCGCCTGGACAATGCAGCTTGCCCTGAGAGACCGGGAAAAATGTCTTCCTTCACACAGATGCCTAGCCAAGACCATTTCTAAAACTTGCACTGGGAGCCTGGCCGGCTCACCAGTCCGCTGGAGCGCTGAGTGCACTAGCATTGTCTGCACACACACGCACATGCTCTGCGTCAGTAACAATGGCAATCAAGGCAGGGCTGACGACCAACGTTCTCAGCCTGCCTCTGAGGCTCTCTGACTGCCTTCTCCACTCAGAACGACGCACTCAAAAGCCTGAGGCAGATTTTTCGGTAACCACTTGTAGTTACTGAACTAAGCGCCGGCTAAAGTGGTCATACCATCTACAGTGTGTTGAGCTATGAAGCAGCAAGGAATGACACAGGCGGAGGAGGAGGTGTCGCCATATAACTTTGAGCCCGGTGGTTAGAGCACTCAGCTGGGACGTGGGAGACCCAGGCTCCATTCCCCCCTCTCTGCCAGAGGGGGAGAAAGGGTTTGAACAGGGTCTCCCAGCTCTCGGCAGAGTGCACTAACCACTGGGCTATGGGATACTCTGATGAGGGGATACTCCGATGAGCTGATGCACTGAGGATAAATAATGAAAGAGTGATTTGGGGTCTGGACCCTGTGCCTGGAGGGTGTGGGGGGGCCCCTAACCAATAGGCTACAGAATCATTCTTGCTCTTGCTTGCCCAGTGACTGTGTAAGTATTTCTCCACCTTGGAACCATCATTGGGCCAGAGAGCGACTGACTCTCTAGTTCAGTGGTTAGGCCTACGTAGGAGACCCCTGTTCAAATCCTCTCCCCCCTGTGGCGGAGGAGGGAATTGAACCAGCATCTCCCACATCCCAGATGAGTGCTCTGACCACTCGTTTCAAAGTGATCAGAGGGCACCATCTCTTTCTGGCCAGATAGTGACTGGGGCCCTGTCAAGCGATTCACTTACTGCAGGAATGACTCCTTATGGCCTGGCAGGGTGGGGCAGCTGTCTGTGCCCCCTGCCAACAGTCGCTCTGCTGGTTATTCTCTGCCCCTCCCCCAGGGATCCTCCTGCATGCAGCCCTCTTCTGCTGCAAATTTCCCCTCTTTATACTAACCAGCCTGCTCCTGCCAAGCTGAGCCTTTGGATCAATTTAGCCTGGCTCTCCCTCCAGGTGCAGCCAGACATCACTGGCCTCTCAGCCCCCCAAGAAATCATTTGGGGCCTGCGTGTGGTACACACCCCAACGCAGGCCCATTTGTGGATCATTCTGGGGCTTGGACAGAACGTAGGCATCCGGACCGCTAGAGAGAGGCAGCAGTGTACATGCCCAGAGGCAGAAACGTAGGTGTCCAGGGAACTTTTACCCTAAAAACTGAGGGGCTAAGTGAGTTTAGGCGCCTGCAGGATTCAGCAGGCATTTTGTGGATCACAGTGAAGCCTAAACTGGAACATAGACACCTTTATACAAGATTTAGGCACCCAAGTCTGGGGCTTAGGTGTCTAAATGCCTTTGTGGCTCTGGGCCTAAGGGATGTGCCCAAGGCCACACAATGTCCGTGACAGAGCTTGGAATTTGAAGCTAATTTTCCTGAGTCTTTAGTCTGGTTCTATAACAAAAAGACCCTGCTCCCTCCCTCCAATAGCATGCGCACCCACAGCAAGTTCTGTCTAAAGCATCTTGCAGGGTCCTGACCACATTTTAGCTTTCCAGTCTCTGAAATTATCATTTCGCTGAAAGGAAAAATACTGGAAGCACTGCTGGTAATTCTTGAAGAGATTTTTCTTTCATTAGCAGCAAGCCTCAGGGAACAGAAGGAGCACTTGACTGGCTTAGTAAAACTTGAAGAACCTCTCCACCCATTCGCTCACTAAAACGAGACTAAAAAGACGCCAAAGAAAATAACCAGACAAGATCCACTTTCCCCGGCCTCAGTTTTCAGCACACTTTAGGTTTTTGTAAAGCAAACTCATGTTTGCTCAGCAGCGAGTGCTCTGAGACGGGATGGAGTGCATTCTCCACGATTAGACCAACTCACATTACAAAATGCTTGTTTGTACTGCTGGCCTCCCAGCTGAGGAGATGGATGGCTTTGTGCTGTGCCTTTATCCAGCCGCAGAGACTCGAGAATGATCCGAACCAAACTGATTGACTAATGAGTCTAATGCCATTACCTTGACAAAGATTCTTTTGAAAGGCTGGGATAGAACTTCTCCAAGCATAGATTAATGTACGAGATTAGTTCAGAGGCAGCACGGCTGGACGTGGGAGGTGGAGAGGCTAGAGACTGCAGGGACAGTGTATTGAGTATTTTTAGTGCCAGCTAAACTCCAAACAGTGGGTAATGCCATATAAATTATTAACATTGCTGGAGATATGAGGAGTGTTACCTTTTTTCCAAGACAACGCTGACTGGCTGAGGTTGTGATGTCATTCGTAGGAATTGTCCACGCTGATGCAGCATTTCCAGAAATCAGAACAGGGCTGGAGTTGACACGCATCGTTTGGGGACAGTTTAGGGGTAATGGAACCAGTTCTGCCCTAATGTAGGAAACCATACTTGATAACTCAGTAGAGGTCTTCAGGGCAGGGCTGTCTTGAGGGGATTGGAACAAATGAATGAACCTGAATGACTCGATCAGCCAAAAGAGCCCGTGAGGAGATGTAAAGAAACCTCAAAGCGAGTTAATGATTCCAGATTCTATTTCGCTAGTTTGTTCCAGGGCTTGCTCACATTGGCTGCAGAGGCCTGGGCCTTTTAAAATAAAACAATGCTCCATTTTAAGGGAGGCTCCCAGTCTTTTATCTTTTTAGCGCCCTCCCGTTAATGGTGATCTCCTGCAGTACTGCAAACCCAATGGCAGCTGCAAAGACATTCACAATAAAGTTCTTTGAAAACGCACAAGCACTAATGGGAGAGCATGACATGGTGATTTGTGCACTTACATTTGCTGGAGGAAGGAGGAGGAGGAGGAAGGACCTCAGGGTTTGGCCCATAAAAAGTATAGATTTAAAGGACCCATTAGCAGAGCTGAGCAGGAACTGGAATTGTCACTTTGTGAGAAATTCCACAGTTTCCGAATTTGTTTCTATTCTGAACGGGAATGAAAACAAAGTTTCAGAATTTCCCACAAAATGCAATTTTCTAAAACAATTTCGGTTTGTGTCAATCCAAAGGTTTCATTTCAATAAAATCAAAACATTTCAATTTCAACTTTTGTATTTTAACCTATCACATAACACTGACAAAAATTCAAAATGAAAAGACATTTCTACATGAAAAATCAAAACATTCTATTCTGATATGGTCAAACCAGGAAGTGTGGATGATGCTTTGTTTCGATGTTTTTTATCAAAACAAAATTTCATTGAAATCAGCACGTTCCCGTGAACTGTTTCAGTTTTGATGAAACTTTGTTTTCTGACAAAAGGAGTTTCAGCTTAAAATTTCTGAACAGCTCTGCCTCTTGGGTCTCACAGTGCATCTCAGCAACGGCAGGGCTGCTTTGCCCAGAACAGATATAAAATCCGTGTCCACACAAAGTTTTTGTACCAAATTAAGTCTTTCAGTGGCGGATGTGATTTTCATCCAAAAAATTAAATTACTATAACCTCTAGTTAATTCAGTATAACTCCACACAGGAGCAAGCTATACTGCTAGAAGGACCTTTATTCCAGTATAACACAATCTACATTAGGCAAGATTGTACCAGTATTGTTATAGGACATCAATTTTTGTGTGTAGACAAGCCCTAAGAGTTTGTTCAGTCTAGATTTACATAGTTGTGGTTTTGGTTAATTCAAAAGTACAGCTGCTTTCTCTTCAGTTGCTGCTTCTCTCTGAGCTACCTTCTTTCAGTCCTGGAAAAAAAAAAAGCAACCAGCAACCAGAGAAAGCTTCTCTACCCCATTCAAGGCTGCCTAGTGTGAATTACAACTGCAGTAATCTCACCACCTTCAAATTCTGCTGGGACAAATTTCCCTCCTCTAATCTTAACGTTCTTTTGTCAGAAGCACGAACACACAGAAAACTGAACTTTGCCACCATTATTTGCATCCATTGTTCTATAAATGACAGATTTAGAGAGCGGTGGGGGGAAAAAATCAACCCAGAGGTTGTCAGTTGTGTAAAAGCATTCCTTCCTTCTTTTCAGTGTGGGTGGTCCACTTGGCAGTAACTATGGTTTCAATATAAATCAGCACAAAAGAAGATGAGTAATGTGTGCAAATGCAGCAGTCTAATTGCATTGTGTTTTGAAACCAGATTAGCCATGTGATTCTGTATACTGAATTGCGTTTAATGTATTTCACTAATTCGTGATCCAGCGAGGAACGGTGCACCAGTCTCATCACTGCTATAGAATAACAAAGAAATATAGCTATTTAGCTCTTTAAAACAAAGGTGGGCGTATTACTAACTGGTTTAATGGGTGACCTCGGCCAAGTCACACCAGCCCATGGCTCTGTGCCCCCTAAAATGGGAAGATAATGATACTGACCTCCTTTGTAAAGGAGCTTTGAGATCTCCTGATGAAAATCGTTTTACAAGAGCTAAGTGTTTTATTATTAACTATTATCAGTCATTACTATTAGCAGACGCAAACAAATTCACACCGCACATTTAAAAAACGCTTTCTAATTTGGGATGCTTCAATTGCACAAGTTGGCTGCCCAATCTGAGATACTAGAGAGACAAGGTGGGTGAAGGAATATCTTTTATTGGACCAGCTTCTGTTGGTGAAAGAGACAAGCTTTCAGACCACACAGAGCTCTTCTTCAGCTCTGCCACATCACTGCATACAATTTGAGATAGCGCAAATGTGACGTTCAGAGATGCTGAATACCTACAGCTCCCTCTAATTTCATATACTATATATCTACATAGCACTTAGCCCAACATGGCCCTGTCCTGGGCACAGCCTCTGGGTAGGACAATATAAATATGAAATAATAATACACTGAAGCTGTGAATGTTCACTGTCTCTGAAAATCAAACAAAATGGGTCTAAAGCTGCACCCCCAAAAGCTGAGGCTTAGTGACTTTTGAAAATATTGGTCTACGTGACTTGCCCAAGGTCACCCAGTGAATCACTAGCAAAGCTGGGAACAAACCACAAGTCTTCCAGCTGCCAGTCTTTGGCTTTCTTCACTGGACCACCTGATGCAGAATCTAGATATTTCTCTGATAACGGGAAAAGCTGAAATTCTATTTCTTTTGAAGACATCTACTCACTTTAACGCCCTATATAAAAAATCATTTCAATGAGAGTTGTTTTATTAGGATATTTATAGCTAAAATGGCAGAAAAGTCCCCTTTTTGCCTTTTGTTTTGTTGCTGCAGAAACCAAAGAATAGACAAGTAAGGGGGCTGCAACTGGAGTTATTACTCAGCTGCAACTGCCATTGAGCTAGATTGAAGCTATATATATATATATGAACTACAGAATCAGGCCTTAGCCCTGAGTGAATCTTAGCATGCTTGTATTGAACAGCAAATGCACTTTGAAATGTATACTCTTTACTTTCATGTTTTAATTAGTTTTCCTAGTAGATGTTATAATAGTTCAGCAGCATTCATCAAAAAAGAATTGCACCCTCCAGTGGTGAAAATGTAATCCTGCTCATGCTTGCAAATGTTAAATCAAAATCTGTTAGTGGTTTAGTGATTCATGGACCTGCTTTGTAATTCGAAGGGGGGGAGCTGAAATGTGATTTAAAAACAACATATATTTTTCACTTGGTATCCATCTGATCACTACATTTTCAACATTACCTTTATCATCCAAAACCTCGGCAATTCACAAAAATATTTTAATTCTTTTAATTGAAGAAAATAAAACAAATCTTAGATGCTAGTTTTGTTCCAGGTTTCCAGGGAAGTCCCACAGAGTCCTGTAGGGATCAAAGTAGGGACTGACTTGCTCTAGGGATCCAAATATGCAGATAATATTAAGGTCTGGTCTACGCTACAAAGTGACACGGAGCTCCAGCCGACATGCTTAAGTTGACAGCGTGTGAGCGAGTATGAGTATAGATACTGCATTATTCATGTTGACCCTAATGATCTTCCATCAGCTGTCCCACAACAACCCTGTCCCCACAACAGTGATCTCTCTGGTCACAATTTTGAACTCTGCTATCCAAGAGTCACATAAATGGGAAAGCACCTCGCCCTGCCCCTTAAAAATCCGTGTTTAGAAATGCCTTTCCCTGATTGACCACCTTGGCTAGCACACATAGCAGCTCACCTTTGTTGCATTCACCCAACTGCCCAGCAAACCATGCCAGCTCCACACACGCACGCACACAACTACTAGACAAGTTCCTGCCTGATGCTGGCAAGAACTCTTGGATCTCCTTGGCCTGTGGGAAGAAGAGGCTGTGCAAGCCCAGCTATGGAACAGTGATATCTTCAAATAGGTTGCACGGGGGATGCTGGCAAAGGGACGCAACATGGATCAGCAGCAGTGCTATGTAAAAGCGAAGGAACTGAACCAGGCATACCACAAAATGAAATCTGTCCTAAAGATCTGCCCTTTTACAACAAACTGCATGCCATCCTGGCAGTGTGGCTAGTCAATCCCATCAAACAAGTGAAGATGAACCCGCTGACAAACAGGAAGGGAACGTGGGTAAATTATACCTTGCAATGCTTTTTAGCTTTTCCTTTCCCTCAGTCCTCATCTCCCTACCTCCTGCTCGCCTCCTACCACCTTTGTTCCCCATTTAAAAATGGCACTCGGCCCATCTGCAAGTTGAGACAATGGTATCGACCTTTCATTACTTTACTGGTATAATGTTAGAAAATAAAAGCTGCAGCTTTCATGGAGATATTCAGCAATCCTCTCCTGAAGGTTTCTAGGGATGGCAGACTTGTTTCTTCCCCCACAATAAGACGCTTTCCCACACCACTTTGGGATGAGTTTGGCTGGCACCTTTGCAGTAAACAGGTGAGCAACATAAGGGCCCGGGTGGCTTCAGAACACCAGTAGCAGCTGGGTTCTCAGTGCCTTTGGAGTGAGGTATCAGTCAAAACAACTGCCTGGGAAACAATGCTGATCTAGTCATCATCCTTTTCCTAGATCTGTACCCAGTGAGGGGGGCCAGGCTGTATAGCTACATGCAACGGAGCATCCCCTTCTCCCGGCTAGGCCATACTCGCTATGGTTTGAGCTGAACCGTTGTGCTGTAGTGATGCACTCCAAAGCTAAAGAGCCAATCAGCATTTCTTATGAAGGGTTTTTATGGGAATAAAATGGGTGAGTTTTGGGACTTATCCTTCCCTTTCCATTGTGACTGTCACTATAATGATCCATCTGCCTGGTTTTATTAGCAGCTTCTCCTGTGATGGTCTTGTAGGATGCCCCTTCCACTGAACAGCTGACCCTGATCAGGCAGAGAAGGAAGAGGTCTAGGGAGGTGTGGCAAATGGCCGCTTCATCCTAGTGAGTCTCGCATTTTTGCCTTTTGTAGTGGGCCAGGGCGTCACCAGCTACTCCGGCTCCCCAGGGAGGGGGTAGGGACCCGGGCCCACCCGCTCCTCCGGGTCCCAGCCCAGGGGCCCTATGAGTAGCAGATATGTGCTGCTGGCACCGTGCTCACAGCTGCAGTCTTTTCCCCTGGGCTAATTTTCCCCCTCTGTCCTTCTGGCTTCTTGGGCCTGGTACCTTCCTCAGTGCCTTCTGGCTCCTCCACACACTCTGTGCTCCTTCACACAACTCTGTACACGGCACAGCACTCCTGCTCCTCCAGCTCGCAACCTGTCTGTCTGGAGCGGAGGGTTTTTATCAAGCACCTGGCTGGGCCTTAACTGGCCTCAGCTGCTCCTATTTGCCACCTAACAACTTCTAGCTAGCCTGCAGGGAACAGAGCCCTGAGCATTCTGGGCCACAATTGCCTTGGATTGTGATCAAAGGGCTTGGGGGCTCATCAGAACATTAACGAGGAGAAAGACTAAGCATGGAGAGAGCGCTTGGTGCAGGACAGGCAAAAGAACTGAAAGACACTTCGGGAAATGTACCAGGATATAATGGATTTTCTCAGGCAACAAGCACAAATGTTGCCGAGCATGGCTGACCTACAGGCCCAAAGATCCCAAACTCAGCAGCCTAGCAGAACTCCATGGCCACTGCTTCCTATACCTTCTACCATACCACATGGAACTATGGTGTACATCCTTACCACTAAATTCTGGAGGACAACGAGGAGAACCATCGCTACCCATGCACTGACCTGTGAAAACTAGTAACCACAACTGCCTACACTGAACTACTGTTCACAGACATGGACATAAATGTTGACTGTTTACTTGCATTTTCACTTGGGATTGTAAAATAAGGTTCACTCTCTTAACCATGCTGGTAATTTTTTTTTAACCGTGTGTGTGTTTGCACTTTGATTTTGTTAACTGCTGTTTTGCACACAATAAAGTTCTATCCATCAGAGTATAAGTTCACACTCAGCATTGCAGAATATATAGCAGGCGGCAAAGACCGAACATATTTATAAATGTACACCAAGCATTACAGAATTCATGGAAGCAGGCAAAGGCCCAACTAATATATAATCTAAGTAAACAGAAAAACACTATTCCATGAGAGCTGCAGAACTCTGCTGTTGACTGTTCAAACGCTCTTTTAAACCCCTCCTGCAGCTGCACAACCCTAGTGCTGGTTCTTCTAATAGCCCTGGTGGGTAGCTGTTCAAATTCACCTAATCACCTGTTCACATTGCCCCTTCATCCTGGTGGCAGCTTTTCCCACTTTCCCAGGTGTTATGCAGGACACAACAGGCAGCTATAACCATTGGGATATTTTTCTCATTGAGATCCAATCTAGTGAGTGAACACCACCGGCATCCCTTCAATCTGCCAAAAGCACATTCAATGGTCATTTTGCACCTGTTGAGCAAATAGCGGAATCTTTGCTTGGGGCTGTGTGGTGCCCAGTGAATGGCTTCCTGAGCCAGGGAACAAGGGGTAGGCTGGGTCCCCCAGAATCACTATTGGCATTTTGATATTGTCAATGATAATGTGCCAATCCATAGAGAAAGCTGCTAGAGTACAGCAAGAGTGAGATGGACTACATCTCAGCCACGTACAACAGACAGGATGCAGATAGTCCAGGACAGACTGTCAGACACTTTGCACATGGGTTCCCAGTGGAGGCTAAGGAAGACAACATTGTACTTGGTGTCAGTGCAGGGTGGAATGGAGCTGGGATAGTGGGCCATCAGTACCATATTAAGCAGAAGAGGATGAATAATCGATCTGGTAATTCCTTTGCCTACTACCTGGAGCCATGATTCTCACTCAGAGTAGCTAAGCTTCTTCCATGGTGCCCAGGCCCTCAAGCTCTTGATGGCAGGCACAGCTCCCAGGCCTGCATGTCACATACAGGGCATCTCAGCACTGATCCATCCTTGCCACTGCTACTACAAGCCAAGAGCTGCACTTGGACACCTAGAAGCACAGCTTCCTCCAGAAAGTGCCATGCAGGAGGTGGCTGTGGCCTGGTTAGCCACAACTCTCCCTGCTACGCTCCAGGAGGGCAGAGGTTGGCTGGGGGCAGTGAAGCCAGGGCCAGCCAGCAATGGTTTCTGTCCCTCCTGCCAAACACAGGCGTGGTCTACATTTAACAGTTTGACCCAATTACATCATTCAGGGGGTGTGAAAATAAGACCCCTACCTAGCACAGTTATGCTGAGACCTAAACCCCAGCGGAGATGCAGTTATGTCAATGGAAGAAGGTTTCTGTTACCGTAGCGACGGTGGTTTGGTGGAGTTGATGTTTCCGCACCAATGGAAAGATGCCTTTTGTCAGAGTGGTGGGCGTTTACACTACAGGGCTATGCCGCACAGCTACATTGACATGGCTATGCTGGTATAGGCTCCATAGAATAGACACGGCCACTGAACGGTAGAGAGGCCATGGAAACTGCTAAAGGGGTGGAAGAAGGACGAGAGAAGAGAAAGTGCCAAGGCTGATTCTTTGGGCCGCCCCACACACCAGCTTCACATACTCACACGGCAGGGCAAACAGCTGCTTGCTGGGGTGCGACAGGGCCACAACCCAAGGGCCAGTAGATGGGGATGATCTGAGGCCACCCTCTTGGAGGAATAAGGAGCCTCATGCTACTGTTTCTGCCTCTGTGGGAAGGTGAGGGACCCCCAAGTGGGGGTCAGGACCACAGTGTTGTGACAGGACTCTGGGGGTGATGCCACCGGAAGCCCTGTTCCATGGTTTACCCAAGGCAACCAATTATCTTAATACAGCCCTGGACCCAAGTGAGAGTCAACCATAGTGGTTCTTTATGTCCCTTCAGTGTAATTCTCTTCCTCTCCTTTCTTATAGCCAACCCACTTGTGATGTTTTATAATCTACTCTTCTTATGGGTCCCAAGAACTTCTGGACAGCTATTCACCTGCTCATTCAATCCACCCATTCTCTTCCTTAGACAATACTCCCAATGTCAAATGTCCCAATACTCCCAATGTCAAAAGTCCTGGGAACTCCAACTCAAACAAACATGAAAATCATAGACTCTAGGAATTTCATGACAGCCATAATTACCCATTACAAGTCCCTTAAGCCAACCACTTGGGGTAGTGTCCGCCCTCCCTCCCCATTCAGTCCTTTACTTTCAGAAAGAATGTTCATCTGTTCTATCAGGCTTTTGAATTGAAGATACTGTCATTAAATGGCTAGAGTTTAGTGTGCCCTGCTGCAACATCTGTGCGGTATTTTGTCACCATTTACAACTTTTTTTGTGCAGGAAGGCTGAAAGCCGATCTTCCAGGGCAAGAGGATTTGACTGGTAAATCACAGTGAAAACATTTTTCATGTCCTGGAGTACCAGCTGACAACAAAAGTGTGTTGAGTAGCATGAGAGCAATCTCTGTACCAGGAAAATGAACTTTTACATCTCACAGCCTGGTATTTTCCTGTTTACAAACATTAAATCAGTGGGACTCTACAGGTGTTATAAAGTGACCATACTGAGGCGTAAAATTCTGTGCAATAGTAGTAATAAAGAAAAGCCACACTGTGCTATTTACCAAATAAAAAAGCTACACAGTGCATGTTCACATCCTGTCATCTCCTGTAATAATAATTGTGATGCTGATAAACCAGGTGCCAGCTCTGCCAAGTCTGTAGGCATCAGCTAAGCACTAACAAATTCATAGCTGGAAACCAGACGAGCTCACTTATATGTTAATATTGTTCAAGTCAGGTGTTAGACTTGTAGGAATATGTTTAGTGTTGCAACTCTAGAAATTGCTTGTAACTTGCTGCATGCATTAAGCTTACTTATAATGGCTGTATTCCATGCTACAAAGTAAAATGTGTTTATTTTATAATTGTAAAAATGCCTGCTTTGAACTTGTGAACTCAGATGGGAAGAGCAGTTCCCCCAACCCATCCAGGAGAACTGTCAACATTAAGTAGGCCATCATAGGACAAAGTCTTTGTTAATTGCCTCATAGACAAGTACATGAAGAAGGCCTCATCCCATTGGTTTGAATGCTAGTAGAGGGAAATAAAAATAACTAAGTTGAAGATTTTCCATCTCTTTGCTTTTTGGATTCTCACAAGGGTTGGAGCTAGGAACCAAAAAGCAGAAATCCCCAAGGTTGACCTGGGTTAAGCTCAAAAAGGACATTCAATGCTGACAGATGTCACCTTTTGACTCACAGACTAAAACTCACATGTGCATATACATTTGTTTGCTTTAACCTGTAAACAACTCTCGTTTCTTTTACCTAGTTAATAAATCTTTAGTTACTTTATTTTGGGATTGGCTACAGGCATTGTCTTTGGTTTGAGATATAAGGTACAAATTGTTGTGGGATAAATGACTGGTCCCTTGGGATTGGAAACAACCTGCATTTTTTGTGATTTTTGGCGTAAATGACCATTTATCACTACGTCCAACTTGTTTGCTTGGCAAGGAGCCCAAGGAGACTGTCTGTGATTCTGTGGTAAGTCTGTTAAAGTGAGTTAGAAGTTTACATTTGTTACTGGATTGGTGAAATCTAATTATAGAATATATCATGAGTGTAGGTGTCTGCCCTGCTTTTTACAGTCTGCTCTGAGGTTGACACTCTTGGCCATGAACTATGCCAGACAGCATGACACTAATAAAATAAAATAAATTTACATTAAAAAGAATGCCAATTTTTGTCATTGTACATTTACACTTCACTTCCTCCATGCCTATTCTTCTCAAATCTGGTGCTGTGGCTTTCATCACTTTACAAATTCCCTTAATTACCTATCTATCAGCCAAACTTGCAGACAATAACTGGGGGTGGGGAAGATAAATGAAGTGGAAAGACAGGTAAAACGACTGAGAAGATCTACTCCCACAGGTGGTGGGCAAATGAGAATATCCTAACAGAAATATAACAATTTACTTGGTGGTTCTCATTCTGTATCCTAGTGAGATGACTCACAGCATCTCTTATGCATGGCCTAAGGTGTAGACTAACTTGTAGAGAGGATTTACAAAGCGGAACAGGTGCACTCTTTGTATTAGGAAATCAGTTCATTTTATTTTACATAACCCGTGTTTATTTTTCACCAATAATCCAGAGATATTTTACCTCAAATAAAAACACATTTTAATGACAAAAGTAGGAAATATGCATGACAAACCAAAAAATATTGATAGAAGAGCTGTCTCAAGGACTATGCATATAAAACTTAAAAAAGGGAAATCAATTTGTCTGTCAAAGTGCTCATGCAAAAACATACTGGTTAGTGCACAGCTGCCACTTAGTTTATGGCTATTGCACTGAGTAATAGTAGACAGCTAGCAGTTAGTGCACGGCTACCTATAGAGTATTAATAAGTGCACAGCTACTAGTGTGCAGCTGCCAGCAGATAAGTATTAGTTAGTGCCTGGCTTCCGTCAGCTGAGAACTACTTAGTGGTGGCCACTAGTCAGTGGATGGTTACCAATAGTCAAGTACAAATTAGCAGACAGCAACCAGTAGGGAGTACTAGCTTAAGCATGGCTAAGGGTAGGTCTATGATGACAGCGGGAAATTCGCCGCCATCAGATCAATTACTCTGGATCGACTGAGTGGTCAGTAAAGACCCACTCAGTCGATCCAGAAATCTACCTAGGAAAACCACCTCCAAAAGTGGCGCAGCGCAGTATGGACGCCCCGCAGAATGCTTGTATTTCTTTTAAGTTTAACCCTAACTCTGAATTTTCTAGTTTTATAATATTTGTTTTGGGGATAATTACAACATTCATATAATATTTTACCTTGTTAATCTTAACCATAACTACAATTTAACATAGTTTTTGTCTGTGAATTTATATAGAGCTGTAGACTTGATTTTCAAAACAGAGTTCAGTCCTGCATATTTCCCTGCCCTAGACAAAGGAATGTGTATTTTCTTGTCATCAGGCAAGACAATGAAGGCACATTTTAATAAAAGGTAAAGAAAGCCATCAATCTAGCAAGTGGGGGAGATCTTGTACATCGGAACCTCAAATGATAAGTAATTGATCCAACTTATTATATACAATATCACCATATTATAAAAGTGTATCAAGTAAGGTCTTTTATAAAAACTAATGACATACTAGTGATTAATAGCATGGTAAAATATATGTATTAACAATATATTATGAATACTCACTGATATTATTCTTTAAAATCTGTTAAACAAAGAAACTGGATTTTTTCCAAGACAGAAGGGAAGGCAGCTATCTACCTGTCTCCAATGAAATTAAGGAAGATATGACCAAACACAATGGAAGCTCTATTTACATATGAATCAGCAGGGGAATGGGAAGTCCATAGGAAGGGAAGAACACCATGAGGTCATCCTGAGTCTGGGGACAAAACAATGAGTTTGGGAAGATTTAAAGAGAGAGAAGTAGTCATTTTGGCATTCATCACTGGACAGACACAAGGGGCAAAAACTGAGAAAAATGGGTCCTTCAACCAAGGGGGTTGAAGTCTCTGGGAACTGAATGTAGGTGAGAAACCTGCTTAGGCAAAGAGTTTTCACCTAGGAAGACAAGGGAAACCAGAATCTTGTTCTTCTGTGGAAAGTCCTGACTGTCAGAAAGTCAGCCATGGCTATAAAGGATTGGTAAGAAATCTATCTTGAACCAAAGCTGTATCATATTAAATCTTAGCCACTAGAAAACATATTTTCCTTTTATTATCTTGTAACCATTTGGTCTTCCTTATTACTCCTCTGAATACCCTAGGAGAGGGGTAGACATTTCAGGGCACACAGTTTTGGGGAAATTCAGGATGGGGGGTGTGACACACTGTACCCCCTGTACACCCTTATGGTATGATTTGTGTATCATTCATGCTCACCTTCATAGTGTAACTGTATTGTCTAATGTAAAGTATGTCATGCAAGGTGTTTTTGGAATACTCATGACTCACATTGTTGTTAGGGTAATATGTTTCCTACAATGTCATATATGTACAGATATGAAACTCTGCTATGTAATATCCCCAAAGGTGTGTCTCACATGGTTGGAATAGATCCAGGCAAACAGCAAGCAAAGTGAGGGTTCACACTTTGCAAAGGCATGCATACAGGAACAGTGGACTGGCCTGAGCACCTGATAAGGCGATGCTCATTTGGCTCAGTGCAAGAAATCATGCCCATTGCCAGACATGGCTGATCATCAAACCCCAGGGGGTAATGAGGAAACATGCAGAAGACAGAGGTGTCTGTCTCTGGAACTCCCCCTTGGAATCTGGCTGCAATGCAACATCAAGGATACTGACTGACTGCCCACTGGAGGGGGTGGAGGGAGAGAGGGGCCTGGCTGTAAGTCATCTCAGACAGCTTGTACGTGAGCAAACATCACAGACTGAAAAGCTACTGAAATATTAAGTTTAATTTTAGGATGCAAGTTACCTTTTAGTTAATTGTGATCCAATCCTTGATTCACATTAATCTGATGTATAATCACTTAAAATCTTACCGTAGTCAATAAATTTATTTATCTAAAACAGTGCATGTGGATTGAGTGTGTGCAAAAACTTCACTTAGAGTGACAGAGCTAGTGCATATCAATTTCTTTGATACACTGATGGACAAATGTAATGAGCATGCAGGGTGCGGTGTACAGCACAGAACCCTGTAAAATGGCAGTTCCCGGGGTTGCATCTAGGACTGGGGGTGTTTGCTGGGGGTCAGTCTCATAAGTGGCTGGCCAAAAGCGCTCCTTCACTAGTTCAGGGACTGATTACTCGCAGGAGGCTGGGCGTGGGCCAACCTAGGAGTAGGTGGTCCACACAGCAAAGCAGAGTAAGTTGGGGCCAAGGAGCAAGGGATCGGGGTGACAGCTACACCCCAATCCAGATTGCAGGAGGGGAGAACATCACAGAGGACGTGTGTTGGGGTCACTTGGCTAGTAGTAACCAAGGCTGGTTGAGACCAGAGTGTGGCTACAGTGTAACAAGCAGGCTGCTGGAATCAGAGTTGATAAACCATGGCTGCTTGACACACAGGCACTCAATGCATACTGGTACGCTGGTTGGGAGCGGTCAGAGAGCTACAGCAGCAGAGCATTTTAAGGCATTCAGGGCTAGAGGACAAGTAGGGACACTTTCTCACTTGTCTGAGTTGCATTCCAAAACATGACAATGATGTACAAAATGGTTTGGTCCTTTCTAAATAGAATGCTAAGTACTACCTGATATCGAAGGTACGTTGACATTGCTCCTCTGCACTTGAATGTGGTTTGGGAAAAGGTTAAGGTGAGACTGAGATGCCACTTTGGACAAATTTTTGGATGTGGTCTTAATGTCCCCTTGTCATTGGAGAATAGAATGTATGGAGAACATTGCAGACTCTTCATGCAGATGACAGCCACTAGGAAGGCCATCTCCTAGAAGAGGAGAGCCAATGAGCATGTTACGATCGTGTTGAATGGTGGACCCATTAGCACCACCTGCATCATATTAAGGTCCCACAACAGTACCACGCCCTTTACTGAAGGAACACGTGAACAATACCCTTAAAAACCTCACTATCATAGGGTTTGATTACACTGACTTTCATTGGATGGAAGGATGGAGAGCTAAAATTGCATCCAAATGAACCTTCAAGGAGTGAAGAGCAAGGCCCAAAGATTTCAAATGTACCAAATAGTCCAAAATGTCCTAAATCCACACTGATATGAGCTGAATTTGCTTGAACATTGCCCAAATGAAGAACTGTTTTGATTTAGATAAATAAGTGGACTTGATAGCTGGTTTTCTACTACTAAGCAGAATTTCTCTTACCACTTGCATAGTATTGCCCCTTCTTATCTAGCTATTCAGCATCCACGTAGTCAGATGCAGACTGATCAATGCTGGATCAAAAACCTGGCTATTATTTTGTGTCAGCAGGCTAGGAAGAAGAGGGAGAGGCTTGTGAGATCAAGCTGATAGTTCTGACCGCCTCACTCTAAACTGCCTTGGCCATGTTGGTGTGATCAGAAATCATGCCAATTTGAGCTTGAGGATAACCTGAGGGATCAGAGGAAGAGAAGGGAAGATATACATCAGGTCCACCTCCGCAATTCAGATGGAATGCATTGGTAAGGAACCCCCAGCTGTGTCCTGCTCAGGAACAAAACTGACGTCATTTTCTTTTTTCCTTTGTTGCAAATAGGTCAATCAAAGGGATGCCCCATTCTCAGAAAATGGATTTGAGCACACTGTTCTTTCGGGACCACTCATGGCTGTCTGAGAAATCCTGCTGACGTGGTTGTCCGGCTGGTTTTAAGATCCTGCCAGATGAGCTGCTGGGTGTATAGTATCTTCCTCAGTGGAGAGATGTCAGAATTTTATTGCCTCCTGACAAAGCTGACTAGTGCGGACACCCCTTTGCTTGTTCATGTAATACATTACATGTCCAGCAAAATTGAGACACTTATCATTGGTTTAAAGCTGAAGTTCAAAGGAGGCTGTGTGACACCAAGAATCAGTGGTGACACGTAAAGGCCATGGAGATCCAGAGCTTCACTGATCAATATGACATGAAAAGCTTTTTTCAAGCAATGGAAGCCATCTATGGGCCAAGTTCAAACAGCATAACCCCTTTGTGATCCCAGGACAGCTCCACTCTTCTTAAGAACAATGTAGCCCTCAAGCAATGTTGGAAGGCACATTTTGAGACTCTATTGATCTGCAAATCTGAAGTTTCTGCTGCCACCATCAAGTCTGTTTGTCAGCATCCAGTAATAGAGCCTCTTGGTGACCCCCCCCATCTTCTGAGGAAGTTTGGCATGCCATCACTCAGGCTAGAAACAAGAAGGCACCTGGCCCAGAAGGTATTCCTGTGGAGGTCTTCAACGATGGCGGAACAGCACTTGTGCAAAGCCTTCATCAATTTATTAGAATTTGGGTTAATGAAGAAATTGAACCTGATCTAAAGAATGATAATATTGTGACCATTTTTAAGAAAGGATAAAAGTCAATGTGCGGGAAGGGCAATACGCCCACCTCTCTATTGCCTGGAAGACCCTGGCATGCATCCTTTTGAATCATCTCCTTCCTCTTGCCAAAGACATCCTTCTGGAATCCTAATGTGGTTTCAGACCATCTTGGGGCACCACTGACATGGTTTTGTTGCACGACAGATCCAAAAGAGGAGTAGAGAACAGTATCAGCCACTGTTTATGACATTTATTGACCTACTAATGCCTTTGATTCCATCAATCATGAAGTGTTATGGAAGGTGCTGTCTAGGTTTGGTTGTCCACTGAAGTTCATTTGTGTTCTCAGACTACTTCACAGTGGAAGTACCTCTGTAATGGGTTAAAGATGGACCTGTTCACCATCCAGGTTGGTGTTAAGCAGGGTTGTATCATTGCCCCAACCCTTTTCTCCATCTATCTTGCTGTAATCTTGATTCTTATTCGTGACCACCTTTCCTCTGGAATTGGGATTGAGTATCATATGGATGGTCATCTTTTCAATCTGCAGCATCTGCATTCTTTAAAACTAAGGTCACCAGGACTGTTATTACTGACCTTCAGTATGCTGACAACTGTGCTATCCTCCCACATTGCGAGGCTGACTTGCAATCCACCCTAGAGCTCTTCTCAGGTGCCTATCATAGCCTAGGACTCTCCCTCAACATTGGGAAGACTAAGGTGCTCCACCAGCCTGCTCCAACAGAAGCTACCCCACTTCTCTCACAAATTGTCATCGACGGTGAACCCCTGGAAAACATTCGGTATTTCCCTTACCTTGGTAGCCACCTCTCTCTGGCAGCCAATCTTGATGTGAAGATCAAACTCAGAATCCGTTGTGACAGTGCATCCTTCAGAAAGTTGCTCTATCGTGTCTTTACAGACAGATTTACGGATGAAAATTAAGATCCTGGTCTACAATGCCATAGTCATCCCCACTCTTCTTTATGGGTGCAAGACATGGGTAACATATCAAAGCCATCTGCAGCATCTGGAGTGGTACCAACAGCACTGCCTTAGGAAGATTCTCTGTATCAGATGGGAAGACCGTAGCACCAATGCAAGTGTTCTCTCTGCAGCTAACATCATCAGCGTTGAGGCGAAGATTATGAAACATCAACTTTACTGGGCTGGTCATTGTGTGCAGATGCTTGATACTCGTCTTCTGAAGCAAGTCCTCTTTTCTCCACTTTGTCAAGGTAAGAGAACCCACGGGGACAGTGGAAATGCTACAAGAACACCCTCAAAGTATATCTTAAGAAGGGATGTATTGAGCCCATGAATTGGGAAGAGCTGGCAGGCAACAGACTGCCTAGTCAAAGATGGGAAAGAACAGGGCACTTGCCTAAAATTAGACCCAAGACTTCTTTAATTTGTGTTCCTTTCTGGGGAAATCCTGCTGCCTTGCAGGCTCAGAGGATTTAAGGAAATATAAACTCATAGAATATTAGGGATGGAAGGGATTTCAGGAGGTCATCTAGTCCAATCCCCTGCTCAAAACAGGATCAACCCCAATTAAATCATCTCAGCCAGGGCTTTGTCAAGCTGGCCCTTATAAACCTCTATGGATGCAGATTCCATCACCTCCCTAGAGGGCTTTACCACCCTCCTAGTGGAAGTTTTTCCAAATATCTAACCTAGACCTTCCCCACTGCAACTTGAGACCATTGCTCCTTGTTCTGTCAAATATTAATGATTGCTGTTGGCTCCTGAAGTGATGCCTCCTTGTGGCTGGGGTATAAATCCCCAAAGATGGTAGGGTGGGTCAGGAGTCTAAAATGTAATAACTTGTGAGTTTTCTCTGAGAACAGAAGGCAAACAAATGGCAAGTCCTCTATGCTCTGCTGGATGTCAGGAGCTATACCGGAGTTTTGTAACCATGAGATTCTTCTCATTATTACAGCTGAGACCATGAGCCCGGACAAAGCACCTATTATACCCAGGGTTGTCTGTAAGGCCCCTAAACAGCCTTCTATAACAATGGTCTTGAACTCTTCGCTGAAGGATTCTAGTAACTTATCCACAAATATAGACATACCACCCCAGTTCACAAAATCATACTTCAACAGAGCTTGCTGGCTGGCAATAAGCATCTGCAAGGATGAAGTTGAGTAGTTCTTCCTCACCACCAAATCAAGCCTTTTCAATTCTTTTTCCTTAGGCACAGACTTGTATCTTCCCTGTCTCATTTGCTATCATCATAATTCAGAGCTGGAGGAGAGAAAAAACATTTGAAAACCTGCATGGGTGTACGGTATCTTTTGTCAGCACATTTTGTTGTGGGCGTTAATGAAGCTGGAACATTCCATAAGGATTTAGCAGGCTCTCCTATTGCTTCATTCACAGGGAGGGTTGCTCTGTCTACCAGAAGCTGAGGGTTGCTGGATATCCACCAATTTATCAGTGTTTTCCTCAACAAACTCGGCTGGAATACCTCAGGCTGACACCATGCATCAGAGCCGATCCTGACATGAGCTGAAGTCCTCAGGTACTAGAGAGGGAGATGTGTCATCAGGTGAGCGGAGGAAGAGGGAATGGCTCCAGGGATAACAACTGACCAATCCAGCAAGATGGTGGGAAGGAGAAAGGGGGCCAGGGGGCTGCCCTGTGCAATGGAGGGAAGGGAGAGG
>ML675650.1:5617035-5648697 GCA_007922155.1 Mesoclemmys tuberculata | reverse complement strand
AGGGAGAGGGGAAAGGGGGCCAGGGGGCTGCCCTGTGCAATGGAGGGGGGAGGGGAAAGGGGGCCAGGAGGCTGCCCTGTGCAATGGAGAGGGGGAGGGGAAAGGGGGCCAGGGGGCTGCCCTGTGCAGTGGAGGGGGGAGGGGGTCTCCGTGTGGTGGGGGAGGAGGAAAGGGGTTGGAGGACGTCCCCCCAAGTGGAGTGGGGGAGGGGCTCCCCACAGGGCAGTGGGGGCGAGGGGAGATGGAGGCTGAGGGGAGGAGGGGGCTGGGTATCACAGCTGTCCCAAGCGGTGGGGGGCCGGGGCGGACTCCCTAGTCCCCGCGCGACAGTGGGAGGAAGGGGGGGGCCGCGTGGAGCGGGGCGAAGCCTCCCGCGTCCCCCCCCCAGGCGGCCCGACTCCCCCTGAGGCTGGCCGAGGCCTTACGCCACGGCGCTGCGCTCCCGCCCAGGCGCCCTACGCAGGCAGCGCGGCCCGGCCCCGCCCCTCCTGTGGGCGCACGCGCAGCAGCAGCGCGGCTCCGCCTTCCGTTCAGCCGCCGGGTCGGACGCCGCGCGCCGCTGTTCGTTTGTGCCCCCCCCCCTACCCCCCCAGGTGATGTGCGCGAGCCGGCCGCGATGTGGTGGGGGGCGGGGCCTGGCCACTGGCCGGGGGGCGGGGCTAGGGGCTGCTGAGGGGGAGGGGTGCTGTGTGGGGGAGGGGGCCGAAGGGGTCACTGTGTGGGGACCCCCCACGAGCCGGCTCTGGGGGCCGGTGGCAAGCGCTGACATCTCCCCTCTTGTGCCCGCAGGTCGCCGGCCATGGAGGGCGCAGGGCCCACGGGGGAGACGCCCGCCCTCTCCGCCGCCACGCGGGCAAAGATCGAGCGGAACCGCCAGCGGGCGCTGATGCTGCGGCAGGCCCGGCTGGCCGCCCGGCCCTACCCCGCCACCTCGGGCGAAGGTCGGCTCTCACCTCTGCTTGCCCGTTGCCAGGCTGCGCCGCCCCAGGGCCAGACTGCCCTTTGCCTCTGGCGTTGGCCTGCCCTGGGCAGCGCCCGCTGCGGGTGCCCCACAGTCACCCACGGCAGCTCCTTTGACGGTGTGAACAGAACCGGGCGCCGTAGGCGCTGCAAAGGTCACAGCTGGGTCCCGGCCTGCCATGCTCCGGCTTGGTAGAGTCTCCACTCTGAGCGAACGTGTGCCGGATCGTCTCTGGCAGCCCACAACAACGGGATAGCGCATTGCGTAGTGTTGAGTGAAACAAAACAACCCGCAAGATACAGCCAGCTGATACATTGATAGTACTGAGTCAGAGTGGTTTCCGAGAAGCAAGGAATCATGGGAAGGGAAACATCCATGGTTGCAGCATGGCAAAAGCTAATGTCTAAGAAAGTAATACAAATGAGAATTTATCCCATTAAAACTGGAAAAATGAATAAAGATCAATACCTTGTAATGGGCAAGCCTGGATAAAAATCGATTATTCATGCTCTTCAACCAGTCTTAAATTTGTCTCCCCCCCCATTTGGTTTGAAATAATGCAGTGCAGAAACGTGTATATTGTGAAAATACTTCAGTTCAAAAATATGAGTGTCCCATGTCATTTTTTAAATATAGCATTATCTTTTTATTTGAATCACTGAATGCAACAAGAGTTTATAGGCATAATTTACACTGAATATATTTTGGAGAGTAAAGCTGTCCAGTTTTTCTGGTTCATTTGTTGTGATAACATGCTTTATGAACTTCATGGGTTTTCTGCTTTACTGCTGATATAAGAAAAGTCCATCTGGCAGCTGTTAAATCTTCTTATATAATCACATAGTTCAACGTGCATTTATTTTGCTATAGAATGAATATCTTTCAAAAGGCTTTTCAGCTTCACTTTTCAGCTTCAGAAGCTTTTGCATTCTGGCTCCCAAGTACAGAAAAGTGCTTTATTAGATTTCTGCTTTCTAACACACCTTTCTGTTTGTTTTATTTAACTTAGGTAAAAGCATGCAATCTCTAGTCTCTGGACCTATGCATCACAGTTATTAGGTATAGCTTTCAAGAACTGCCTTCTACCCAGTTTTGTTCTTTCCTTGCTTTCCTTGCTCTGTAATAACAAATATAGTGCAGCCTACACATGCTATATTTTCCTCCCTATAACAAATGAATTCCCTTCAGTTGTTAGATACCTGCCCTTGGAGTTGAATGATTCTCCAAGCACCGTGTAGGTCCTGGTCTCCTAGATCTATAAGTAGTACTGACAGTGTATTTTGAAAACCGAAAGATCCCCATGCTAGCTCATGAATGTTGTATATGAAGGTCACATTTTGTAATTTAGTTTTGCAAATAATTGTGCACTTATATTGATGCATGCAATTCTTTTAGCTTTTAAATGTGCAGATTTCTGTTACTTGTCTTTTCAGGCAATACTAAAGTTAAAGCACCTCCAAAGATAATTGACACAGGGGGAGGGTTCTTTCTGGAAGAAGAGGAAGAGGAGGAACACAACATTGAGAAAATTGTGCATCAACCAGGTAAAACATGATTAATTTTGCAGCAAATGGTTGTATTGGTCACTTATAGTTAATATGAACACACTGCTAAAAAATAAGCTGCTCCATTTTTTGGCACATTAGCTGAACAAGAATTTTGAAGAGTCAGTAATGGCTTCAGAGAAACCTGAAATACATTGGTTTAAAAATGTGACTTATTACATGTCCTTATGTATGAAAATCTGTTGGTTGATAGTGAAAATGGTAATGTATTTTTCAGTAATTAACCAGACAGACTCTTAATTTAAGATAAGCAAATGTCCGATGGGGACTAACAATTTTTACCTAGTATATTCTGGTCCCTCATTCTCTAGTAACCTATGCTGATGCAACAGTCCCCTGCTGTTTAGATTTGAACACACTGGAGCAGATCCTCAATTACTGTAAATTAACATCTCCTTTGATTTCAGTAGCGTTGATAAACTGTACAGTGAACTGCTTGACTACACTTTGGTTCGTTATTTTGTTAAGAAATATACTCGAGCCCAAATAACCAACGTTACTCAGGCTTATTAATATGGTACAGGAAAAAGTTCTATACAATATCAGTCTCCAAAGAGCAGTCTTGTGCAACAATGTTACATTCACTTTATGCAGATTTGCATTCCAAAGCTACACCTCTAAAGCCATTCTTTTATAGCCTACTTGTTTACCATGAAAGGGTACCATATACGTCCTGGATTAATTAATTAGCTTTCTATCTGGTTTGTTTCTGGTACCATGGTGTAGCCCTTTATCTTTTGTTCTGAGCACATGCATTTCAGGTACTAAGGGGCATAAAGACACCTCTTAGATTTGTGTGGGTAACTCCTCTCCTGCTGCTATAGCAAAATATTCATATGTCCAGATACTGACAGTTTTCTTATCTACTCAAGCCAAGGCGTACTTTAGCTAATGCAAAATGTTATGGGATACTTACATAAGTAAACAGGATTATGGATAGGCCAGTTTAGGTTATATCACTGTTACAATATTTGTGTTTAATGTTTGTGCTTATTGCATATTAATATATGGTGCAGATAATACCTATTATTAATGATATATTTATAGACTAGCCAGCATATATTAGTCAACAGTGGGGCTATAACAATTATAGCAGCTGAGATCTGATCCATGGTGTCCATTAGTACATTTCTAGCAGTTGATATTTGTATAGTGCTTGCTTAGGAGTGCAGTCAGCATTGTGCCCATTACACAGTTAACAGCACTTCTTGTCAGTCACAGAAAGGGTGCTGTCTCAAGAATGATGGATTCAGGCATCAGGAAGTGGCAGGAACAATAGGGAAGGGCCAAGTCACCTGATAGAAGGTAGGCTAACTGGGGCAGGGAATGAAACTAAATGATAGAAGTGAAGGGAGGGAAGTGTGCTATTTTCTTGGGTCTTAACATGCTTCTAGATTGCATCATTTTCCCATGCTTGCCTGGGGAGGATCCCATGCAGATTCTCCAGCCCTACCTGCATTTTTTCCCTCCCCAAATCTAAATTAACAAACAAATAACCTCCAGCAAAACCAAATTCTTCCTTTATCTTGTCTTGTTTCATTCCATTCTGAATCAGCTGCAGGGCAAGTAATCACCTACAGGCTTTGCCAAAGGATCTCAGCCTTCAGTCATGCTGCCCCCAAGGCTCCAGTATTTAAAATTTCAGTAGATGGGAAAAGGGCATCTACACTTCCACCATTGCTATTCATTCACTGCTAACTTCATTGTATTATTATTCTGATAAAAATAGCTTTATGCTATTATTAATTAGTGGGAGCATGGTCTAATAATTACAAAACAATGCTAGAACTTGATTTTGAGACATGCCGAGCACCGACAGTTTCCAGTATAAAATGCAAACTGGGATAAAATTTGTTTTTTTCCTAGGTTATGTCTGTTACAGATCTGAGTTTGAAATTAGAAGTGTCTGATGCTCAAATGTCAATAATTTTAGAGTATTAAAAAAAATCTAAAACGTAAAGCTCCTTGATTACATCCTGACCTGAAGCAAATAGAAAATGTATTGAAAGTATGGTTAACTTTCTCTTCTTCCACTATAAACTGGTGCTGTGCTAGGGCAGGTATGGGAAGTATTCCTTATCTGTAACATTCTAAACCAGAATCCCTTCTTGCAAGCTGTGAGTGAATGTCTCCACACATGCATACACGTTGAATGTTGAAATCTGAACTCCTTTTTATAACATTTTTCTTGGTGTCTGTTACTTCTTGTTTTGAAAGATAAAATGGTTACAGTGGCACTGTGGACAGAGTCCACCTGCCAGGATCTGATTGCAAGATCATAGAATTAGTTTGTACTACAGAATTTTAGAAAGCTCTTCAGAAGATAAAACATGAATACTGCATATTAAATCTAAAAGCCATATTGTAAATTAATGTGAAGCTCAGTAAGATCGACCCCCAATATTTTTTCTAACTAAAATTTGTTCCCTTCCATTAGGGCCTGTACTAGAATTTGATTACCTTATTTGTGAAGAATGTGACAAACAGTTCATGGACTCATACCTCATGCAGAACTTTGATTGCGCAACATGTGATAATTGCAGGTATTGTAAATAATGGGGGGGGGGAAACGAGTAATATTTAAATTAATTTAATATATTTATTTTACTAGAATCAAAATTGATTTTAATTATTTATACAGTCCGATTGGAAAAACACATTAACATTAAGAGCTATCAGAGGCATGTTATTGAATAAAATATTGTCAGTTGGAAAATTATATGAATAGAATTGAATAAGTTTGTATTTTACACAGTGGAAATGCACAAAAAAAAACCCAGTTACTAACATTTTGTAACTCTTATTCTTCGGGATGTGTTGCTCATGTTCATTCCAATGTAGGTGGTGCTCCCCCAAGCACCACCACCAGAAAGATTTTCCCCCAGTAGTATCCATCAGATCAGGTCTGGGGCCCCCTGGAATCATGTGCTCATAGTGCTGGTAAAGGGTCCCACCAATTCACAGCCCCACAGTTCCTTCTTGCCAGCTAACAGACAGAGGGGCAGGCGAGGGATGGTTGTGGGTTTAGAACAGACATGAGCAACACATCTTGAAGAACAACAGTTACAGAAGGTTAGGAACTGTTTTTCTTCTTTGAGTGCTTGCTCATGTCCATTCCAATGTAGATGACTCCCAAGCAGTTGCACAGGTGGAGGATTCGAAGTTTATTGGCATGCTGATTGTAATACCGCTTGGATGAAACCTGCATGGCCTCTAGCCTGCTGGGTGATGGTGCAGTAGGATGCGAAAGTGTGAACTGATGACCACGTTGCTGCTGTACAGGTGTCCTGGATAGGATCTTGAGCCAGAAATGCTGCTGAAGATGCTTGATCCCTTGTGGAATCACTGTCAGGTTAGAAGGAGTGGGGACCTTTGCCAGGTCATAGCATGTGTGGATACAGGAAGTGATCCAAAATGAAGTTCTCTGGGCTGAGAGTGGAAGGCCTTTCATTCTGTCTGCAGTGGCTAGAAAAAGCTGAGTAGATTTTCAAAATAATTTAGTCCTTTTTATTAGAAGGCTAGTGCACATCTGATGTCCAGTTAGTGGAGTCTCTGTTCCTCTGTGTTGGCATGTGGTTTTGGGTAGTAGACCAATAGGAAGACATTCTGGTTACTATGGAATTGTGAAACCACCTTTGGAAGAAAGGCAGGATGTGGCCACAATTCGACATTGTCCTTGAAGACATATAAGGTGGTTCAGAAGTAAGGGCTTGGCTCTCTGGCACCCTTCTGGCAGAAGTAACGGCGACCAGGAAGGCCACCTTCAAGGATAGGTAGAGCAGAGAGTACATTGCCAGCGGTTCAAATGGAGGTCCTGTTATTCTTGCCAACACCAAGTTGAAATCCTGGTTGCTGTACCTGTGGCTATAACCTCTCCAGGCCCTTAAGAAACTGACTATAGATGGAGTTTGAGAAAACAGAACAGCCTTTCACTTATGGGACGAGATTGCAGCTAGATGGACCCTCATAGATGGCATGGTTAGGCCTTTCTGTTTCAAGGGGAGTAAGTATTCTAATAGTGTTGCCTGTGTAAGTGAAACACCTTTCTCCAGAGACCAGATCAAGAATTTTTTCCACTTTGCCAGGCAAATGGCTCTAGTGAATGGTTTCCTGCTCCCTATGTACCAGCCCTGAGCTGCTAGCTCTGCAGGATTCAGCCTTGTAGCATCCAGGCTGTGAGATGCAGGGACTCAAGGTTTGGATGATGTAGATGGCCATGGTCCTGGGAGATCAGGTCTGCAAATGGAGGCAGACATTAGAGTTTCCATTGAGAGATTCTGAAGTGTGGTGAACCAGTGCTAAGGATGCCAGGCTGGGGCTATTAGGATAAGACATGCTTTGTCCCTTCTGACCCTCAGCAAGACTGTGTGTATGAGGGGAATGGGAGGGAAAGTGTAGAAAAGAGAGTCCATGCAAAGGAGGAGAAAAGAGTGTGAAAGCTATCCCAGGCTGTGACCCAGGAGAGAACAGAACTGAAGACACTTCCTATTGTGCTTTGTCATGAACAGATCTATGTGGGTAGTCCCCCACTTCTGGAAAATATCTTACATGACATTTGGACAGGTGGTCTACTCATGGTGGTTGGAGAAGGATCTGCTGAGGTAATCCATCAGCTCGGTCTGTGAGCCCAGGAGATAGGAGGCTTCAAGGTGGATTGAGTGGGCTATGCAGAATTCCCACAAGCAAAGGGACTCCTGGGAGAGGTAAAAGGAGCATGCACTGCCCTGTCTGTTCATATAAATTTCGTTGTCATGTTGTCTGTAAGAACCAGCATGCACTTGCCCTCCAAGTGAGGTTGGAACGCCTGGCAGGCTAGATGAACCGCCCTGAGCTCCCTGACCTTGATATGTAACAAGCTCTTCCAGAGACCAGAGGCCCTGAGTTCCGAGGGACCTCAAGTGAGCTCCTCAGCCCATGACCAAAGCATCTGTGATGAGAGATATTGATGGTTGGAGGAAAAGCCCTGGGCTTCCAGAACAGACACTGTGGTGGCCCCTGCCACTGCGCTGGTGGTCAAACCGCTGGTGGAATGCTTGCCCTTGAATGATGGCGGCTGGAGTGTCACTGCCTGCTCCTTCAGGAGACATACAACTCCGTGTCTGAGTCTTATCTTGGAGGGTTCCCTCCAGGCAGCGAGAGTGGAGCAGTGCCGACCGGTGCCAGCGAGCCGTACTGGGAAGGAGAAGACTAGAGCTGCGCCATGGCTGGTTTTTCTTTTGATGGTTCCTGGGGCCCCTGTGCCGTGGAAGCTCTTGCCTCCAGAGCTGCCCCTGACAGTTTCCGAACTGCAAGGGATGATGGTACCAGGAGAGATGGCAAATCTCTCATGGCCTCAAACACCTCTGGCATGGATGGTCTTGCCAGGGCAGTTGAGCTCTCGCATGGTGAAGAGTTTAACAGTGCCAGATTCAAAGTACCTGTTCTGGGGCTGGAGTTGACAGTAGTGGACAGGTTGCCGTGCAAGTCCCGTGTGGGTTGCACTCTGCCCATAGATCTTGGAGTTGGGGATTGCCCCGTTAGTCATCTTCTGCTTCTTTCTCAGCACCAGCGATGGAGAGATCTTCTTCAGCACTGAGGATGACGGACGGTGTGGGAGGTCACGAGAAGCAGCAGCAGCATCCTTTCTTGGCACAGGAGAAGCAGAATGGCTCTGGGTTTTGTGAAGAGAAGCCGGGGCACTTCTTATCAAGGCCATGGTACTTGGTGCCACGTTGGAGTGGCCCAGCTCTGAGGGGGGACAAAGGGCTGCTTCCGTCAGGAGGAACCTAAGCCTGGGATCTCTGTCTTTTTTTAGTGTGGGGCCTGAACTCTTTACAGATTTTGCAGTGCTCCCACAGGTGAGCTTCCTCCAGGCACTTAAGGCAGCTGGAATGGACGGGGGTCACTGACAGGTATAGGTGTCATGCAGACTGGATTGGGAGGGGGGCATTTGTGTTATTTGACATTAATATGTCAAAATCATAATGATTCATGGGAGACATACCATGTCAGGTGTGGTTAGAAAGGTTATGATATGCTGAGTAAGAAGATAATATTTGTGTTCATGTGTGATATATGTGAAGAAAGTTATGGAGATCTTTGATATCCCTGTATTTCAAACTGTGCTGTAGAAGACACACCCCAGACAGAGAGGCCACAGGACAATAGCCCACTTAATGGCCCATCAAGACCTTTACAGAAGCCAAAGGCCTAGGAAGAAACTAAAGCCATACCTGAAGAGTTACCAGGATTGGCCCATGTGACTATGGACTCCATTTTGGTTCCTGTAAAATTCCACAAGCCACATGGCCAGTAACAGAGGGTATATAAGATCAAACCACAGCAACCATTTTGTCTTTGTCTTGTTCCTGTCCAGCTGCGGACACACCTCTGGATCAACACACTTTGCAACTGAACTGAAGGACTTAGACCCATCCAGGTACTGGATGTATATCAGAGGAAATATACAACTCCACAGTTGTTCTAGAAACCTGATGTATATGGACTTTCAAATCGTTTGTATATATCTGATTGCTTTAGGCCTTTAACACTTCTCTTATTGTTTTTCTTTTATTAATAAACCTTTAGTTTTAGTTACTAAAGGATTGGCTGGCAGCATGGTATTTTGGGTAAGATCCAAACTTATAGTGAACTGGTACTGTGGCTGATCCTTTGGGATCAGAGGGAATCTTTTAGTAAAGAGCATAGAGTTTAAACAACTGGTCTCTTTACTGGACTTCGTGTCAGTTAGGGGAGCCAGGGACTGAGATGCAGTAAAGGGGGCTGTGTGTATTTGCACAGTGGCTTCTTGATATCCAGTGTGGGGGAATCAGAAGCACTGTTTGTGGCTGGTTGGGAAGTCTGACCGCAGTGTCACCCACCAGTGCTGGGAGAATTTGCTCTCTTTTTGCAGCCTGCCCTGACCCTGGCATTATCAGTGGGCTACCCTGGGCACGGACGGGTTACAATAGGCTTTATGGTGTGACGCACAAGGCTTAAATCCCAGAGACCAAGGCAAGAGGTGGGAGGACTAACTCTGTTGAGCAGTATTCGCTAATCGATCTAACTTAAGTGAAACTTAACTACTGCAAATAATAATGGTGTACAAGCAGAAAGAACAAAGTCCAGTGAGAGGAGTACCTGCAGAAAATGCAAGGACAGGCTAAAGTTCCAGCAACCATCACAGGCGGTAAGAAGGAACAGCAGGACCCTTTATGCTGGCACTTTGAACGTGCAATTCCGGGGGGCAACAGAGCTGACCTGATGGATACCGCTAAGGGGGAAAAAAACTTTCCAGCAGTGGTGCCCAGGGCGAGCACTCACCTACATTGGAATGGACGTGTGCAAGCACTTGAAGAAGAACTGCAACATCTACCATCCATGCTTCTTGGTACAAGTTGAGGAAAAAAAAGATAGAAATGTATAATGTCTTTAAAGCATTCATACTGCATTGTTTAAAAATGCTAATAGAGACTACTGTCCAATCAAATTTATTGCATATGCTCAGAGAAGTTAATTTAGTAAATAACAGATCAGCTATGTAAGGATTTATTTTAAAAAAAACCAGTTGTGGTCAAAAAAATGTTCAGCCATTTTAACAGTCAAATTAAGCAAGACTTTCATAGAGCTTCTGTAAGTTCAAGAGATCTGAAATGGGGATGGTCAGCTAAGTCAGCCCTAAGCGTATGTTGTTTAGATGCCGAGAATTGAATAAATACTTTCTGATGTGTTAGTTATTGGATCTTGTAGCCATTACTTGACTGAATCTGTTGGAATCCCATGTTTTTCTCCCACTGACATGGCAATTTTAAAAAAATGTTCATCTATGTATTCGCAGTAAACTGGAGACTATATTAAAATTATCTCCCTGGTAAGGATTTAATTTATGTAATCATTTGGGCATGTGATAAAGAGATAGGATCAAGATGCTACTTTGAATCAAGACAAATGAAATACATTTGTTTCATTTGCTCACTAAGACCTTGTGTGACCAAAATGTTCAAATTGTCACATTAATTGTCGAGGGAAAAAAGTAACACTTTTGTATTAAATCTTTTCCCTTATGTTACTATTCCTTGTGCATGCCAAATGTCTTGCATTTGGAAACTGCTTTGGCTGTATAATTTGTATCTGAATCAATGAAGATTAAAAAACACAGTATTCATTTATCCCCGCTTGTAGAAAAAACCTGTGGGAGGAGAAAAACTCAGGTAGAAACTGTGAGGTGATCCTTATAGGAACCCATTCTCCTCTCTCCCCCAAAAGCAGAGCATTTCTAAATTGATGTGTTGATATTGGAGTTCAGGGGGATTACTCATGTGCATAAAGTTACTCACAGGCATTAACTTGCAAGATCAGAGCCCACATTACGGTAGGGATATAAGGTACATTGTACAATGCATAATTGGCCTTTAATACTAGTAATGCTAGCTGGTTACAGCTTTTCTCTAGTTTTTTTTTTAATAAAATCTGTTTCAGAGATGTTGAAGGTAAGCATAAGCTTATAACAAGGACAGAGGCAAAGCAAGAGTACCTTCTTAAAGACTGTGACCTAGATAAGAGAGAACCAGTGCTCAAATTTATTTTGAAGAAGAACCCTCATAATTCACGGTGGGGTGACATGAAGCTTTACTTAAAATTACAGGTATGGAAATGTTTGTGACATTTTTCAAAATATATAGTCCTTATTTGCATTTTCAGGGCATTATCACTACCAACCATAGTTTAATCAGTGTGGTACTGAACCCATAATCTTTACAAATTAAAAACCTTAACAAGTTGTGCAGTACATGTTATAGAATTTCAGTTGTCCTTGAAATAAAGGGGGAAGGTTGAGTTTCTCCTACAGTAAGGAAGTTTAGTGATAACCAAACTGAGAGAACTAATATGTTCCAGAGGAAAAATAACTTTTCTTTACGGACACAGAATCTGTTCTTTGAGTAAAAAACATTTGTAGCCCATTTGAAAAATATCAAGTTGCTTAGAAAAACATATATATCTTAGAAGAAAACAACTCTCTTGAAATATGTTGAAGAACCTCTGCATAATACAATTTAAATGGCAATTGGGAATGTAATTTTGTGCTTATAAAAGCATACATAAATTAAAAGTCAGGCTCTGATTATTTAGCAGTTCAATCAAGATTTTGGTTCCCTTAGAAATATCATTAATGCTTTAATAGTCTTAAATGCAGATGTGTGAGAAATCAAGTAGAATTGGATTAGGCCCTTAATTAGTAGGTAGTACCAATTTTCCATGCATGAAAATCCATTTCAAACAAAGTAACCTGGCTTTTGTTTATAAGGAAGCCTTATTATTTTTGGGAGTGGCACAGGGTGCTATACTCATAGTTGGGTGGCACCCCATTCTGGAGATTAGCTCCACCAGGTTCAGCACCTCCTTTCCAGTCTTCCACCATTGTGGCTCTCCTCCCACTCATGGAGACAAAGTGTGCTGCTTCAGCTCTCCAGCCAGGTCCCACTGTGATTTCCCCTTCCAGGGCAGTGTTTTAAAGTCTCTGCACAAACAGCGCCAGGCATTCCTCGTGCCCGCTGCCCTGACGATGTCACTCCCGCAATGACTCAGGCAGTCTTCCCCTTCACTGCAGAGTGGTGAGAGCAGGGGAACCGAGGCCAGCCCTGTACTCTGGGTTCCAGTCCAGAGCCCTATAACAAGTGGTTAAGGTTCGGGTCTTCACCACACCTACTACTCTCCTTCCTAAACTACTTCCTGCTGTGCTACTTTAAACCTTTCCCCCCAGCCATCCTAGTCAGACCCCTCTCTTTTAGGCCTACTAGATAAAACTCTTCCTCACAGGTTCCTCTTTCCCCTTCCTTCTCCCTTACCTCAGGCAGAGAGACTGCAGGGCTTCTCCCTGTTGCCTCTCATGCTGTTGTTAGCCTCCTGGCTTTATAGGTGAGCTTCCTTCTAATGAATGCCCTCTACACAGTCTAAGTCTCCCCCGTTTTCAGCTTAATTGGGTGATTGGGCTCAGTTGGCCTAATTCAGGGATGTCAAACTCAAATACACAGTGGGCCAAAATTAAAAACTTGGACAAAGTCACAGGCCAACCTTGATATTTATTGAAAAAATGTCTACAATTGAGGAAGTTTTTCCTTCTCATCAAATATAACGATGAACCTTTTCATATGGAAACAAACTTAAGTTTTGCTTAAACATTGAATCTTAAATACTAGCAAAGCTTAATACTATAAACACATGTGAAATCGGTGCATGCGCTGTCTACCGGCGGGCCAGCTCTAGTAGACATTTGGTATTTTCTCGCGGGCCAAATATAATTACACTGCGGACCAGATTTGGCCCGCGGGCCTGTTTGTGTCATCTATGGCCTAATTCAAATCTTTTCAGGGCTGGCGTGGGGAGTACACCCCATCACAAGGGTCACAGGCGAAGAAGGAGCTAGCTAGGTGGTAGAGATGTCAACAGTTTATGTAACATGTATAAAGGAGAGTTCGATGCTAAACTAGAGCAGTTTATCTTTATCATTGCAGGGTGAAAAGGAATGCATTTGTGTTCTATCCCCTAGGTAGTAAAGCGTTCTCTTGAAGTTTGGGGGAGTGAAGAAGCGTTGCAAGAAGCAATGGAAACTCGACAAGATAATAGAGAGAAGATGAAACAGAAAAAGTTTGATAAAAAAGTGAAAGGTAAATGATTAGAACGTAAACTAAGATTTTTTTAAAGGCTTTTCCTTTATAGCCCATCAAATGAAATGGGGTAGTAAATGGACATGCTTGTTTCTGGATGGGGAGAGTCAACGTAAATAATTTTTTACTACTGCTGCAGCTAGAGTAGCAGCCATCTGTATTCATGTTTATAGCCACATCTGACAATGTAGTGAGAAACTGACACTTTAATAATATGGCCAGATGAAAATTTTCAAAACAATTAAAAATATGGACACCTTGGACAGTTCAGTACCACTATTGTCCTGTTTATGTTCCCTGATGTACCCCACAATATGTCATAAGGCTGTCTGTCCAAATAACTTTTTCCCCACTTTGGGAGAACATATGTATTGTCTACAGGAGTCTAATTCTGCCATTACATATATGCATGCAGCAATATCAGGGGGAATTGACTCTATATAAGCCAAATTTAACCCGTAGAGTACAACATGCCTTTCCTTCTCTGTATTTAGAACACTCAGCCCTGCAGTTTTTACTCAATTGCATGGTCTTCCTAGGTAAATAAATTGAATACTTTGCAATTTAATATGGAGGGGGAAAATGTTAATAACAGAGATCCAGTTTGTAATTATATTTTAATGAAGCCCTAGAGATGTTGGCTTCTTAACAGCATTATTATATTGACAGTAAAAAAAGAGCTTTAGTGCTGACTCTTTTCAAATAATTAACATGTTTAGACTTTGAGAACTTTGTTTTATTTTTCATCAGAGCTCCGTCGAGCTGTTAGGAGCAGTGTATGGAAAAGAGAAACAAGTTCCCACCAGCATGAGTATGGACCAGAAGAAAACACTGAAGAAGATATGTACAAAAAGACATGTACTATATGTGGCCATGAATTAACATATGAGAAAATGTAATAGTCCAATTGATTTTACATAAAATGCGATTTTTGTAATGTTAATATTTTGTATCTAGTAAAATAAAAATGATTGAGAGTAAATTGTTGTGTGGGATTCCACAGAGAACACAGTGCTCTTTAACCACAGAGGTCTTTCAGACCCAGCTGTGGGTTTTTAATTGCAGTCTAGACATACCGTAAGTTCCCATTCCTGTAGTGTAGCAAAGAGTTGGGATTGGAAGAATGGGTCCTAGCTCACTGTCTTCTCTAGCGAAGATCTTGGCACGTATAATGTTACAATAAAGGCAAGTGAGGTGAAGGTGGGGAGAGTGGCAGAAGAGAACTCACATTTTGATATCAAACTTTGAAGAGATGTATTACATTCAAAAGTTTCTGTAACTCGGCAGTTCTTTTTCCTAACCTCTTCCCAAAACCAGCCTGACTTATTCTGAACCTGGGCCCATTTATGCCTCAGGCCTTGCTAATGAAGGTGAGATCACAGGAGCATGCATACTTAGGCCTTGTCTGTTCTGGGGGAAGCTTCATCTCTGTATAATCCTACTTATAAGCACCGTACTTCTGAAATCTGACTTTATCTGCACTTGGTGGGAAAGAGGAAACTGGATTTTTTTCCCCCTTCTCTGATTCTCTGAATTATTTTTAAAATTGTATCATGATGAAGTGCTCAGGTGTGTTCTGATTGCTACTGTGTAACTTTCTATTTGAAATATTTCTGTTCATACGCTTTATTTATTTTAAACTAGCTTCATCTGGTTTTGGAAAAGCCTTTTAATGGCTTCACCAATTAAACGTTGGCAGGAGTCTTTCTTGAAAACTAATGCTAAATATAATAGGGGAAATAGTTCTTTGATACAGTTCTTGTACTTTGGGGAGCTGCTGCTTCTTTCACTCAAATTGCTGTTGGGGTGGGGTTTGGGTTTTTGTTTTTTTAATATCAATTTAATTTATTTTGGAAAGAAACTTCACAAGGAAACATTAAACCAAGCTGAACTGCAAAAAAAAAAAAAAATTAAGAAATTCAAGCTAATTTGAGAGTAGTACAGAATAATATTTCTTAAAGCTTTAATTAAAGATAAGTGAAATCTTTGTTCCATTGAGGTCAATGGGAGTTTTGCCATAGATGATGCAATGGAGCCATGATTTTATCCCTGATGAACTATGCTAACATCTCTAATGTATTAGGTTTTCCTGAAGTACATGAGGACCAGCAGTGTTTTCATAATTAAGGGTTATGTGGAGATTGCACTTAAAGCAAGATTTAAAACCTCTTGGTTTCATCTTCTTAAATTCATTTAGTTTCCAAAGCTGGCACAATTGCTGTTCAAGGCAAATTGAATTTTGTAAGCTTACTTTCTGGATGAAATACTTGTCTACTCTTTCTGAATAAATCTTTTAAAATCATATTTAAAAAAATCTCTTGCCTCCCCCCCTTTTTTTACCCCAGTGATTCTGTTAACTAAGACAATTACATTGCCTACTGCATAGTGTTTTTTCTAAAATAAAATATCTGAAAATCATACCACTTTTAACTTATGGAAAGAAACTAGTGCTTTGACAGGAAGCAAAAAGTAACTCAACCAATCATCATTCTTCCCCTCCAATTAATTTGCATGTTGACTTCCTATTGGTTGAAAAGAGTTAGTGGCAGGAGAATGTACAGGGCAAGTTCTCATTGGTAAAGCACTTGGTCATCTGTACACATAAGGAAGGCAGGCTGGACTGGCCCCAGCTGTGACCGCACTTAGAGGTTTGGTGCCCTAGACACTTAACTCCTACGTGTATATAGCAAGCCGAGTTAAGGGGTTAAGTAACCCCTTCTTTAATAGCAAGAACGCTATAACGTAAATCATGGCTTTCTAATCTCATCAGGTGTCTGGTTTTCAAAGATTAGCTGGCAAGCAATGATGAAGAATCCATCGCAATGTAGGGCTGGAAGACACCAAGTCATCTAGTCCAGTCCCCAGCACTGAGGTATGACTAAGTATTAGCAAGACCAGGAGCGGTCAAACTGTGACTTGTGGCTCTTTTACAGTTAAACTGTAGCTCGTGGAGCCCCTATATTCCCCTCATTCTCCACCTACCAGAGTGGGATGGGTGGGCGCTCAGAGCTGCTGCCCTGTGTCAGGGTAGTGGGCTACAGAATTCTGCCGTGGGGAGGGGGGTTTTGGTTTTTAGTTTAGTGGAGAATTGTGAGGGACACAATGAGTGATAGAATCAAAGACTTTACTTACAATAGGTGGTTAAAGCAAATAAGAATTAAGATAAAACCCACACACCTCAATTGTGCTCACGTTCCAAGATGAAATAGTTCAGCCAGGAGGTGATCAGCCTCTGGATAAGAAGAATGGATATGTAATCCTCCTTCTTCGAGTGCTTGCTCATGTCCATTCCACTATAGGTGACTAACAAGCAATACCTTGGAGATGGGTAGGAGTTACCGGTGAGCTGCCTTCTGCACGGCTCTGCCGAATCCCACATCCTCTCTCGCCTGCTGGATGATGGTGTAGTGGGAGGTGAAGGTGTGCACCGACGACCAGGTGGCGGCTCTGCAGATGTCCTGCAGGGGCACTCTCTCCAGGAAGGCTGTAGACGAGGCTTGCGCTCTGGTTGACTGCGCTGTGATGGTTCGGAAGCAGCACCTTCAACTGCTCGTAGCAGAACTTGATGCATGATGTAATCCACGAGGAGATGCGCTGGGTGGAGACAGGTGAGCCTTTCGTCCGGTCCGCCACTGCAACAGAGAGCTGTGTCGATTTCTGGAACGGCTTTGTACACTCCATGTAATAGGTCAGGGTTCGTCTCACATCCAGTGAATGCCATCTCCCCGCTCCTACGAACCATGTGGTTTGGGGATAAACACGGGGAGAAAAAAATCTTGGTTACAATGAAATTGGGAAACCACCTTGGCTAGGAAGGCTGGATGTGGCCTCAACTGCACCTTATTCTCATAGAATGCTGTATAAGGGGGCTCCGAGATCAAGGCCCTAATCTCGGAGACCCTCCTAGCTAAGGTAAAGGCCACCAGGAAGGTTACCTTCCATGAAAGCATGAGCAGAGGGCATGAAGCCATAGGTTCAAAGGGGACCCTGTGAGGCTCAAGAGGATCATGCTGAGATCCCAGGGAGGCACTGGGTCATGGACCTGTGGATAAAGCTGAGGTGACAACAAGAACCAGCTTGCTATCAGGTTCGATTAATATGGATCCCTCAAATAAAGAGTGACAAGGGTTGCTTTGGATACAACTTTGTTTTACTAACAACAATCTATACACTAACAATTACAATTTAAAAGATACAGCACTTAACTATATAAAACACAATCACAGTTACAATTATACAATTATACTTACAAAGCTAGCTTATACTAAAGGGTTAAACTTATGCTATTATACTTACACTGCAATGGTGAGGTTTGTCAGCAGTAAAAACAGCACTTCAAGTTTTCCAGTAGGGTTCCCGGGTTTGCATCTGAGTGGGATACAATGTTGCACTCAGGTTTCGCAGCCACACACTCTATACTTAGGTTTTGAGTGGCAAGCTGGGGAGAGACGGTAGGTAGATCAAAGCCTACACGTAGGGCTATTCTGGTGCCCTTCCAACGAAGATACGGGACAACTCCGGTTTACTTCCTGTTTTTTGATCACCTTTATCCTCTTCCTCACAACAATATGCCCACTCTTTTAGCCAATTACAAAGTTTTCCAAGAGCAATGAGGTAATTGGGGACTGCACCCCAAAACAGCGAAACTGACAGAGAAACCCGATTCTATTCTTCTTAATTGTCCAGCTGTTGTTTGCTGCTGTCAAAGAATCACCCATTGCAATACATATCTAAACACTATTCAAATGCAGTTTACTGGGTTTCGAGTCACAGAGATTTTGTTATAATACATGAATGGGTGCTATTTAACTGAAATTTACTGAGTTTCAAGTAAGAGGTTTATCAAAACCCACAGGCTACATCCTGATTGTATTGCCCTTCAGTACTTAACGCTTGTTGAGGTTTTTCTTGGGGCTTGTAAGTTTCACAGGGCGTTTGCTGTAATACATGAATGGATACTGTTTTACTGAGTTTCCAGTCACAGAGTTTTTGTTGTGATACATGAATAGATACAATTCAAGCGAAGTTTCACAGAGATGGATACTATCTTAATGAAATTTTGTAACAGGGTTACCAAAAGCTACATACTGATTACATTCACTTCAGTACTTAGCACCTGCCGGCTCCTCCCGGCGCTGGTAAGTTTCACAGCGATTCTGTTACAATATGTGGCCGGCCGGGGGTTGACACAAAGCAGCCAGCATTTTATACTTCACTCCAATGAGCCTACATTCTTATTAATTCAAAATGGAGTCAGGCCACTTTTAATTATTCTATTAATCTAAAATGGAGTTGGGTCACTTTAATTATGAATGAAGCAATGTTACAACAAAAGCCTCTCCACCCCATTGAGGAACCTGACAAATATGGGGTGGGAGAACAGGGATCTCCCCTCTAGCGACTGATGGAAGACCAAAATGGCCACCAAGTGAACCTTCAATGAGGCCAGCGCCAGACCCTGGAGGTTTAGCTGGAGCAGATACTCCAGGATCGCCTGTACAGGTGAGAGCCTGGGTGGAATACCCTGGGACTCCGCCCAACAGGTAAACCGCCTCTACTTGGCCTGGTACACGACCTGCGTAGGTTTCCTACTGCTCAGCAGGACTTGTTGGACCTGCACCAAACAGCCTCGCTCTCCCTCTGTCAGCCACAGAGCCTCCAGGCCATGAGGTGCAGGAAGCCCAGGTCCGGGTCCAACAGGTAACCATGGTCCTGGGACAGAAGGAGCTCCATGGGTGGGGCAATCGAAAGGTCCAACAGCATGCTGAACCAGTGCTGTCTCGGCCAGGCTGGAGCAATGAGTATGACGTCCAGCCTGTCCCACCTTACTTCCAGCAGGACATTGGGGTGCAGCGGCATGGGCAGGAACGTGTACATGAGGGTCCCAGTCCAGTTGATGAGGAATGCATCAGAAATCGAGCCAGTCTTGTGACCCCGGAGCGAGCAGAACTTCGGGCACTTCGCATTCCACGCCAACATAAATAGGTCCAGTTGGGGAATGCCCCACTTTTAGAAGATTGTAGTCACTACCTCCGGGTGCAGCGACCAGCCGTGGTGGGGTAGAAACGACCTGCTGAGGCGATCCACCTTGCTGTTCCTCACTCCTGGGAGGTGAGAGGCAGTCAAGTGGAAGTCGTGCCTCACGGCAAGGTCCCACAGATGGATAGTTTCCTTGCAGAGAGCCGAGGAGCGCGCCCCCTCCCTGCCTGTTTATATAAAACATGGCTGTGGTGTTGTCCGTCAGCATCTGTACCACTCTGCCTGTCAGGAATAAGAGGAACACCCTGCACGCTAGATGAATAGCCCTCAGCTCCTTCATGTTTATGTGCAGGCACCCGTCCTCCCCCGAGCAGAGCCCGAGAGCTCAGGTTGGCGCTGATGTGGGCTTTCATCCGAGGCGTTGGAGATTAGGGTGACCGACGGGACCAGTTCCCTGAATGGGACACCCTTCAACACTGCCCTGGGAGACCTCCACCAGTCTAGGGAGGCTAGGACGGGAGGGAGAACTGTGACCACCCAATTCAGTGGGTGTCTGCTCGGCACATATACTGAGGCCAACACCGCCGAAGCGGTCCGAGCCTCATATAAACTAATCTCACTATGTACCTGCAGGCCACCATGTGGCCTAACAGCTGTAGGCAGTGCCTGGCTATTGTTGTGGGGCATCGGTGCAGCTGCGCGAGGATGGAGACCATCGCCTCGAAACATGGTTGAGGCAGGAAGGCTCTGTCCTGGGAAGCGTCCAGGGTGGCCCCAATTAATTCTATGCGTTGCACTGGGGTTAGTGTGGACTTCTGCTCATTTATGAGCTGTCCCAGCCTGCTGCACGTGGAGCAAGCGAGGGTCACGCGCTCCTGCAGTTGGGACCTGCACCTGCCCCATATCAGCTAATCATCCAGGTAAGGGAAGATTTGCAAACCCTTTTGCCTCAGGTGGGCCGCCACTACCGCCATGCATTTGGTGAAGACCCTTGGGGCTGAAGAGAGGCCAAAGGGCAGGGCTGTAAAGTGGTAGTGGGAGCCAGCCCCCATGAAACGGAGGAAACACCTGTGGCTGGGGAGGACAGACACATGAAGGTACGCGTCCTTGAGACTGAGGGTGGCATATCAATCTCCTGGGTCCAGGGAAGGGATTATGGAAGCTAGGGAGACGATGCGAAATCTGAGTTCTCTGACATATTTGTTTAGACGATGCAGGTCTAATATGGGTCTCGGACCCCCCTTCGCCTTGGGGATGAGGAAGTACCTCGAATAGAACCCCTTTCCCGCTTCTGCCTTGAGGGACCATTTCCACCGCTCCCAGGTTGAGGAGGTGTCCACCGCCTGCAAGAGGAGTTGCTCGTGAGAGGGGTCCCTGAAAGACGTAGGGGGGGATTGTTGGGGACGTAGAGGTAAACTGTAGGGCGTAGCCCCCCTAGACGCCGGGCAGAGTGCTGCCTCCATGAGCAGGGCTTTTAACCAGATCTCTTGGTCCTTCTGAGTCCATGGTTTGAAAGCCCTGCAGATCTTATTCATCTTTCCTGTGCTCTTCCCCCAGGCACTTAAGGCAGTGATCGTGGGAGTTGCTGAGCGGGAAAGCCTGCCTGCAGGAGGCACACAGCTTCAATCCTGGCAACTGCCACTCTAAGTCCCTCAGGGACTTCCTATCTAACTACACTTAACACTAGTTAACAATTACTTAAAACTAAGTAAAGTGCTTCGAATAACAAAGAGTTCAAGCAAGGGGAATGGTACTTGCAGAGAGCAAGGCTAGTTCCAGCAAAGAGGGGTGGAAAGAAGAAACTGAGGGGCCGTAGGGCCGGCAGTGCTTCATATACAGCAGCATGCGCGTGGGACTCCAGGGGCACCAGAGCTGGACCTATAGGGTCTGCTAAGGGGAAAAAAGTTCCAGGAACCGTGCACGGTGGAATGCAGTCACCTATAGTGGAATGGACATGAGCAATCACTCGAAGAAGAACAAGTTTTCCCCAATATTCAACCTAGACCTCTCCCACTGCAACTTGCTCCTAGTTTTGTCATCTGCCACCATTGAGAACCGCCTAGCTCCATCCTCCCTGGAACTCCCCTTCAGGTAGTTAAAGGCTGCTATCAAATCCCCTGTCATTCTTCTCTTCTGCAGACTAAACAAGCCTGGTTCCGAGTCTCCGCAAAAGTCCTGTGCTTCAGCCCCCAATACGGTGTAACAGAACAGAGAGGAGCTGCATAGATAAACATACCAAGGCAGGCCACCGTCCTGCAATGACCTTCACACGTGTTTAACTTTAAGCCAGGGACTAGTCCCATGACTTCCCGCTTAACATTAACCATGTGAATAAGTCTTCACATAATCAGGGCCACAGCTTGTAACCACTTTCGGGTAGGGACTGGGTCTGCGAACTGCTCAACACATAGTGGGCGCTGTTGTAATACAGCAAACCCTGATGAGAACGTGTATATGAATGGGCTGGGCTGGGTCACACTATCTGGATATTGGAAACCACCTGTCTTTGTGGCCAGAGGCTGTACATTTTTAATGTAGTTTTGGAAGAGGTTCTGTATTCCCAGGGGCAATGTTTGAATAAGGAGATTTTATGATGTAGGCAACAATCCAGGGAATGTTTTTCTTTAGGAGTCTGACTATCCTCAAAATAAATACTAAAAATTTACCCTAATTAGCTCCAGCTTGAACTTCCTAATTTTCAAATTAAAATCACATACTTAGTAGTGCTTTCACATTAGGTGCATATAATATATTGTGCATAAAATACACGGTGGCTTGTTTATATCATTTGTATTACAATATATGCAACAAATGAACAAGTTTGGATACCACTGATCACTTATAAACACTCCCAGTAAATGGGGTTTTTATATTTCTGTAGCTATCCAGGAGACTCAGATTGAACATCAGAAAGGGAGCTTGAGTGTGCAGTATAGATCACCTGCCCCCATTGGGGAGTGGGAGCCACTAGCAGAGGCTAATCCTTATCCAGAATGAATAAGAATTTGAGTAAGAATAAAATTCCTATTGAAAAATGGCATCTGTGGTTGGAAAGGAAGGAGCTGAAGTGCTACATCATAACATTTCTGTTTCCCATTCAGTATTAACCCCACGTTTCCTAACCTTTTAGCATTTATTTCAGTTAATGTAGTTCAATCCGGAGGGGAAGGAGGACAAAAGAAACCTGTTGAATAAACTGTTCTAGTGAACAGAAATAGGGCTAGGGAGAAAAAAGGCTCCTTTTTCTCTCTATTCAACACCAGTATTTCTTTCAACCATTTTGTCACCGCCACATCTACTAGCATTTGTACCTACCTACAGAGTCTGACCACAACACAGCTAATAATAATAATTAATAACCATCCCCAGTAATCAGGGTCAGTTTCAAAGGCACATTAAGGGAAATTTGCTGGTAGTAACACTTAGGGCCAGATTTTCAAAGGAAGTCATACAAGTTGCAACAGCAAAATTGCTGCTCCCAATTCAATTGCACAGTTGTGCGCGCTGTGGAGGGGCTTGGCTGCTTGAATGGATCCAGCACTGATGAAGGCAATTACTCATTGCTCACACACACTCGCCTCACCGGGGCTTCTTTGCACGTGCCGTACACAAACCTTCCCCTCTTTTGAAAATTTGGCTAGCGAGCAGGGTCCCTGTGAGCCCTCTGGGCTAATGGCTAGATCCCCATAAGAGACTAAGGCGGCTAACGGCCACTTTAGGTGTCACGGAGATCCTCAAAACCCCCACTCACCTGCCATCTGGCCTTGCAAGTGCCTAAATTGCCGCTGGTGGGTATGTCCAAACCTGTCTCAACCCGGGCACCGCTGAGCGGCTTGATGCCCTCGCTCACGCTTGAGCCCCAGTGGGACTCTCCACCAAGGAGTTCCCCTGCATGGCCGGAGCAGTTGGGTGTTATCAGCACACGCCCCACACAAAGGACAGCCGCAAGCAAGCAGCCGGGACCATTTCCAGGTGCATCCCCCCCAACTAGCTCAGTAGTTTGGGCAGAACGTAGGGGACTGTTTGCAAATCTCTTCTCTCCTTTGGAGCAGTGACTTAACGTCAGACGTCCCACATCCCAGGCGAACATCCTATCTGCTGGCCAGTGGCTGGTTTGGGGTGGGGAACTCTCAATCGCTCCCACTGAAGCTATTCTACTTTCTGTACATTAACTATTCACTGGGTTAGAGAGAGCGAGGTTACAATGCAGCCTGCCGATTGGACACTCCGCTTGGGCGTGGGAGATGCGTTCAAGCCTCTGATCCAGAACAGTGACTTGAAAACAGGTCTGCCGTCTGGGGGGGAATTGCTGGAGACCGGAAAGCAAAGCTTTAAAGTGAAAAGTTCTTGGTTTCGATTTGTGTGCGCGCTAGCCCTAGAGCAGGCAGAGGTACTGCATTTCCTTTGTTATTTTCTGATACCGACTCTTAGAGACTAAAAGTTACGGGATTAAGGAACCCTGCGTCCCACCCCTGCCTTGTAAGGGGAACCCAGGCACCTAATCCAGGACTGAGAATTCCCCTCGGCAGCTAGGTGCTGCAATGCTGAGCATTGCAATATTTCTACCCTTAGAAGACTAGCCCCAAGAGCTTTTGCACCAGCTCCGGACAGGATACCCCTGCTCCACTGGGGCATTTTCACCTCTAGCAGCGTGTCCAACCCCTCACCCCCCTTAGCCCCCAGGGCCCCTTTCACCACTTTGTGCCGGAGGCTTGAGCTGACGGGATTCAGCATGCGAGTCCCCATGCTTCAGAAAGTTGCACCACGTTGTCCAAGGCCAGTGAGCCTTTGGACCTGGGCAGCCCGCAGGTGAAAACGGCAACCCTGTAAGACTGCCACAGCCACGTGTGCCAAGCAGGCAGAGAAGGCCTGGTATCTGCCCTCGGTTGAGCATGTCCTGAGGCTAGGGGAGAGAACGAAAACAGGAAACTAAGATGAGCAGCACGGAAAGACGATGCTTCAGGCCCGTGTGACTACTTCAGTGATCCTCCGTCCGCGCACACCAGCCACAGCACAGCCAGGTTCTCCCCTGGGAAGTGCGTGATGGCATTTTGCCCACAGAAGGGCACATGCAGGGTGCTAGCTCTTTCTGCCAGTAAGTTGATGGCATCAACCATCTGCATGCACAAACTCCCATTCTTGATAAAGGGGTAGCGGAGGGGATTGCATATGGCCATGCAGCATTTGAACTCTGAGACTGTCAGAAGCACTCACGCTGTTAGCCCCCAGGAAAGGGTCAGAAACATTTGCACCAGGCACTCCTGTGACGGGACCACCTGGGGTGCAACCAGGAACTATGGGATCGCTGGGCCCCCTTAACTCTCCAGCCATGGCCAGCTCCCACAGTGCCTTGCTAGTGAAAGCAGCAAACCCTTTGGGGCAGTTATCACCTATCACAACAGCAGGTGGAGCCCCACACCCAGGGAAACTGTATGAATGTTTCCTGAGCTGCCTCTCACACTGTGATGCTGTTAGCAAGCTACAAACCTCTAGCAGCTATTGCACTTACACAAGCATCCAGAGGTAGGGACACACCCCTCTGAGTTACATGAAGGCTTTCCCAAAGCACTCATGAACCAACAACAGAAAGGCACCAGCCACTTCCCCCCAGGTCTTCAGTCTTGCACCCCAGAACTGTACCATCTTGCACTGGTCAGAAGCCTGGCCAGTGTAAATTCATTAGTTAGTTTGCCACTTCTTCAGAGGAAAGTGGACATGGGCCAGCCTGTGTCACCTATGCAAATTTCCCAAGCACTTCAACCAAATACACTCTTTTAGGTAAAACATTAAGATTTTTTCTTACCTAAGAAAAGTAGATTTTAAGTGGTTGTAAGTTGCAGGCATAAAGATCAGAGTTGGTTACTTAAGAAACAAAAGTAAATCCACAGTTTAAGTTCTACAAACTAAACCAGATTTGAATCAAGCAGTGTACGAAAAAGGTTTTTCTGTTCAACACACAGGCTCCAACGTTCCTCCAATCCAGGACACCCCGTCCCCAGTTCAAAGGCTTTTGTCCTCCAGATGTGTTGAGCTGTGGGGGAGTGAAGCCAAAAGATGTCACTTCCCTCTTTTATAGCTTCTTCCAACTTGCTGGAAAAATCTTTGCTTGTGATGCGGGGATCCCACCTCCCAGGGTCAAGCAGTGTCCGTTGTCTATGTGCACTCTCTGTGAAGGCTCCCATTGGATACAGCTCCTGAGATAGGTGATCTTTCCTTGATGAGTCACTAATGCTGTCTGGCTACTCCATTGTTCTATATGAAAGGCTGGTTTGTGGGTGTTTCCCACCTCACAACATATTTCAGTCAGTGAGTCAGTCAGTTACAGTCACAGTCACACACCAAACTTCCTAACTGCACATACAGTGATAGCACATCCAATCCAACAGGTTATTAACACTCCACAGATGAAGCCTTTTAAAAGGATACCTCACATGGCATATTTTGTACAAAACATATTATATGGTGAATATGGGGTTTCTAGGGTGCTGCTTTGAGGCACCGAGTGTCACAACCCCACAAAGGAGATGGCTTTGTGCTGGGCGAGGAGATTGTCTCCCTGTTGCTGCACAGAGATGGATGCGCAATAGATGTCCAGGAAGGAGAGCTTACTGAGGAGGAAATACATAGGGGTGTGAAGACAGGGATCTAGTTTGCTTAGGGCAATGAGGACAGCATCACCCAGCAGGGTGATCAGGTACATGCCAAGAAAGCACAAGCAGGGCCTGTTTGAGCTTCGGGTGGCTGGAGAGTCCCTGTCCCAAGAACCTGCAAGAACCAGCAGGAAGAGTCCCTGCTGCAAGTACCAGCCTCAGCCTCCCCGACACCTGGAACCAGTTTCCTTCTGCTGCAGAGGAGCTAGAGACCTTCCCTTCCCACCTCAGCAGTTTCTGGGACTTTCCCACTCCCTGCTGGGACCCAGCATGATATTCCTTTTGGCTGTGGGTTGCCACATTAACAGCTTTAGCCAGATGCAAATAGCATCCCACCAAGCCTTTCAGGGGGAACTACCAGCACCTCTGCTGTTAAGACACCTTCTAACTTGTCCCTTTCCACATGCACCTTGACTAAAGATACAGGAATTGTGTGTCATCCCACTGCCAGAAGCTGCACTTTGTGGTGAAGTAACAGGTCAGTCTTTGGGTCCATGCTTCCCTGGACCGGAGATTTGGGTTCCGACGTCTCTCCACCCTACGCACTCCTTGTTATTTACTTTGGCACCTATATTAAACTCTGCATCTACCCCCTCAGGGTCAGTCCTCACAAAACTTGCCCGGTGAACTGTAGGTACCTCTTTGCCGTGTGTGTTCAACAGCTGCACTAACATGGGTTGGACGGGGCTTAGTTTCTTTTAGCTCATGGCCCTGATTTCTCAGGTGCTCAGTGAAGTCACACTGGAAACACCTTCTTGGACACTCTTCCTTCACAGGTGGTTTGTGATGGGGATTTCCAGGAGCAGTGAGTGCCTGGGCTCCCAGCCACCTTTTCTTTCAAGGGGGTAAAACAGGACTCTCCCCTTTACACTGAGCTTGTACACTGTTCTGTGGCTTGGGCTCATTAGACATTGGGGCTTGAACCGAATCTCAAGATTTATCAGGCAATATATTCCTAACCACATCAATGCCTATACATAGGAAATGTTCTTGAGCAAAGAGATCAAAAATTGGTTAAAATCCTCATCTCACTTCCTCTTTAACCATTTTCTCATTAGGTCACACATTTTATAGGCCTATACACTAACTCATGCCAGCACTTTTCTTGAGATTCCTAAATTTCAACCTATACGCATCAGGAATAATTGGAAATGTGTGAAAAACGTAGTTACTTACCAGTAACTGTTGTTCTTCGAGATGTGTTGCTCAGATCCATTCCACTTAGGTGTGTGCGCGCCCTCGTGCACAGCCTTCCGGAGAACTTTTCCTAGCAGCCCCTGCAGGGGCCGGTCTCAGCGCCCCCTGGAGTCCCGCCCTTATGTGGCGGTACATATAGCGGGACCGGCCCCTCCCCTCCTCAGTCCCTTCTTTCTGCCGACTCCGACAGCGGGGACGGAGGGTGGGTGTGGAATGGATCTGAGCAACACATCTCGAAGAACAACAGTTACTGGTAAGTAACTACGTTTTCTCCTTCGAGTGGTTGCTCAGATGCATTCCACTTAGGTGATTCCCGAGCCATACCTTGGAGGTGGGTAGGAGTCAGCGGCGAGCTGCCCTCAGCACGGCCCTGCCGACTCGCGCGTCGTCCCTTGACTGCTGGACGACAGCGTAGTGCGCAGCAAAGGTGTGCACCGAAGACCAGGTGGCAGCCCTGCAGATGTCATCCAGGGGGACCCTTTCCAGGAAGGCCGCCGACGCGGCCTGGGCCCTCGTCGAGTGGGCCGTCACCACTCCTGGGAGCTGGACGCCTGCACGCTCGTAGCAGAGCCGGATGCAGGCGGTGATCCACCTGGCGATGCACTGGGAGGTGACCGGGGAGCCTCTCATCCTCTCTGCCACCGCGACGAAGAGCTGCGTGGTTTTTCGGAGCGGCCTCGTCCTGTCTAGGTAGAACGCCAGCGCCCTCCTCACATCGAGGGTGTGCAGTCTCCTCTCGTCCTCGGACCCGTGCGGTTTAGGAAAAAACACGGGGAGGAAAATATCTTGGTTACAATGGAACCGGGAGACTACCTTAGGCAGGAACGCCGGGTGAGGCCTAAGCTGAACCTTGTCCTTATAGAACACGGTATAGGGGGGCTCCGAGGTTAAGGCCCTTAGCTCAGAGACCCTCCTGGCCGAGGTAATGGCCACGAGAAAAGCCACCTTCCAGGAAAGGATCATCATTGGACAGGTGGCTAAGGGCTCAAAGGGGGGACCCGTTAGCCTATCTAAGACCAGGTTCAAATCCCAGGGAGGCACCGGGTCACGGACCTGCGGGTAAAGCCTCTCTACACCCCTGAGGAACCTCACCGACATGGGGTGGGAGAACAGGGAACGTCCCCCCACCGGCTGGTGGAACGCCGATATGGCCGCCAGGTGTACCCTGAGGGAGGCCAACGCTAACCCCTGTAGCCTAAGCTGCAGCAGGTAGTCCAGGACCGCCTGCACGGGGGACGTACCGGGGTTTTCGCCCCGCGACTCCGACCAGCAGGTGAACCTCCTCCACTTGGCCCTGTAGGCGAGCTGCGTGGAGGGCCTCCTGCTTCCCAACAGCACGCGTTGGACCTGCTCCGAGCAGGTTCTCTCCTCCTCCGTCAGCCAGAGAGCCTCCAGGCCATCAGGTGCAGGGAGTCCAGGTTGGGATGCAGTAGCCGGCCGTGGTCCTGGGAGAGCAGGTCCGGTCTCCTCGGGAGCTCGATCGGGGGAGCGACAGACAGGTCCAGGAGCAGGCAAAACCAGTACTGCCTCGGCCACGCCGGGGCGATCAGAATCACATCCGCTCTGTCCCTCCTGATTTTCAAGAGGACCCTGGGCAAGAGCGGGAAGGGGGGAAACGCATACAGGAGGGCCCCCGTCCATTCGAGGAGGAATGCGTCCGAAAGAGAGCCCGGCTCGCGACCCCTGAGCGAGCAGAACCTCGGGCACTTCGCGTTCTGCGCTGACGCAAAGAGGTCCAGATGGGGAACACCCCACACGCGGAAAATCCTGTCCACCACCTCTGGGTGGAGAGACCATTCGTATTGTGGTAGGAATGACCTGCTGAGGCGGTCCGCCTCGTCGTTCCTGACCCCAGGCAGGTGAGAGGCGGTTAAACAGAAATTGCATCTCACCGCCAAGTCCCAGAGTCGGAGCGCCTCCTGACACAACACCGAGGAGCGCGCCCCCCCTTGCTTGTTGATGTAATACATTGCAGTGGTATTGTCTGTTAACACCTGCACCATTCTCCCCAATAAAGAGTGGCGAAACACCTCGCATGCCAGTCTGACCGCCCTCAATTCTTTCACATTGATATGGAGGGCCAATTCCCCCCGGGACCAGCGACCCTGCGTGGTCAGACCACCGGTGATATGGGCTCCCCACCCCCGGTCCGATGCGTCCGTGATCAGGGTGACCGAGGGGGTGGAGGCCCTGAAGGGGATCCCTTCCAACACAGTCCTGGGGTCCAGCCACCAAGTCAGTGACCCCAACACCCAAGGGGGCACCGTTACCACCTTGCTCAAAGCATGCCTGCTGGGCATGTAAACCCTGGACAGCCAACCTTGGAGGGGCCTGAGCCTGAGGCGGGCCAACCTCACCACATAGGTGCACGAGGCCATGTGGCCTAACAGCTGCAGGCAGTGCCTGGCTGTAGTCGTGGGGCACCTCTGAAGCTGCGATATTATCGCTGTCATGGCTTCGAACCTCGAACGTGGGAGGGAGGCTTTTGCCTGCACCGAGTCCAGGTGGGCCCCTATGAAGTCTATGCGTTGCACCGGACGCAGCATCGACTTCTGCTCGTTTATGAGCAGCCCCAGAGCATGGCAGGTGGACTGGACGAGAGAGACCGCCTCGCACACTTGCGACCTGGTCTTGCCCCTGATTAACCAGTCGTCCAGGTAGGGGAATATCTGGACCCCCCTGCGCCGCAGGAAGGCCGCCACCACCGCCATACACTTGGTGAACACTCTGGGGGAGGAAGACAGGCCAAAGGGCAAGGCCGTAAACTGGTAGTGGCCACCAGCTACCACAAACCTTAGGTACCGCCTGTGGGCGGGAAGGATGGAGACGTGAAAGTACGCATCCTTCAGGTCGAGGGCGGCAAACCAGTCCCCTGGGTTTAGAACGGGAATGATGGACGCTAGGGATACCATGCGGAACTTCAGCTTTCTTATGAACCTGTTGAGCCTGCGCAGGTCCAATATAGGCCTGAGGCCTCCGTTGGCCTTGGGAACGAGGAAGTACCTCGAATAGAATCCCCTCCCCACCTCGAGTGGTGGAACCACTTCTATGGCTCCTTTGACTAGGAGGGATTGAACCTCCTGAAGGAGTAATTGCTCGTGAGATGGGTTCCTGAAGAGCGACGGGGGGGGTGGGGATTGGGGAGGGGAGGCCAGGAGCTGAAGGGCATATCCCCAGCGCACGATATCGAGGACCCACTGGTCCGATGTTACCTCCCGCCACAGGCCGAGATACGGCTTGAGCCTGTCCAGGAAAGGCGGGGAACCCAGGGAACATGAGACGGTGCCACCCTCGGAGACACCGTCAAAATTGTCTCTTCCCCTTAGGGCCCTGAGAGGGTCCTTTAAAGGAAGAGGAGGACGGCGGCGGGCGATCGCGCCGTCCAGAGCCCTTGGTCCTATCCCTGCCCCTTGCGGTGGGGAAGGGCCTAGGCTGCGGCCTAGACTGCTGCCGCTGACGTTGCGGCGGTTGCTGCGGCTGCTGGCGACTCTGCAGTCTAGCCGCCTGGGGCGTGTACAGTCCCAAGGAGCGCAACGTTGCCCTCGAGTCCTTGAGAGCGTGCAGCTTCTCGTCCGTCCTCTCCGAAAAGAGGGCGGCTCCATCGAAGGGTAGGTCCTGGATGGACTGCTGCACCTCCAACGACAAGTCTGTGGACTGCAGCCACGCTGCCCGCCTCATTGCAACGGCGGAGGCCATAGCCCTGCTGGCTGTGTCTGCGGCGTCCGATGCAGACTGCAGGGCCGCACTTGCCACAGACAACCCTTCCTCCAGCACCAAACCAAAGTCCACTGCCTGGTCTGGAGGGAGAGACTCCGAAAACCTCCTTAAGGAGTCCCATAGGTTCAAATTGTACCTGCCGAGGAGGGCCTGATGATTGGCCACCCTCAGCTGAAGCGCCCCAGTAGAATAGACCTTCCTACCGTAAAGGTCCAGCCTCCTGCCTTCCTTATTTTTAGGGGAGGCAGTCTGAGCACCCTGCCTGTCTTTTTGGTTGGCGGCATCCACCACCAAAGTACCCGCGGCAGGGTGCGCATACAAGTACTCGTGCCCCTCGGCTGGCACGTAGTACTTCTTCTCGGCGCCCTTAGAGGTCGGGGCAACCAAGGCAGGGGTCTGCCAGACTGACTTAGCCAGGCGCAGGACCCTCTCATGTACGGGAAGGGCCACCCTCGTTGGTCCCTGGGCCCCCACACGGCCGAAGAGGGGGTCCACCTCTTCCTCTAACACCTTGACCTCAAGGCCAAGGTTCAAAGCCACCCGCTTTAGAAGCTCTTGGTGGGCTTTAAAATCAATGAGCGGGGCTCCTTGGTCTCTTACCGCCGCCTCATCCGGCGATGAGGAGTAAGAAGGGCGGCGGGGCCCAGAGGAGGGTCCCTCCCCAGGGTCCTCCTCCACCTCCTCTTCCCCAGAGGAGCGGTCACCCTCCTGCACCGAAGGTGCTTGCTGAGTTTGGGTGACAGAGGCAGGGGCCGACATAGTTCCCTGCCCCATCTGGGCCGCCCACTGGGCCCATAACGGCCACTGCCAGGGTCCCTGTGGCCAGCTCAAAGGCGGCACCGGTGCCGAGGGCAAAGCCGGTGCCGCAACAGTCGGTGCCGGTGCCGGTAACAGTATTGGGTCCGGTGCCGGCTGCGGTGCCGGCTGCGGTGCCGGCTGCGGTGCCGGCT
>ML675650.1:5535150-5617025 GCA_007922155.1 Mesoclemmys tuberculata | reverse complement strand
CTGCGGTGCCGGCTGCGGTGCCGGCTGCGGTGCCGGCTGCGGTGCCGACGACCATACACGTTCCTGACGTCGGGTCCGGGACCCCGAGTCAGGAGAACGCAGGCGGTGATGACGCCGGGAAGGAGCGCTCCGAGACCCGCCACGCGACGACCTCGAGGAGCGACTCTGACTTCGGTGCCGACGAGGCGACGCCGAAGAAGAAGGCGACCGGTACCGGAAAGTCTTTCGCCGCTTTGATGCTGGGGAGCGGTGCCGAGAACGCCGTCTCGGTGCCGAGTCAGAACTCGACGACGAGGAGAGGTGCCGCGACGAAGAGCGATGTCCGGAGCGGTGCCGGGACCTGGAACGGTGCCGGGAGCGGTGCCGGGACCTGGAGCGGTGCCGGGAACGGTGCCGCGACGCGTCGTCCGAGGACGAAGATGGAGAGGAGCTTCCGAGCTCGACTCTCCTGCGTCGGGTGGTGGGCGGCCTGTCCACCGGTGCCGGGGCCGCCCACCCTTCGGGGCCTCCCATCGCGGGTTTGCCCCGGGAAACGGGCCCTGGCTCTCTCCGGTGAGAGAGTGCCGGAGGCGTAGGCAGCTCCAACAAAGCCTGAGCCGCCTCGATAGCCTCCGGCGTCGAAGGGTCCCGTATAGGGGGTCCCCCACTTCCAGGAGTCGGGGGAGCCTCCCTAGTAAGTGTCGGTGCCGGGGCCGGTGCCGGAGCAGGGGCCGGTGCCGGAGCAGATGCCGGCGGCACGTCCATGAGGAGGAGCACCTCCGAACTCGACCCCGGCCGCTCCTGCGGTGCGGGGGAGCGCTGCAAGCGTGGATGGCGCTTCTTCCTCTTCGGCACCGAGACCCCCGGTGCCGGAGGCGCACTCCGCACCGAAGACACACTCGGTGCCGGAGTAGTCCGCGATGGCTCGGACGCCGGACTTAACGCGGACTCCATCAGAAAAGCCCTAAGCCTCACTTCACGCTCCCTCTGAGTCCGAGGCTTAAAGGACTTACAGATACTGCACCGATCTCTCCGGTGCAGTTCCCCCAAACACCGCAAACAACGGTCATGGGGGTCGCTAGCTGGGAAGGCCTTGCCGCAGCTAGCACATGGCTTGAAGCCCGGCGAACCCGGCATAGCCGGGACGCCTTGAGCCCGAAGGCTCCCTAACTAACTAAAAACCCTCACTAACTAAAAACTAACTTAGTTCAGGGTGAACTGATAAACTAACTACTCACTTTTAAAGGAGAAACACAAACTGTTGAAGAGCAGGGGTAGTTCTCAACTGGCCGTCACGGGCGGAAAGAAGGAACTGAGGAGGGGAGGGGCCGGTCCCGCTATATGTACCGCCACATAAGGGCGGGACTCCAGGGGGCGCTGAGACCGGCCCCTGCAGGGGCTGCTAGGAAAAGTTCTCCGGAAGGCTGTGCACGAGGGCGCGCACACACCTAAGTGGAATGCATCTGAGCAACCACTCGAAGGAGAACAACTTTTACAAAAAATTCCAAATACCCCCAAAACTTCCTCAATCCCATCTCATTTATTCAAAGCTTTACCAGAGAGTTTTGCGATTTGTGTGGGGACTTCCTTTTCCTCAGAATTATTATGAGCCTCAGCTAACCTTTCAAAAGTGGCAAGGAGTTCTTCAGTGCAGTCTGCTGCCTTGCATGCAGGGCACATCTGGTCCACGCTCAGTGTTTCTTGAATGAAACGAGTGACTGGTGACTCTGGAATCCATCCATGTTTCGCCATCATGTTCAGAGTATACTTGGCCTCCTTTTCTAGGACCCCTTCTTCTTTCAGCTCCATGACTTGTTTGTGAGCAGCTCCTTCTCTTTCCTCTTTCTGGTTCTCAGCTTCCAGGGCTCCATGTTTCTTTTTCCTTCAGGACTACAGCTCATCTCTTCGATTCTCATCTCTGCTTGCCACTTTTGGCATTCATGTTCTTTGCCTCCTCCTTCTTTCTCCAATCTGGCCAGCTCTCGCTTTTTGCATTTGTTTCACTGGTGCTCAGATTTACGTTTTTCTGTTTCTACTTCCCTTACCCCAAATAAGCAAACAAACCAAACAGTAACCTCTCGGATTCTTTCCAGCCACCACACTTGAGGCTCACTGAAAACTGCTATCCTAGTGCTTAAAGTGTAAACCTAATTTAAAATAACAAGTGGGCATAAACCCTAGTTTGCTGCACTACTGTGACATACAGGGACACAACCCAGACAACTCCTGGACCAGTAACTGGTTAAAAAGACAGGACACTAGGATAGGAATAAACTACCAGTTTTCAAATAGTGGGGGTAAATAATGGGGTCCTCCAGGGAGCTGTACTGGGACTGGGACCGTTCAACATATTCATAAATGATCTGGTCAAAGGGGTAAACAGTGAGTTGGCAAAATTTGCAGATACAAAATTACTGTCAAAAAGAGACCGAAGAGTTACAAAGGGATCTCACAAATCTGAATGACAGAGCAACAAGATGGCAGATGACAAATGAAAAGTAATGCACAACGGAAAACAATCCCAATTGTACAGACAAAATGATGGGGTCTAAATTAGCTGTTGTCACTCAAAAAAATATTGGCGTGATTGTGGATAGTTCTCCACAAACACTCAGGTAGCAGCAGTCCAAAAAGCTAACAGAATATTAGGAATCACCAGGAAAGGGACAGATAATGAAACAGAAAATATAATACCTATATATAAATCTATGGTACGCCCACACCTTGAATAGTGCATGCAGTTCTGGTCGACCCATCTCAAACAGCATTAGACTTGGAAAAAGTACACAGAAGGACAACAAAATGATTAGGGATATGGAACAGCTTCCACATGAGGAGAGATTAAAAAGACGGACTTTTCAGCTTGGAAAAGAGACGGGTAAGGGGGGGATATGACAGACGTCTATAAAATCGTGACTGGTGTGGAGAAAGTGAATAGGGAAGTGTTATTTACTTCCTCGCAAACACAAGAACTGGGATCACTCAATGAAATTAATAGGCAGCAGATTTAAAACAAAGGGAAGTGCTTCTTCACACAATGCACAGACAACCTGTGGAACTCATTGCCAGGAGATGTTGTGAAGGCCAAAAGGTACAACTGGGTTAAAAAAAAAAAAAAGAATTAGTTCAATCCATCAATGGCTATTAGCCACCATGGCCTGGGACACAACCCAGGACACCCTCTAGGTGTCTCTAAACCTCTGACTGGCAGATGCTGGGACAGGATATGGATCACTTAATAAATCGCCCTGTTCTGTTCATTCCCCCTGAAGCACCTGGCATTGGCCACTGTTGGAAGACAGGATGCTGGGCTAGATGGACCGTTGGTCTGACGCAGTATGGCCATTCTTTTGTTCTCAGGTGACCAGAAGACTGCCAGTGGAAAAGTTAGAATGCGTGATAAAAGATTAACCTGTTTACATTTTGTATTCAGTCTTTTCTTGAGAGAGGTTAGAGTTTAAGGACTGTCCACAGTGTTCAAATGGGAACTCTGCCTTATTCAGGTAGCATCTGAGGTGAATCTAATTTGTCGGGGGAAACACCCTGCATATGCTTCTATTATCTGAATAATTTACCGATTTTGACAGGCACTGTAAGGTGTCAACTAATCCTACTAGGGTGTTAGCAATATATTCCTCAGAAGACATCAGCATGAAGTTTCCCTAATCATTGGTAACAATTCCTACAAAATCTTTTGTAACAAACAGGAACACTTATGAGTAGCAAATCTGTAATTACTGTAATAAAAAAGGACAATAGACAATAGATTTAAAAAACATATTTCAATTGTATTTCAACCACATTGTCTTTCAAACTGTGAAAATCTATTCAGTTTGGTAATAAACCCATAAGCTCTACACTACTTTGTAAGCTTGACTCAGCGTTCCACATGCCTGAAGTTAAGATACTTTTCCTGTGCCTAACTAAAGAGTATTTATCAAGTTGCTCACTGAAGAGTTCCATGTCTCACATTCACAAGACGCTCTATGACCTGCTTCACATTATGGTAATTAGGGGATTGTTTGGTTTAAGAGTTAGGCAGAGGTAACCAATTCTATAATATTATTTCCCTATTTATTTTTATATAAATGACAGAGGGGAGAAACAAAAACAAATGGCATGATGAAGCCAACATTCAAACCATTTAAAATTCAAGGACAAAATAAAAAGAATTCATACATTATTCCACGCCAGTCCTCTATCGGTCATAACTAAGGTCTATGACACTACAACAGTTGATGTCTGTTAAGAGTACTGTATCGTTTACACAGAAGAACGTTTTAAGCCATCTTGAATTCAAAGGTTCTTCCTTCCCGTCAAGTTTCGCCATGTTTGTTTAAACATATGAAACGAGTTTAAGTCCTGCAGCTAAGACTCCGCATGTGAAAATGTCTCAAGCCTGCAGGGCACAGAATTGCTGAAATACAGCCAATATGTGATGGTCCAGTTCAGCTGTAAACAGAAGGTTCTCCAGGGTCAGCATGTACTGCTGGATTATCTGGTGATGCTGCAGACAGAGACAGACCCTTGATTACTTTTATTTGCCTTTATGTACCAAAACACGCAGAGAAGAGAACATGTATCAAACACACAGAGGAGCCACATTTTTGGCCAAACCTTAGGGCTGCACTGGCTGCAGGGCAGGGCTGACTTAATTTCCACCAGCTGCAAGGAAGGTGTAGCCTAGAGAGATGACTAGATCTAGGAACTGCATTTTTGTTTCTCTCTTGCACTGCTAAGTGCTGTACTCTCCACGTGCAAAAGGAGTTGGAAGATTCTAGCAATGGTGACTCTAGATCCCCAATCCTGCAGTGAGTTGGGGGTGGGCCTCTGCACGTGCATGGAGGTATGTGTTTGTTTATAAAATAGGGAGACTAAGGGTTACATTCCACATCCTGTAAAGTCACCATCCCAGGCAGTCACCAACTATATTTTAGCTAAATGAAGTGGATGAGGTTACATGAACAGGACTGATTCTCAAATCACGCTAAGCATTATCAACCTGTTAAATGAGACCAACCTGTAAGAAGATCTGCTGCAGCCGCTCTATACAGTTTTTGTACCAAGGCGTAATTACATCAATCCCACCAGTTTCACAACGCACTAAATGCTCCGTTAAGATCATAATGAAACGCTAAAAAGAACGAACAGTTTTAATGAAACACTGGTTAACCAGGTCTTGGAACATGAAGGAAACATGCTAATCTTAAATAAATATTATTCTGGACAAAAGAATCCATAAGATGTTCTATAGACAGAAGTTATGAACAGTTAAGTCTGAAAAATTCATTTAAATTAAGAGATACTAAACATGGACGTAACTGCCTTTAGGCAAACATTGCCTTTTGCTTGTTCAAGAAAGTGCAATCTGATATAAGAATTCCTTTATTCAAACACTTGGAAGTTGAACAAGTCCTTTCTAGTAGAAATCTAGAATTTTATTGCTCTGGAGTGGCTGGACCAGATTACTAGGTCCCATAATAAAGCTATTCATTCTTCCCCACCGCATCCTAATTCTAGTTCCCTTAACACTTGTGAGTTACCAGAGGGCCGAGACCCCAGCCTGTTACCTGGAATATAACAAGGAAGAGATTCTTTTGTTCACTCTGAGCAGACTCTACTTTCTCCTGCAAGCGTTCTATCTGCTCTTCCAATGGTCCATCTTCCCGGTCACTGCCTCGGTCATCGTCGTCATCATCGTTGTCACTGTCTCGCTGGAATAGAAAGTAACAAAAAGTTACATACACAACCAAAGCTGGTAAAGTTTGGCTAGTCACAAGTGCTGGTAACAGCCACTAGTAAGGTGTTTTGCGCGAGAGAGACTGCTCGCAATTCAACTAATAAGGCCTCTGATGGAAGTGGAGCTGCTCTGTAATCATTTGAGTACTGTATGTTGACTGCATTCTTGGGTTGTTTGCTATATTAACATGCTGCTTTAGTTTACTAGGGACTGGAAGGAAAGAGGAATGGCTCAAGACAAACCACTTCCAGTAAACACTTGAACTCAGAAGAGAGAATGCCAGGACAGGAGAAGGCCTGGGAACCAGGAGATCAAAAGAACTGTGGTGGATTTAAAAAGAAAGATTTTTTTCTCCTATGAGAGGTGGGGGATTGTTTGGTAGAAGCAAAAGAGAGACAGACAGACTCTCTATGGGGATATCTGCTTCATTTACCTTCAGGGCATGGTAAGCAGTGAGATTGCTTTAAAATCTTCTTTAAACGCTTTGTTTCTACTGTTAACCACCTTGGTTTAGAAAGGCTGTCTGCTCAACACACACACCACTGGCCAGTCTCCTGAAGGGAAGAACTGCAGGTTTTGGAACTCAGCAGAACCTGCTGGGTGTGCATAGTTAACACTAGGGGTGGGCCAGGTCTAAGAGTACCCCAGGAGAGGTAGAAACATGAGGCCTGACACCGGAGGGGGAGCACTCAGACTAGGAAAGGGATCAAGGTGCCGTTAGTTCTTGTAATTGTGACATGGCCACATTGCGGTGCTCTTTAAAAAAAAAAAAAAAGATACTAGTTATTGTCTGTCCCTACTCTAAAAAAAAACACAAACCTCAGACCCTTAGCAACTAGCCATGAGCCAATTAAGGGAAGTTATACAAAGAATTAAATGCAGTTTAGTAGGCAATAAGTCATTTCTGGAATTAGTCTACAGAGTTTTATGCAGGCAATCAAACCAAAAGGCCCTAAAAATTGACACAAGCAAGTATATTTCTTCCTCTGCAGTCCCTTCTGCAAAATGGCTTATATCAGCATGAAACACTCTAGGTCCAGTCCAGTCCTGAAGGAAGCAGTGTTCACACAGCACAACCTGCAATGTTGTAGGAGCTGAATTTCAATGTAATTGGAAGTGCATTCAATAAAACTAATTATGCTAAAGATAAATGGCTTGGAGAAGACATTCAAGGTACCAAGTGCCTCAAATGCACAGACAGGGTGTGTGTGGAGGGGAAAGACTCATTTCCCCCCAGGTGTAGTTTGGGATGTCTGCAACCCAATCAATCAGTTTCTTCAGACATCATCAGCTTCACCATGTCATCTATTTAGGCATTCAGTTTTCCTTGGAACCAAAATAATGTGCGTTTTCAAACAAACACTGAAGTCCTTACACATGAAGGATAGCGTTTAAGATTTACCTTCTAGTATAGCGACTTTTGGGGTACGGTAACACATGGGCATTCTAAATATATTCAGATCAAAGTGTGTGTGCAAGTTAAAATCCAGAAGCGTGCCCTGGAAAATAGTGGCAGTATATGCACAGGACAGTACACCAGTGTGGTTCCCCAGCTTCTCTACTGTGACTAGCTTCTTTAATATGCTGCTCTGTAACAATTACCAAGTTATAAATGAGCTGGTTATAAGTTTCAAAGCAAACCTTTTATCTGCAAGTACAGTAAAGCTTCCATTGCTACACAATAATGTAACAGAAAACAAGACTGAATTAAGTGGGAAGTAGCTGTCACTGAAGCATCTATAGTTAACAAAAATGGATTGCTCTTTTGTAGCTAACTTATGAGAGACCTCAAAAAAGAGTAAAGGAATGTAAACTGAGCCTCTTGGCTGTGCTGACTTCTTGGCTGTAACAGGCTTTGCAGCTGTATTTGAGGATCGTATTTTAGCACAATCCTTGTGGGATCCAAGTCAATATCTAGGTACTGCAGATGGGCATATTTCTGTAGAAAATTAACAGCATATTTATTCAGTGTCTCACAGAGCACGTGTCATACCAGTTGACATGCATCTTGTCACAGAAAGTATGATTTAGTGTGAAAGGCAGTAAGTGTCAAATTTACACAGCTTTACTTCAAGCTGATATATTTACAAGATACAGAACAAGTCACATACGCGTTTGTGTTGTCTGGCTAATCTTGCTTTGGTCTCCTCCAGCTCCTTTTGGATCTTCACTACATGCTTGTTCATCTTACGAATCGTGGAATGCAAGATTTCCCAGATATAGAACCTGGCAGAGAAGCAATGATCATCTTTTTGTGGCTGGTAACAAAATTCTAAAACACAGTAAATAGTAAACTACTAACGAACAGAGAGAAAAATCCCAAGTCTAATACTTTAGCCTCAACCTTCTTACTCTAACAGCAACAGAACAGGTTTCTAGTGTTATCAGAATTTATTACAGCAATGCATGCATGGGAAGAATTTTCCAAAATGTCAACTATAACCTGGATTCTGTTGCAATTTAAGCACTTGAAGTACAAATAATAATAGTGGAGTGCACTTAAACAGTGGGATCTTTCCTCTCCTTTACCTTGAAATACTAGTGGTATTTTATTCTGAGTTCATTCAGGAATGCACGAGGCACACCATGGATTTGTTTAGTTTGAACGTTTTATGTCAAGGGAATTACATGTCAAGATGCTAGAATCTTCTTATGATATTCTCATGTGAAGCCTTTTCTCTTCAGCCTGGTTTACTTTAAGAGATTCTTTCATGGTTTGGATACTCACTGTAGCTATATGAACAAAAATTGACTTGAAAAAAGTACTTATCTGAATACAATATACTATTAACTTACAACACTGAGTGAAGAGTATAATTCAATAGCAACAATATCTGCAATTATAGAAGATATTCTCCCAGCGATTTTTGTTTTGTTTTGGTATTGCAGCAGCAATCTCAGACACAGACCACGTCCCCATTGTGCAAAGGTGCTACACTATTACAGAACAAGACAGTCCCTCTGCCAATGAGCAGTCTGCCTGGTGACTGCAGAGGTGTACCTTCCTCAGAGGCATACTTACAGGCCATTGTTAGGAAGTTAGATGAGATGGATTTTTGGGTTCCTTATAAACCTGCATCTCAACTCTAAATGGAGAATGTTCAATGATAAATATCTTTTTGGAGGGGCTGACATATTGCCTTTGCACTTCATATGCAAGCGATTTTTACTTTAAAAATTTGTTTGCTTCATATAATAAAGCTAAGTATTTGAGCAAAATAAAAACTGGTCTTCAGTGGACATTAGCCACATGAAGTAAAAATATGTCTGCACAAACTGAATGTTAGTTTCAACAACAGAATTCATTTTGTTACCTAGTAAAATCATGAGCAAGCTCTGGAGAGAAGATCCAATTTGCTACTGCAGCGCAATCAACTATCTGCGTCCGAATCATCTTATCCACGAGCACGGCAATCATCTGCATTGTGGGAGGAAAAGAGAAAAAATTCTATTTACTATATTATTGGATCATGGTACTTATGGCAATAAGTGATATTCAATTCTACTTGTTCATTGCTGGTGTGAACTGTAGGATGCAAGAAGTAAAAATAAACTTCTCCAGTGACCCTTTTCCTCTCAACTGCTGTCATTAGCTAGTGCAGCATGAATGCTCTTTTTAAGGGCTGCTGCATCTGTGCATGTAGATGTATTTAACTAAAAGTACAATTTTAACCAGACATGGTTAAACTGGTGCAGTTATCCCACCGAACTAGTTTTGAGATTGTCCACACAGTGTTCACACTAGAAGCGCTGCAACAATTCAGCTAAATCTGTATCTATATTTAGTTCAATTGGTGCACAAACTGTGTTCTGTAGTTTTATAAAACCTCTCCATTTCCTGTGTAAACTGACATGTGGACCCTGGGTCATTCGCTATTTTGAAGTGAACTCTTAGGCTGTCTCTACACTAGCACTTATGGTGGCAAAATTTGTGTCACTCAGGGGTGTGAAAACACACGCCTGGGGCGATATAAGTTTTGCCGGCATAAGCACTTGTGTAGCCACATTATGACAACGGAAGAGAGCTCTCACACCAACATAATAAAACCACCTGAATGAGCAGTGGTAGCTATGTCAGCTGGACGGTGTCTGCCAGCGACATCACACGCCCCACACTGGTGCTTAAGCCAGCAAAACGTACGTCTCTCAGGGGGTGTTTTTCCACACCTGAGTGACAAGTTTTGCTGGCATAAGTGCTAGTGTAGACAAAGTCTACTAATTTTACTGCTAAATCACAGTAACACAGCTAAGGAATAAGTCTATCTTTACCTCAATTAAGCAACAGCCACATCGCATAACCAATTTGCCAGATCAGTTAGTCCAGTCAACTCTACAAGCCCTCCATTTGCACACTCCACTGAGCCCAAGTTTATCATAACTACTTGTTATTTTTTATTTCAAGTTGTGCCTGTAGTAAGAGCAAGTTCTAAGAGATAAGGACTTCTATTTTTCATTTCAAGCATTTGGCCCAAGTTTAGATTTTGTGATACAAACCCTTACAAAATGCAAGGCCAAGAGAAATGATTCCATAATATTCACAACTCCAATGGAAATGACTGTTTTAACAAGAGACATTCTCTTGCAGGGTGAGCAGTCCAAACACTTCAGTGAGAGGCTGAAAGTCAAACTGACATCAATTTGAAATAAATGCTGAAAGGAGGTAGCATCATTAGTGAAAAAGATTAACTATCAAATTTTGATGTAAGGTGCTGTTATTAACACCAATAAATAAATGTTTAATTGTTTCCAATACAGAATTTAAATAAATAATGGCCATTTTTTTGGTTTTGTTTTTTAAATTAAAGTGAACATAAAATGCGATTTTGTCTTTGCAAACAATTCAGTGTCCAGGCTTTTCCCTTCTCATTTCGCTATATCCCATTTTTTGTGAGAACGTAAGCACCAGCAAACATCTGAAACCATCCCTTACCTGTGGATGGTTCTTCCAGACCTCATACACAACCCTCAGCACATGGAGCTTCCCCTCATCACTTTCGGCAAGTGTTTTGAAGACTTCATGAAACCTTATTATAATAAATAAAAGCAATCAGTGGCTGCATAGCAAGTGGTTGAAGTTGTCCAGTAAAAGTTGGGTTGGGTAGGTCTACATAGTCCATGGCAGTGAGCCTCCAAGCCCGGGTCAACAGACTCGGGCTCATGCTTCTGATCTAAAAATAGCTGTGTAGACACTGCGGATCAGGCTGGTGCATGGGCTCTGAAGCCTAGGAAGGGGAACGGGGTACAGAGCCCAACCTGCAACTTCAAAGCGCTGCCTAGGAAGCTATTTTGAGCGTAGCAGCATGACCCCTGTGAGCCCAAGTCTGTGGTGCCAGGCTGGGAGGCTCACTGCCATGGGCTGTGTAGCCATACCCATTGACCAATTCATGGCCATTCTCTCATATGCCATATCTACTCAAACACTTGGGAAAGTTAACACAAACCAACTACTAGTTTGAAACCGATAAGGGTTAAATCCCCATGTGGATGATCCCAATCTGGAGTAAAGCGGTTTTAAGGCTTGCCTATACAAACAATTAGGCTGCAGCAAGCCGGGGTATGATTCTTCACCATGCTAGCTTGCTGTGATCTCGCTGTCTGTGCGTGCCCTGAGGACACGGGTAAAGCGCACTGTTAAAGTGAGTCATCAGGGGGCACACAGTGAGACCACAGCAGGCTAGTGTGGGGTAATTCAGGCCCCAGCTGGACATAGTCTAACTGTTTGTATAGACTAGCCCTGAATTCACTGCAATTTAATCCACAGAGAATTACTGCCACTTCTCTCCTGAATGAGAGCAGCCACACGTGGGTTTAACACTAACTTACGAACATTGACTTTACTGCTTTAACTCAGATCTGAGACACCCTGTGTAGACATGCCCTAACTGAGTCTTATACCGGACACTCTCCCACTAAGTTTTGGGGAACGGTGTGGGGATGTGAGTGTTCACAACAGAAGTTACTGTTAAGACACATAACAGAAGTTACCATTTTAAGCCCCAGTGCTGCAATTAACGGTGCCCAGGAGTGCCAATGATAGTAACAGGGCCCTGCAGCTACCGCAGGCTGGCAGGGAACTACTGATTGCAGGTTAGAGGCTGACATGTAATGAATTGCTAACACTTCTTCCAGTGGCAGTTTACGTAGCCCCTTTAAGCAGCATTATAACCTCAAAACATTTAATGTTTTGGTGCTAGATCAGAAACCAATATACTGATTTGGGAGTGAACTGGTACAGAACCACATCACTTACATGAAGTGCCATACTGTAACACAGCACATTTTAGCTACAAACACAATGTTTAATCAAAGACAAATTTAAAGAACATATTTTAAACAGTTGCAACAGAATGTTTAAGTGTTCTAAAGCTTCTGTACCAGGGGCTTGGAATAAAAAAAAAAATCCAGAAATAATATTCTAGGATATATTTTATCTTGCTTAGACAAATTTAAGACATTTATATCAAAAAGCTTTTGACAGATTTACTGTATGATTTTATACTTACTTAACTGCTTGTGTCATTTATAGTTGCTTAATCTGTACTTTATTGTACAATCCCTAGGATCATTTTGTAGATGGCATAACTTTACATTGCCTAGTTGCTGTCTGGGACATCCAGCACAGAGGTTTGTCTATTATCAGCTGCTCCTGCTTTCAGATGTCCCAGTATAAGCTGTACTTGTGATCTCACAAGTGGAACCAGACTGCAGGGGGGGCAGTCATATGATGGGTTTTCTCCATTATATGGCATGGTTTTGCAAATTTAAAGATACTTTATATTCCGAAAGTTATAACAAAAAAAATTGGCAAAACTGTGCCATATAGTAAAGAAATGCATTGCTTACCTGCCCCCCTTTGTGCTGGCCCCAGTTAGTCGGAATGTCACCAGCACAGTGCACATTGGAACATCTAAGCAGGTACAGGTGACACTTGAAACCAGGGAGCACTGTCACCTGAAAGTAAGGGTAACACAGATGGTTTGAAATCTAGTTGGTAACTGGGGCATTTTGACACAACACAACCATTAACTAAGTACAGCACTTGCACATCACCTTTCAGAAAGATATTAAGCCATAAGATACTGACTGCATTGTGCTCATTTTCCTAAATACCATCAAGTAACAGCTCCATTTTTATTGTGGTCTTTGCTAGTTTACACTAACCCAACATGAAAATAAAACCCAGGAATGTGGGGTTAGTTTTTTCTCCCCTTTATAGATGAAGATAGAAACAAAAACTCACCCAAGGCTTGTGTTCTATTTAGAAACTGACTTGTCAAACAGACAAGATAGTCTTAAACCAAGACACCTCACATTTAACCGTTAGGATTTAAAAACAAACGCACGCTTCCCAAAACTGCAATACCACAATACAGAGATTTATAATATATTGCACTTATATCAGTAAGTTTGCACCAACTCTGTATCCTTATACCCAGACACAATTTTCCCAGTGAAGTGTTCTGCATAATCAGTAGTTTTATATGGAGCACAAATACGCTTAACATTGGAGTAAAAGTAAAACTCCTACCAGGAAGAGTTTACAATTTAACCGGAATTTTTATAGGAACACACAGGAATTAAAGTCGAATCTGCACTTCAGTTTAAATGCAGGATAGGACAGTTTAGCTGAGACTGGTGGTACAAGTAAGTCAGTTGGCAATATCTGAGTCACTGATGAGATGAAGATGAGAGGTAATGAAGGACAGATGTCTCCTGTAGGTTGCTCTGTGAGTGATGGCCCAGGCACAACAGTAACGCTCGATAGGGAATTTGTTTTTAATTATTTTAACTGCATTTCCGGGCTAACTTGTGTCGGAGGAAGCTTCCATCAGGAATATTTCCCTTTAATAATAGATATTTACACTTTTCACTTCTGCTCAACGAATTAACCCTCCACCACTGATGGGTGTTAAGTAGCTTTTAATTGAGTAATCACAGGATCTCAAAGGGAGCTTGTAATCTACACACTAATAGGCCCCATTCCTCCACAGATACATCCGACATGTAGCTCTCCCTCCTGCTTTCCCCAGACCAGACCTGCTCACCCCCATTGCTGCCCCACCTATACCTGTCTGGCTCTGCACCGTGAAGCATGAACACCAGAGGACCATAACATAGGCAGAACCAGTTTAAGTTTCACCAAGAGAGCCCAAGCCAAGACACCAAGCCTCACTCAGCACAACTGATAAAAGATACATTTCCAATTTTTAGACCATGCCATATCAGTTATGAGCAGGAAAAGTGGTTAGGACAGGGTTTGATACACCAGATAATCACTTTTTGAGCTGGCACTTCTCCCATGCTTTGGTTAGCTTACCTCCCATTTTCCTAGAAGATTCTTGCACCCTGGTAGAAGGTCACCGCTGATATTTCAAAGGGATAGCTTTCTGTTACAGCCTCCATTTCAATACCACTCCAACTATCACAACTGAATCTATTTTGCATCTTACCTATGGAAAAGCTTGCATAGTGTCTAATACCACCAGTATGTAAATGATGCTGTCAGACCTACTTCCTTCTTTAGCCATACTCTGACGGGACCAAAGACCTTCTCCTGTACTTTTATGAGCCCCCCAGGACTCTAGCAGGGTTCATGTACCCATGCCATGCCCACATAAAGTGCACTGGCCCTGGCAGGCGTGGCATGGGAAAAAGGATGCACAAACTTGCTGCTGTGTACTTCATGCTGGTGGGGCACTGGAAAATATGCCACCTATTGCTGCACTCTTCCAGGTGAGCAACAAGCCAAGGCATGTCTCAGAATGTGCAGAATCTTGATGGAATACAACATGTATTAAGATCTCTGCTTGCGTATTAAGATTCACACTACTGTACCTTTAATAACAAAGTTATCAGCTCTTCTCTCCTTCCTTTGACATTACATTGTGTAGCATATAAAACACTGAAGCTTGTGGAAGAATAGCTTCACCAAGCAATTCATTCTTCTAATTAAAATGTGTTCTATAAACCAAGGAATAATGTATTTATCACTTACTTTGCCAGAGCACTGAATGAGTGGCTGAAGGACTTGGCAGCTAAATGGAGCAGAGTCTGTACAAAAACATCTATTTTCAAAGGGTTAAAGGTGAATCCTTCATCTGAAAGATGTTTTAAAATTGAAACAGTAGGTTAAATTAAAATCTGTATTAGAAGTATTTATCAAAATCTAACCCTCCAAATAAAGCTTGGAAGATAATTCATGGTTTCTTTATTTTGCAAAACTTAATTTTTAACATTTGAGCTTTGCAGCCTGAACAGGGAATCATTAAATGCTTTCTAAAAGCTGCAGTTTTATCAGCCCCTCCTCACGCCATGCAGAGATAGTTGCATGTCAGTGAGGTAAGACTACAGAAGTACATTTAGGACTAAACTACCCCTTATTTCTCAATAGGGGGCAAACCTCAAACTCGTTTCATAGCAGCAGGGAAGATTCCATTCTCATTTGAAAGTTTTAGCAAATCTAGCAAAATCTACTGCTGACTTTCAAAAGCGCTCATATCAACATCTTTTTCAGAGAACACACACCAGTTTAACCCCTTTAGGATTCCTATAACCCATTCTTTCCCTGACTTGGAACATTCCTACACCAATTTATTATCTCCATGTATTTTGATTTTTATATATTCATCTAGGTGCCTGTACAACCTTATATTTATTATTACTGAATTACTCATGTTCTTTTTCACCCAAGCTACCAACTTTAGACGTGACTTCTCAAACCTCTACCGCTCTCCTCTAAGACATCTGAGAGCAGATGAGCCCTGGCCAGTCAGACACTGGTGCTGTCTAGAACAAGGATGAGGCCAGGAAGAGAGCTCAAGTCAAGACCCCCTTATAGGAATGTCTATTTTATTTAGACCAGGGAAATGGCAGCTTGAGTTCCTTAGCTGATCTCAACTGCTCAGGTAATCTATGAAATGATGATCTCTCACATAATTAGGACATAAACCATGTTATGTTTTCTAGATCAAAACTTAACACCAAGAATTGCAGCCTGATAGGGAAATTTGGCAGGAATATTCCATTCTTTCATACTATCTTTATCAGCAACAGCCACCCAACAGTACATCTCAAGTACCAGTTTACTCCTCCCCACTACTATCCTATTGATAAGAACGGATCCTGTCTCTAGGGCAAGAGAGATACAAAAATACAGTGAACATGTTATATTGCTTCCGTTTCCTGTTAAGTGATGTTAAATGGAGAAAGTGTCTGAAGTCATGAGGCAATGTACCTGGCACAACTCCTACTTCTACAGGATGGTGAAAGTAGTTTTGAACACAGAAGTGACCCTATAATGCTTAACATCAGATATCCTTACCGTCATCATCATCTTGGTTAGGGTTGGGCACATCTTTTAAGATGCCGAAGATTTCGTCATTACTTGCCTTATTTTTAATGGCAATGGTCAAACACAGTGCAACAGTATATCCCGGAAGAGACTCTAAAAAGACGACAAACGGTCTGATCATCTTCAAAATTAGCAGCAACGAATATGGGTTACTTTTGGGTCAGCTTGTGCATTTCTCAGAAAAAGTACACACTTTTCCTTGAACACTGTAAAGTCAACAATTATTGTTTTGTATTAATAGAACCGATTTTGCATGCTGGAAATATGGATTTTGCAGCAAGCTGCAGGCTCATCTGCTGTGTCTGGACCATATGCTGCCAACACACAAATCTCTAATTTCTCTCAAGCTGTGACTTTGTTTCAATATTTCAGTGACTAGTTAAATTATGTAATGCCACTTTAACCACACTCAATTCCAGGCCATGAGGACGTTAAGTGCTTGGGCAGTGCCTCCCCCGAGAAAAGCTTGTCAAACTCTAAAGGCCTCAAAGAGATTACTCAGAGACACAACACCGAAAAAGACAGAAGTATTACATTTTTCTAGTACACTCAAATAACTTGTTTTGTCATTTCTAACTCCCAAGTTCACCTTTTCCTCTTTCCAGCAGCAAGAATTTACCCACACCTAGATATGTGTAATCTTTTCTGCCTCCCAACTCTCCCCTTTCCCCATCTACCCAAAATCTTGCTCCCACAATCCTGCTTCTCATGCGACTGTCCATATCAGCAACTTCACAGAATTCTTCCTTTCAATCCGCTACCTCAAATTCAGTCCCTGTTTGGCTTCAACATTAGAGACCATACATAACCATTCCTCGGTCTACATCTGTGCTCCAATTTCCTACTTTCTTGAAGAGGCTCTTCCTTTCTTTCTTCCACTCATGTTTGTGCCTTCAGTTGTGACACTCCTTATATTCAGGGCAGCCTGACTTCTTGTTTAGCAGACACCCTCTTATTCAAACCCATCCTAGTTTTTCTTCACAAATAATCTCTCCACATCATTCTTCATCTTAACTATTGTCTTACATAAGGTCTCTTTGCTTGCTTCATGTATTAGACAGAGTTCTCTGGAGCTTACCAAGAGCTCTTTCATTTGTTTTTAAACAAATGCAGTACTCCCAAGAACAATAAGTTACCTTTCATGATGCTGTTCAATTTTTCACATCACTTAGCTCAGACAGTGAAAATAGAAGCCAGATTGAGTTTTAGCCTTTCTTGCAACTAGCATGATGCTGCAATGTTCAGACTGAAAACATTGTAGCATAATTAACTTCAAACCAAGGTGTTTTCTTTGACATTTTAAAGTTAATAGGAACCTTTTTCAGTTAATTCCCCCCCAACCTGGCCCAAATCGAAGTTTTAGGCCTAAACTACATTACTGTACCCCACTCAAACAATTTTTCCAGGTCAAAAGCCAAACTTTTTATTTCTACTGTGAATTTTCTTTTACAAACATAACTAATTTGACTCAGAAGCTAGAGTGTTTCCTTGCTTGGTCATCTCTCAAAACATAGATGAACCTTTTCTTCAAAAGGTTATCAAAATATTCAAGTCTTCTAAATACCTTTTATACTTACTATTGCTTTCATCTCCATATTTGTAAATACACGATGGGTTTGCAGGACTAAGGACAGAGAAGGTGGCAGGAACAATATCTATTATTCGCTGATGGTATGAAAGTCTGCAAGAGAAAATTTCAATTGTGATAGGATTATCATGGGAATATTTTTAGCGATACCCCAAGGTCTCGCCTTAAAGAGGCTCTTATTTTATTATGTTTTAATTTTGGCAAAACAAAAAGCAAGAAGTCAGATTATTATTATATTTTAGTGATCGTTTCTGCCCCATATTAAGAGCCAGTGAAACCAGTTTCTGCATTAACCTTCCAATAGGCATTTTAGATTTGAAATAACTTCAAGAAAAATTATATTCTCAACATCACATAATTAATTTTGCTCAGAGAAAGATTAAGAGGCACCATCGATCAGTGTCAAATTTTGTTCAAACACTGCTAATGCTATGTGGATCACAGGCAGGATACTGGTGCTACAATTTAAAAGTCAAAGAAAAACTAATCTTGACTTTTTCATTTTAATCCTCAATTCCATTCAACCTTTATAAACATTTGAGAATTAGTCTACCACCATTTGAGGTAAGATGGAAAGGATCCACAGACAAAGTACTTCCCTTTAACCAATCAGTGCTTTTACTCCTATGCTTCCTGACTCAAAAAAGGAAAAATTGGTTTACCTGTAGTAACTGTTGTTCTTGGAGATGTGTTGCTCATGTCCATTCTATTCTAGGGGTGCACATGCCCACATTCAGTTACTGGAAATTTTTTCCCCTCAGCAGCATCCGTAGGGCCAGCTCTGACACCTCTGGTGCCGTGTGCTTATGCCGCAGTATATGAGGTGCTGCTGACCCCATGCCTCAGTTTTTTCTTCCCATAAGCTTCAATGGCAGGGACAGAGGGTGGGTCATGGAATGGACATGAACATCACATCTCGAAGAACAACAGTTACTACAGGTAAGCAACTGTTTTTTCTTCTTCTTTGAGCGCTTGCTCATGTTGATTCCATTCTAGATGATTCACCAACAATATTTGCAGAGGTGGGCTTGGAGTTCACGGATGTGCCATCTACAGAACTGTCCTCCTGAAGCTGGCATCATCCCGAGCCTGCTGAACTATGATGCAGTGGGATGTAAAGGTATGTACCGAGGAGCAGCTTTACAAATATCTTGTATTGGTACTTGGGCTAGGAAGGCTGCTGATGAGGCTTGCGCTCTGGTGGAGTGGGCTATGACAGCTCCTGGCGGAAATAAATTCACCTACTCATAGCATAGCTTAATACAGGAAGATATCCAAGAGGAGATCCTTTGGGATGAAGCAGATAGCCTCTTCATTCTCTCCATCACTGCAACAAAAAGTTGCAAAATCCTACAGAAGGGTCTAAATCTCAATATAAAAAGCTAATGTCTACCTAACATTGAGGGCATGCCATTTATGCTCTTCATTAGACTTATGTGGCTTAGGATAGAACACTGCCAGGAAAACGTCCTGGCTGTTGTGGAATTTGAATACAACTTTAGGCAGGAAGGTCGGGTGTGTCTGTAGCTGGATCTTACCCTTATAGAGAATGGTGTATGGCGGTTCTGAGGTGAGTGCTCGTAACTCAGAGACTCTATGTGCCGAGGTGCTGTGAGGAAGGTCACTTTCCAGGAAAGAAGTGGTAAGGGGCAAGTTGCTAAAGGTTCGAAGGGGGGACCCGTAAGCTGTAACAGCACTAAATTCAGGTCCCAGGGAGGTAGAGTGTCATGGACCTGAGGAAAGAGCCTCTCTCAGCGTTTAAGGAACCTAGTCGTCATGTAGGGGGAGAAAACCGATCTCCCTTGTACCAGGGTGTGTGTGTGTGGGTGGGTGTGAAGCTGAAATAGCCATGAGGTAAACCTTAATCGATGAAATCGCTAACCCCTGCCGCTTAAGATGCGGCAGGTAATCCAGTATCGACTATATTGAGGCTTGGAGAGATAGGACCCCTTGGTTTGATGCCCAGCCAGAAAACCTGTTCCATGTGGCCAAATAAGACACCCTAATGGAGGGTTTCCTACTGCCCATCGGTACCGCATGGACCTGGGACGAACACTCCTATTTGTCCGTGTTCAGCCAGTCAGCCGCCATGCTGTCAAATGAAGGGATATCAAGTCCAGGTGTAGGAGCTGGCCTTTGTCCTGGGATAGGAGGTCTGGCCAACAGGGTAGCTCCAGTGGGGGGTGGCAACTGAGAATTCCAGCAGGGTGCTGAACCAATGCTGTCTCAGCCATGCAGAAGCTACTAGAATTACGTCTGCCTTGTCCCTCTTGATCTTTAACAAGACTTTTTGTATCAATTGTGTCAAAGGAAAAGTGTACATGAAAGCCCCATCCACGAGAAGAGAAGGGCATCAGACAGTGACTTCTCATTGAGACTGCCGATGGAGCAAAACTGCTTGCATTTCCTGTTGAGGCTGGACGCAAAAAGGTCCACTTGAGGAACTCCCACTTCTGGAACAGCATAGAGGTAACCTGAGGATGAAGTGACCATTCGTGGCAAGGTAAGAAGGGCCTGCTGAGCTGGTCTGCTACAGTGTTCCTGTCCCCTGGTAGGTGGGATGCCATGATATGGAAATTGTTCTGAATGACAAAATCCCAGACACATAGCTTCTTGACACAAGCTCAAAGAGTGGGCTCCACCTTGCCTGTTGATGTAGAACATCGCGGCGGTATCGACTGTCAGAACCTGTATCCCCTTGCCTTCCACGTAGGGAAGGAATACCTGGAATGCCAGTCTTATTGCCCTGAACTCTTTGATTATGTGGAGGCTGCGATCCACTTGGGACCAGGTCCCTTGGGTGCTGCAATCCTTGTTGATATGAGCACCCTAACCCAGGTCAGAAGCATTGGATATGAGGGTTACCAAAGGAGTTAGGCCTTCGGAGTGCATGCCCCGCATCACGGATTGTGGTTTGGACCACCAACTCAAGGATGACAGTACCCCATATGGGGGTACTCTTAAGCTGCCATGTGGCCCAGAAGCTGAAGGCACACACGATCCGTCATGAGAGGAGATGTTCGAATGTCCCTGATGAGGGCCACCAGGGAGGAGTGAAACCGGGACTCTGGAAGGAAGTCTCTAGCCTGAGTAGAGTTGAGCATTGCTCCAATAAACTATTCACTGGACTGGTGACAACACTGACTTTTGTTCATTTATCAGCAGGCACAAGTGGCGACAAGTGGAGATGACAAGATCCAGAGTGCATTGCATAAGGGACTGGGACTTGCCCTTGACTCGTCAATCATCCAGGTAGGGGGAAATCTGAACCCCTTGACGTCTTAAATTCACGGCCACCACTGCCATGCATTTCATAAATATTCAAGGCCAACGGAAGTCCAAAAAGCAGCACTGTAAACTAGTAGTGGGTATGCCCCACCACAAACCTGAGGAACCCTCTATGCCCCGGGAAGATTGAGATGTGGAAGAACGCATCCTTTAGATCAAGGGTGGAATAACAGTCTCCCAAATCCAGTGAGGGGATAATGGAAGCTAATGAAACCATGTGGAACTTCAGTCTCTTGAGATACTTGTTGAGATGCCGCAGGTCCAGGACGGGTGAGAGACTGCCTTTTGCTTTGGGGATGAGAAAGTAGCAGGAATAAAATCCCTCCCCAAATCTGGGGGACCTTGCTCCACAGCCCCTACCCTTCAGAAGGGTAGAGGCAACATTTCAGTGAACTTAGACAGAAAGTTCCAGATATTAAAGTTGTACCTCCTCAGGAGGGCATGTGGTTTGGCAATACTGAACTGTAGGTTGGTTGTAGAAGGCTTCATTGCCACCAACATCCAAAAGAGCCAAGAAGAAGACGGTGTTTGTCACAGAGCTCTGACCACCTTAAGCAGTCCTTCACACACTGGCAGTGCAACCCGGGCTGGCGCAGCAGCAACCAGCACATCAAAGAGGGTGTCAGAAGTGTCTTTGAGCTCCTCTGCCTCCAGGCCCAGGCTGGACGCCATGCTCTTGAGGAGCTCTGAAGTCACCCAGAGATACTGAGGGTTCTGCCATGACCACCTCGTCTGGGGAAAAGGGGGATGATGGGTAAAACGGAAGAGGTGGAGGTAGCCTCTCTTCCTGAGCGTGGGCTGATGTAGTCACTGAGGGTCGGAACTGGAGTCCTATGCAGAGTCCTGGGTCTCGTTGGGTCAGTGGTACAGCAGAACGCTTCGTTGAGGAGTGGTAGGAGTAGGGACCTGGTGCCAGGAGGAAACCCCATGGATTCCAATATGGCCAATAAAAAGGCTATTGTCCTTGGGGTCAGGCGATGTTGGAGGTACTGCCCCGACCTTATGTGCCTCGCAATGGTGAGGTCTTGGTTCGGAATTAAGCTCTCCCTCCGAAGGCAAGAAATAGGAGACTGCCCCCCTGAGACCAAGGTGGGATTGTTGGTGCCGCAGCTTGACTACAATGTGGTACCAGGGAACAGTGTCGCGGGGAAGAGGACCGATGTCCCGAGCTGCAAGGTTAGTTGCGCTGTGACCAGCACTGGTGGGGAGAGTGGTGCGGAGCTGGGGATAGTTGCCGTGACTTCCTAGACCAGTGCTGAGGTGCTAGGGACCCAATGACTGCTACAATCGGGGACCTTCTGCGCACCAGTGACCGCAGTACCAGAGACATTGAGCAGTATCGCAGATCAGGAGAATGGTGCAACCACTGTGGAAGACCCATCGGGGGCTTTCCCTTCAAGACCGGTGCCTTCCGCCTCTTTGGTGCTGACGAATGCACAGAAGTCCAAGTAAACAGTAGAACCATGAGGTCCCTTGCTGCCTGAAACGCCTCCACGTCAAGGGAATAGTCAGCTGGAGGGGACCGCTCATGCTCGTTGGAGTCGGGAGAAGATCCCTCATTGTGGAAGGTGCTCTGGATGGAGGGTGCAGGTCTTCAAATTCCAGCACGGGCAGCTGGTCTGACAAGGATCCTGTGTCCGGAGCCCCTTTTCTGGACTCTTTTGGAGCAGGGGAGCAGCCCCTCTCTGAGCAATGCTTTTTCCTCTGCCTCAATGACAGTGATGTGGAGCGGTGCTGGCAGAGTGCTCTGCATGGAGGTCGAGGTGATTGGCGCTGAATTGGCACAGGATGGCTCTGAGGCTGGTCTCAGCACTCCCTCCATTAGCGGGGTTTTAAGCCAAATGTCTCTGTCCTTCCTCGTTCTGGGCTTAAAACCCTTGCAAATTGCACGCTTACCCTTCCCATGCGCTTCCCCCAGACACTTCAAGCAGCTGTCCTGGGACTCACTAAGCAGGAAGGGCTTGCTGCAGATAGCGCAGAGTTTGAATCCCAGGGACTGGGACATACCGAGATACCAAGTGAATGCTCTTAACTATTTACACTAACTACAACTATTATAACTGAATTAACAAAAGCAAAGACAACGAAAACCTATCTAACAGAACAATAGTAAGCTGTTCGCAACCGCAAGTGAGAAAGGAGTTCCAGCAACCATCATGGGCAGAAAGAACAAAGGGGGCATGGGGCCAGCTGTGCCTCATATAGTGTGGCACGAGTGTGCGTGAGGGCCAGCCCTACAGGTACTTGCTAAGGGGAAAAAATTTCCGGTAACTGCACATGGGCACGTACACACCTAGAATGGAATCGACATGAACAAGCACTCAGAGAAGAGTAAGTGTAAACAGTTCTTGCTTGGGATCCTAAATCACTTAAGCACTTAAAAAATTTTACTCTTACTCCCTCCCCCTCACCAGTTATTGGACCAATCCTGAGTGCTGATGAGCACTGACAACTTCCTTTTAAGTCAATGAAAATCCTGGATCCTCAGCACCAATCAGAATAGGTCCTGTGTTAACTGCAAGCCATTAATAAGGCTTAACGCAAAAGCATGTTTCCGCCTCCATTTAATTTATGAATGGCCGATACTTTACAGCAACATTACTTACTCTGCCACGCTTCCCACCCAACTTCCATCACCTAAGTCCAAGTACAGGGAAGTGTCTAACCTTCTGGATTTGCATCTAAACATGAACTCCAGGTCTGGATATTTCACTTAAAGGCATCACTTCTCCCATCCATTAGGAGAGTGGTAATGTACCATTACTGACATATTTCCAAGGCTCTAATCAAGTCAAGACAACAGAACAGATTGACACTTCTACTGAAAACTTGAATTAAGAGGATGCACTGTATGGGAAAAAAGGTCCCTTTATAGTTCATAAGTGCATATACTGGCACAAAGTTGAAAGGAATCTGGTCAACAGTATGGAAAAATAAACAACAAACAGACAAACTTAGTAATAAATACCATGCTCCTAAGATGGCGTGTTCAAAAGCCTCACTTACCTCATGCATTTTTCCAAAACTTCTCTTACAAACTTGGGTTTGGGCTTTTCAAGGTCCTGAGTAAGACAATCTGACCTATCAAAGGGCAAAATTTGATAGCTTTTAGCAAGTGTTGTAGTTGCTTCTTAATCTGCTTTTAGCGTGGCTCATTGTGAACAAAGTGTTTATTGGTTAAACTACAACGCTGTCTTTCCTGCTGAGCAATTTTGAGATGGGAGTATTAATTCATAATGGTATTAGAATCTGTTACCTGCCAACATGGAGTCTTATCTTTGCAAATATATAGTGAAATAAGTGATTTCTAATTAAAGTAAAAAACTGTCTGAAATGTATTCAGTGGATTGTGATATATTAAGTTACACAGTTACCCAAGGACAATATTTTGCATCCTGCATGAATAAACACGACCACAAAGCTACGGCATTGCGGTGATACTATTGTGATCTGTGCTTTAGAGGGATGTTAACGACAGTTAGCTGGGGACAACTCTCAGCAGCACCACTGGCAAGGTCTGGATAAGTTTGACAGTTGTATGCAATATCTGGCTCAAATGGGGACCCCGAGAGAAACTTACCAATCTTCCCAGCTCCAACGGAACTGGAAGTTACTCAGATGGTGGGAAAACCAGTTAATGAACCTTTTAAAGAGAAAAATGTTATAATTCCATTAAGTGTGTCATAACTCACAGAACAAAAAAATCAGATGAGCATTTCAATTATACTTGTCAAATGAAAGCCTAGAGTCATTCCAATAGTCTAGAAAAATGTGTCCCAACATAAAGGTGGTTAGACAAATGATGAACAGAAAAGTTATATGGTACGTCGTTAGGGTGTCACCCATTCAGGTAAAGGTGAATTCATGTCTGATATGTCTTGAGTTGATGTTAAAGCTCCTTTTATAAATAGAAGCCAAACACACTGGTATACTAAGGTCAGCAATGTTTAACTTCTTTACTTTAGGTGCCCAAGTTAAGTGGGATGTTTTCAGCAGTGCTTAATACATGAGCAAACACATGAGACTTGTGTTCCTAAGTCCCCTAGACACTTGAAATTCATCCCTTACACAGCTTCTCCCCCGTTACCAATAGCTGCTGAGCACCAAACTTCAACTGAAGCCATGTTTGACAAGTATATAAGGTGTGAAGAATCTGCCTATAGAGGTCTTTGGTCATAGTCATATAAAAGTGCAACAGGCAATTTCAAAAGGGGGTTACTAGATTTTTCTTTTTCATTCTAGTCACTATTTTATTGCCTAACATAGGATTCAAGCATGCAGAGTGGTTTCTCTTAGTTTGGCAGACAACTGTCTTTACAGTCTTTTGTAAAGCACAGCTTCCCTCCCAATTATTAAAACCCATTGATCAATCAGGTCTTAGTTAAGGTCTCAGAGCAATTACTAGTCTGCAACATTTAAAAATATTCACATGAAATACATGAAACAAACAAGGAAGAATGAAAAGTGACAAATTTGCAGTTTTAGCCCACTACCAAAGCTCTCCCCCAAATAATGACAAAACTTTGTTATCTGGTTCCAGGTGGCTCCATCTTAGTAGTCTCTATGGCACCTCTAAGGAGTAAACTTAACATACATGTTCTCGGACACCAAACATGAAGGCCCTGTCTACACTTGCAGGGGTGTAAAGGAAGTAGCTACCTGTGGCAATGAAGGTTCTGGCAACAGGGAAGCAGCAGGGAAAACTTCCAGCAACAGCGAAAGGCTGTGGCAACGGGGAGGCAGTGGAACACCACATGCACAAGCAGTACCTGTTTTAGCAGTGGAGAGAGCCATGCAGAATATGTGCCCTGAAGTTGTGGTGTGCCTGCACTCTGCACACCTAGCAGTCTTCACTGCCTACACTGTTATTTATATCCATGAAGGATGGGGCCGGGGCAGGTAGGGCAGCGTACAGGGTCTGCACTCTACACACGGCTAGAGTGCAGACATACTTCAGATTTAGCGAGAGTCACTTTGATCTTTTTAAGACAGACAGGAGAAAGTCTCATGCTCTGCCAGATTCAGCACACTGGTCCCATCTTATCTATCTAGTAAAACAAAGATCGCTTATTGCAAATATGCACATTGTCTTAGAGATTTTTCTCCATAGCAGCTGCAATTCTTACAACATATTGCACAAGCTTCACATGCAACTCTGAGAACAATGAACTGTTGCCCTCCTTTGGCATGCTATCCCACTGCAAACCAACTCTCAGCCCCTCCTTCAGGCCAGAGGATGGAAGCAGCACGCATCAGAAGAGCAGGGCGTGGATGGGGAGGAACTGCCATTGAGCTCATAACTGCACCAGGCCCACAGACCGACCAGTGATCTGGAGGGCAGGGACTTGACATTAGAAGGCAACTACCCTTCTTGGAGTAGGGAGAGAAGGGTCTCAGCTGCGAAAGGTGAGGCAAGAGCCGAGGAGACTCCCATCCCTCAGGTTAGAAGGCTCAAGACTAGAGCTCAAAGGTTAAAATACTTAGGATTTACACACTTTATGTATTAGGAAGAATTTCACGTGACCCATTTCCAATCCATCAATGTACAATGAAGAAAACTTTCTGATATTCCTGAAATGCACAAGCACATACCTGTCTATACACGTAGTGTTCATCGTATCCAAACGCATGTACAGCATTTCTGTGGCTTGAGCAAGCTACAAGTTTTTAATTAAGGCAAATGGAGAGTCTGATAAAATAGAGCTTATATTAACTCTTTCCACTTTCCTAAGAGGGTTTGCGGAAAGGTGGGTCTTTCCTAGTAACGTCACACTTTTCAACTCTTGCAAGCTAGGGGCAAGTCATGGTAATTTCACTGAAAACAGGTAAACTGCAGAGGTTACCCAATAGGTAGACTCTAGTCTCTTTCTCATAAAAAGAGTATTTTTCTTTTATAGAGTATAGTGGGACATTTACCACTTTTACTGTTAATCAGAATTTCCAGCACAAGACAATGGAAGTTGCATATTAAAGGGTATATACACACTGATGGTGGCAAATTCGCTGCCGTCAGATCGATCTATCCAGATCAACTGAGCGAAAGTGAAGACCCACTCAATCAATCCAGAAGTCGATTCAATTAAACTACCTCCTCAAAAGGTGTAGCGCTGTGTCGACGGGAACGCATTTCCCATCGGCACAGCGCAGTGGAGATGCCATGATAAAGGGAAGATACAAAGTTGACAGGAGCTATGCCAAATTTCTGGGTAAGTGTAGACTAGGCCCTCGTGATACTAACTACCATCTAGCTCGTTATGGAGACCAAAATTTCAGTAAGCTCAGCACTCTGGCTTCTGACGAGAGAACTTTTTGGAGAGGATGCAGTTTAACACACTGAATAATTCATTCAGAAGCAACAAGAACAAATCACTTTTACTCATTTTTATCCTCATTTCTCTGAATACAACTGTTTTCACTACTAGGGTGAGCAGAGATTTTGGGGGAAGGATTTAAAAGGAAGGTAGCTCAAACATGGATGAAAGTCCTCCATGAGTCAACTGCTAATATATTTAAAGCTAAAGGAAGGGGTAAGAGGGCAAGGGGAAAGACATCCTCACTATGATGAAGCAAGACTGCAACTTGCTATTTGTAATCTGATTTTAGACCCTGATATAATAAAGAGTTATACTACACACAGACATAGCACCTGAGAAACCAATGTGCTCTGTTGACTGAAGTAAATATGCTAGGTTTACGGATAACCCATTTCCTTCATTCAATGACAGCACAATTACAGTCATCTTTGCTCTGGCACTTGGGATTTATTTTAAATATGAGTGCTTAAAACAATGGAGTTTTTTCTGAACTCTTGTTACCTTGTGTCTAGTGCCAAACTACAATGGCTATTTGCCTACACTGTTCTTTCACATATGCAATACTAATGCACAAAGCATTTGCTTGTTGAATATGGGGAGAAGGAAGTCATGGAGTCACTGCTCAAATTTGTGCCAACACTCAGTTTTCTTGAGATGAAAAAAGAATTCAGAGCTACAGAGCTCCTTAACATCAAGGAAAGGATACCACTTGTGGCAAAGAGCCAGGCTGAAGTTTGCACAGTTCAATCAGAAGTGTTGTGTACATGACCTCAATGTGTGGTGGAACTGGAAGCTGAAACAGTTCTGCAAATATTACCTGAGGGGAGAAAAAGAAAAAAAGCACATCAGGTAGACCCCTCATAACACAGTGAGACACTAAAAACCCCACCACCTTAAATGCCAAGTAAAATGTCAAGGTACAGAGAATCCACCAGCAAGCTAGCCCTGCCCCATGCTGCAGAGGAAGGCAAAAAATCACCAGGGCTTCTGCCAATCTGCCTTGGGGGAAAACTCCTTCCCGACCCCAAATATGGCAATCAGCTAAACCCTGAGCATGTGGACAATGTTCACCAGCCGGACACCCAGAAAGAATTCTCTGCAGTAACTCAGAGCCCACCCCACCTACCATCCCATCACAGGACACTGGGCATATTTACCGCTAGTAGTAAAAAAACCAGTTAATTGCCAAACTAGGCTGCCCCATGATACCATCTCCTCCATAAATCTGTCAAGCTCAGCCTTGAAACCAGCTAGGTTTTTTGCCCCCACTGCTCGCCTTGGAAGGCTGTTCTGGAACTTCACTCCTCTGATGGTTAGAAACTGTTATCTAATTTCAAGTCTAACCTTCCTGATGGCAGTTTATATCCATTAGTTCTTGTGTCCACATTGGCGCTGAACTTGAACAATTCCTCTTCCTCCCTGGTATTTATCCCTCTGATGTATTTATAAAGAGCAAATTATATCTCCTCTCAACCCTCTTTTGGTTAGGCTAAACAAGCCAGTCTCTGAGTCTCCTCTCATAAGACAGGTTTTCCATTCCTTGGATCATCCTAGTAGCCCTTCTCTGCACCTGTTCGTTTGAACTCATCTCTCTTAAACACGGGGGACCAGAACTGCACACAATACGGTAGATGAGGTCTCACCAGCGCCTTGTATAATGGTACTAACACCTTCTCTCTCCTGGAAATACCTCGCCTGATTCATCCGAGGACCACATTAGCTTTTTTCACAGCCACATCACATTGGCAGCTCATAGTCATTCTGGGAACAATCAATACACTCAGATCCTTCTCCTCCTCTGTCACTTCCAACTGATGTGTCCCCAGCTTATAGCAAAAATTCTTATTAGTCCTTAAATGCATGACCTTGCATTTTCTACTATTAAATTTCATCCTATTTCTCTTACTCCAGTTTGCAAGGTCACCCAGATTTCATTGTAGGATGTCCCGATCCTTCTCTGTACTGGCAAAACCTCCCAACTTTGTGTCACCCACAGACTATTATTTTTCTGCCAATGTCAGTAATAAAAGTTAAAGAAGATTAGTCTCACGACCAATCCCAAAGGATCCACTAGTAACCTCCCTCTAGCCTGACAGTTCACCTTTCAGTATGACCCACTGTAGTATTCACCCTTTAACAAGTTCCTTATCCATCATTGTTGTCCTCAGATATTGCAAAAAAATCTACAAATTAAAGTTAAATTTGAAAAAAGTAAGTTTAGTACTCAGGAGAGTTCCAAACTATGCTACATCAATAAGTTTCAACTTGTTGACTTGAAATATTAATGCTACTAAACTGATTTTCTTCAAGCTTGTCTTATTTTGCAAGTTTCTATGAGATTTAAAAAAAATCAAATGAAGTCTCCAAATTGCACTGTATTGTAACCTACTATATGTACATTTGTATTAGATCCAATCTGTATTGTAATAGGCAGCACAGGCAGTGATGCCTAAAGTTAAGGATGTCCAAACCCTTCCATTTTAACACCCTTTTTTCAGTTGCTTAGAATTTTGACAGAGAAATCGTTTGGGCTGAAATTCTCCATAACAGGTATTTGGCTCTGCATCAAGCTGGGTTTTTGGGAAAACTGCAGCAAAAATGGTTCAGCCCTTTCACAGAATGAAGTTTGGAAAAACAGGTTTTGTCCATACAAAAACATTCTTATAACCATTTCTTCGAGATGTTTTAGCCCCTCCATGCTTTGGAACAAACTTTGGAAGGGTGTCACCCAAAAGCATTAGTTAAACTGGCATTAACTTTGAAACTGATGCTTCACAGACTTGAATGGTAGAGGTCTAACAACAGCATAGCAGTTTTGTTTTTGGCTAACACTGAATTTTCCTGTTTCCCAGACTGAAGAAACCTAAGAATACTGCAGTTTTGTTAGACATTCATAGATAAGGTTAACTTTCCAAAAACCCAAACATTTGAAAGCAGGGAAATTCAGGTAAGGTCAAAAAACCTGTAACACCCACCTTCCATTTCTCCTTGTTATCTTCTTATTACTTTCATATCCTACTCACATTAGTGATTTAAGAGGAGGCTCCTACCTATATTTCTGAATCAGAAGTTTTCAAAGGCCTCTGAGCAATCTTTAATAGGGAATGGTAAGTTATTTCTTTTGGAGATTGTGTACAGCCCCTCACAATGCCAGATTCTGTACAACCACTCTGATTAACACTAAAGGCAGTTTAGGATTTGTAGCCACTGATGAGATAAAATTGTTATGGAGATAAAGTTACCTCCATTTCTTTGGCCTGACAGGGGTAGAGATCAGGTGGTTTGGTTGATCTTATTTATGAGATTCCTAGTTTTTAAAATATTTGGGGATTTTTCATTGCAAACATCAGAATTCCATGAGTGATTTTGTTTAGTCAATATAAAAATGATCTTACTGGGTCAGACCAATGGTCCATCCAGCCTAGTATCCAGTCTTTCGACAGTGCCCAATGCCAGGTGCTTCAGAGGGAATGAACAGAACAGAATCATCAAGTGATCCATCCCATCACCCATTCCCACTTTCTGGCAAACAGAAGCTAGAGTAACTTCAAGCATGGTTTTGCATCTCTGCCCATCCTGGCTAATAGCTATTGATGGACCTACCCTCCATGAACTTATCATCTAGTTCTTTTTTGCACCGTTATAGTTTTGGCCTTCACAACTTCCTCTGGCAAGGAGTTCCACAGGTTGACTGTGCATTGGGTGAAGAAATACTTCCTTTTGTTCATTTTAAACCTGCTGCCTGTCAATTTCATTTTGTGACAGCTAGTTCGTGTGTCATGAGAAGGACGAAACAACACTTCCTTATTTACTTCCTCTGCACACAAGATTACCACCTGCTTGTAAGCTTAACTGAACTTCCTAGTTCTTAATGTTTGCTCTTTGATAGAGGCCTTACAAAAGAGGTTGCAGTTAACACTCAAGTCACTGCTATTACCTTTCAACCTTCAGTCCAGTTTAACATATAAAGACCTGTATAGATGTATCAGCTTTTGAGAGTTCCCTGAACAGAGGAGCTGACTGAGAAACCTACATTTGTCTTCCCACTCATGTCTGTAGTTATTAAAAATCCCTCCACCTGGGGAAGAGACTATGGAAAAAGAAACATCATTAAATAGCCAGAAATTAACTTCAAATTAAAAGTGAATTCTTTTCTGGGGCATAACACACAGTGCTCTAAGCAACTCAGAAAAGTAACTAGTAAGAGACTAAGGCTTTGGGCGGAGGAGGGAAGGGGTCAGGTTTAAAAAAAACAACCTTCTTTTCAGCTCCAAAAATCTTAAAGGAAGACCTTCTCTGAGAGATGATTGTCCTATCAGTAAGATTGCAAGCTATGAAAAACCACAGGTAAAACTTGGAAAATGCCACTATTGGAAATATTATCACAATAGTAGTAATTGAACTCGATCCATTTATTAAAACTGCAGGATAATTTAAGTCAGTGAGAAACTACATCCTAGCTTTCAGGCCACTCTGATACCCAAAGAATGGACTGTAATGGTTTGGAAATTACTTAGAAATGGAGAAATTATATATGTGTATAAGATACAGTGTGTAAAACGCATACCTCAACTATATGGTAATTCAAAGGGATCTTGTTATTTCCTGGATAGCTCAGTAGCTGGGCAGCACTGCAGAGAGATAAATAACTTTGATTAAGAATGCAACATGTTAGATATGGTCTAGGTGCCAAGCAATAATGATTTATAGAATAGACTGACAGGCCTGAAGACAGAAGTCAATCATTTAGGCCCAGTCTACACTTACCTTGGTGATTCGGTGACAGTCGACAGGAGATATGCAAGTGACGTAAATCTCTTGCGTATCTCCCGTTAACTTTGCAGCATCTCCTCTGCGCAGCATCCACACCGCACTGCGTCGAAGGGAAGAGTGCTCCCTTCCACGCAGCGCTACTCCACTTACCGAGGTGGTTTTCCTGCATCGCTTCCTGGATCGACTGAGCGCGTCTATACAGATCGCTCAGTCGATCCAGAGCAATCGATGTGACGGCGGCGAATTTGCTGCTGTCAGTGTAGACTCAGTCACACACACAGCACAGGTCACCGCAAGCACCTGTGCAAGCTTACCCACAAATACACCTGAAACTGGAGGGGCATGTTTACTCTCCATGCCTATGCAATTCTTGAATACTCTGAAACTACTAACAAAGATGCCATCTAGTACAAGCTTCTGTGGTACTTTGCATAATGCTGATACCTGCCCACCTGCAAACTGGATTAAAACCAAACTCGTCTCTTCTCTGCGAGACAAAAGCCTGAAAGTCTGTCACCACTTGCCTTGCCTGGATTTGATTCATGAAGCAACATGATGAGTCTTTATCTCATTAGCAAGCGCTTGCTGAGCCACCTCCCCATGGCCCATTTACTTTACTCCTGATATCTGAATACAGGACGGGCTAATGGAAAAATACAAGTCTTTTGACTTTTGCAGGATCGTTTAATGAACTCTTCATTATCCAGCATTCGCCCCAAAGGAAATTAATGCCACTCTTCAGTTATTCTAAGCCTACTCCATTTGCCCTAATTTACAACCATCTCCAGATAATTTCCGCAAGCAAAGCGGAAAGACAGAGAAGAATCATCCCATTAATTTGAATACTCAAAGTCTTCACAAGACCACTGGATTCCTAGTTTCTGTGGAATCAGAAGGCTGCAGAAGTCACTTGTGTTACCACCAACAGAAACCCTGCCTGTTTATCCCTAACTGTCTAAGACTATCAGCTTATTTGGAAGTAATATAGTTTAGTGACGATGATTTCCTGACTTGTTCATCTCACGCTTTTGGACAATAGTCACTTCAGGATTTTACAAGGTCCCCAGTGAAAGTCTTGATGCTCAAGACAGAAAACTAAAAAACTCAAGATGAGGATTGTGGCATAACACCACTTCTCTTTTATTCACTCAGAGAGAAGATACTTACCACGTTTTTCTCTCTTTCCAGTGGGATTTGATAATGCAGTGAAGGTTCTCTTCTATTACAAATCTCTCAACTGAATGACTGCCAGGCATAACAGGGCCCTATGAAAAAAGGAACTAAGAGCTATGAAAGGTCATTGATACAAGTTAGAAAAGTAAATTAGATCCCAGGATTAATAGCACTTGCCATGTGTAATTTTTTTTGAAGATGTGAGGATAATTAATGGAGCCTGGTGACACTGTTGTAGTTATAACTGTGTCATCAGTTCTATTACAGATAATTATTCACAGAGATTTAATACTTTGTTTGCTTTCGGGTGTTAAAATCTTCCTCTAAGCAATCTGTTGCATAAAGCATTTTAAAACTGCTAAAGTACAAAGTGGTAGTTTCAAATAAAGTGAGGTCTTTAATGACAACTTCAAACAAAACACAGACTAGAACCCTAAAGCTCATAGCTAGGTTTTTGAATCAGGTTGTCTTGTTTGTAGATGAGACCTTAGGTCAATTAGATTAAACTTCTAATATCCACCTACACTTTCAGCCACACCTGCTTTGGCCACTTACGGTCATTTTCACCACTCAATGTTGTTTTTAACCTAAGCTTCCAATAATATATTCAGCACTTCTGTAGAATTTTATCCTAGCATATTCCCCATGGCCACACACACACACTATCTATATCCCAACTGCTTTTCAATATTACATTGAATAGCTACAATTCATGAGTTACTCCACACATGAGGATCACATCAATGGGCACATAGATACAGCATCCTTTTCAGCTATAGCATGGAAGTCAGACTATAATCATTCATATGAACCAGATTAAATGAGATGCAAGGCACAATATGCCCTCTTTATAGCAAGCAAAGTTGACTTCTCACTTCCCACACTGGGCATGCTTTGTGTGTTTCAGATATAGTAAAGAAATGGTTGCAGAAATGTACTAAAACGGACAGGAGTAGTTCACTAAAGATATTGCTACTTAATGGTAACGCACTCTCAGATTATATCAATGGCCCTTGAAAGACAATCAATGGCAGTGAGAAAGTTACTGCACCTACTAGTTCTTCCCATAATGACTAGAATACCAGTTCCTGTTCACAAGAAAAAGTAAAAAAAAAAAAAATAATTTTTTGAATACACGAGGTCAAAATGATCACGTGTAGTATTTGGCAGTTTTATACACACAGGATACCTGATGACATGGTATAATGATTTTATGAACAGCTTGGCATGACATGACACTACTCACAAATTGCAAAAGCCATGAGCTAGGCCAACCATCTCAAATGAGTACTAATAAAACATTTAAACCATGGCATCAAGTACTGCGCGCACACAATTTAAATGTTTCACTGAGGTATTTTTACGTACCTCTGCCTGTTAAGTCAAGCATTTCAGTTGCTCTGTACCCTAACTGTACAGGGCTCTGCAGATGCCCCAATAACTTTCCTACACCTCAAAATGCCACAATTCAAAGTCCGGTATTTCAAGTGCTGGGTCTCCCGTTTTCAATCTAGGTATAAAGATCCTGTTTGTAGCTCAGCAAGGTAGTGTAACAGTCTTGAATGCTGGGACTTTTTTTTGTAGAAAAGCTATTAATGATCTAGGACAGAACACGTCCCACTTTGGGCCCAGATAAATAATTTTGGTGGAGGAGAGAAAAGGACATTCTGCATTTGGGTGATGGTTTTTCTGGCAGACTTTTTAAAAAACCACTCCAGTGTTTGAAACACGGGACGTCAGTCATCTAGGTGACACAGATAAGTGGGCTAAGACCAAGTGAAGGTAGTCAAAGGTGCACCTTAAACTCATTTATCATATAATCTCACCTCTTATGTATGTAGCACACATTTATAATATAAGTCACATGTTAAGGTATTAACTCAGGCAATTTTCAATTGTCAAATCAAGTTGACGTGTATGATTATATGAACTGCCAAAGTAAATGTTTCATGTTGGTATCTCTGCAGCAGCATCAAAATATACAGAATTACCACTGATCTTCACACTGGTTATCAGTCCATAAAAAGGGAGAAGTCAGTGTCTCATCCATCATTGGCCTGTGGTTCCACCGGCTTTGTGACCCTTGTTGTAGATGTGGATATCAGTATCCAAAACCTGCATTTTCCTGCACCCTTCTGAAGATCACATACCTCAGGGTCATCCGTGTAGTCAAACATTCTAAAGATAACTCTCGGCATAGGGTAAACCGAGCCTTCAGTGTGAGGTGGTGGAGTAAAAGGAGGCAGATTGTGCTGCAGTGCTTCACAGAGGATGCTGTCAAAGGCAAGGTAGGGCCTCAGAATGTGTCTTTCCTGCCAGCGATCTTTTTTCAACTTCTGAATCTGAGCCCAAAGGCAGTCTAAATACTGAAGACAAGACAGGAAATATTCTTAAATATCACAGAATATCTCAGGAAATGACAAGATTCTGTATTGTCACTCTCAAGAGTTTAGTTTCTCCAACAGCCACTCCAGGAAGCCCTTCAGAGTGTCAAGCACTTTCAAAAAAGGATTTTCTCATTACTGAACTCCATCACTCTCACATTCATAAAAGCCAAGCAACTGGCTAGACTGCTTATTAGCAACCATCTATTCATTTAGGAGATAAAGTCTGACTTTTAGTTAATTTAGTAATTCTGTACACAGAAGAAAGTTGCCTTCATAGTGCCACATATTCACAAGGGTGGTCACTTAAATTCTACTAACAAAATAATAAAATACCCCAGTATGCTTCTTGTGCTAGTGAGGGGAGCATATAAACATATGATACATTCAACATAAGCAGGAGCAGCAGCAAATAATCTAAGCCACAAGTGAGAGAAAACCTGACAAATACTGAAACAAAACAACTGCTTCTAAGTACAGTTTTCTATGTGTTAGGTCAACAAAAGCTATAACAATTCATATCCTCATTTTCTGTATTTCTTGACTTTAGAAAACAAAATGAAAACTTGGCTAGAGAATTTTTCAGAAATTGATACTTTATTTACTCAGTAATCAGCACTTTTAACCATGTGACATCTCTATACATTTTGCATCTGGCCCTTAGCTTCTCAGTATCCTGGTGGCAGCATGTTCCCATGAAGACGGGGGGAAGTCGTACTCCCTCTGCTTGAGGAATGTGCAGAATCTAGCAGACCCAGAAGTCCACATCCACCAGATCATAGTGCCTCTTACTGAACACAGCCTATGCTTACTCTGCAACAGAGCTTCTCCTGTGAGCTTCAGAGGCAGAGAGTTTAAGGAGACGCTATGATCCTGAGTGCGAGGGGTCAAGAGTACTGAATGCATTAGCAGAAGGGGGACCACTGGCATGATTTTCTGAGCCCTTGTGCTGCTCCATTACCTGCTGTGTTATGGAGAGGGATGAACTATGCTAATAGCCTGGCACTTCATAGAAAGAAAGTTCCTTTGATCTCCCACATGAGGTGCTCAAGCTGGGATCCCTGGCCACCACTACCAATGCAACTCTCCTAGAGTGAGGAGCTGGAGTGGTGCCTGTGCTTCTTGCCACACAACAGTAGGTGGTGGGGGGTGTTCTTTTGAGTGTGAAGGAGACAAGAGGTAGGCCTCTCAGAAATGGAAGCTACTTGCTAACACAACATAGCTGCAAACAATGAGGTCACTGAGGGGCAAACAAAGCAAGTTTCCTTTCTGCCAAGGTCAGTGTCGTTTTCAACGCAATGTAACTCTCTCAAATAGTGACTAGGTAACTCGTGGCATCATGATTTCCAAAAAGACCTTCTGAGGCAGGGAATCCCACAGTATCCTTCCTGCAGTGATCTCACAATTTGCAGCCACTGCTTAATTCAACAGCAAGTGTTTTCCTAAGCAATCTGTCAGAAAACAAGTGTCTCCCCTTAGAATGACCAAGGTTTGCAGAGTTTTTGACCTGAGAAGTTGAAGTCAGCTGCATACCTAGAACTTACTGGGGATAACACAAAACATGGGGAAGGAAGAAATATTTCCTTCTACAACATTAACTTTTTCAGGAAAAAAAAGTGCTTTCACTCCAGTTTTTTCTATTTTTGCTATTGAATGGCAAATAAAATCCATTTACCTCTTCTTGTGGATGTGGTTTGTCAGCAGTCCAAACTTGTAACATGGGTACATGGATCTTCTGACGCCGTCTATTACATATAAAAAGAAAGATTAGTTTCAAAATGGCTAGGTTAAGAAAAAGTAACATTTTCTATTGTGCATGCACAGCATTTGATCTCTTTGGTTGAGCAGCTCTATAGTAAAGTAACATTTACTAACCTGTTAGTATTATTTAAAGTGCTACTGTGGGTTATCTGCGCTGCAGTGTTGAGTTATCTACACTTGAGTTAGCCCGTCCAGTTACAACAGTGTCAATAGCAGCACCCAGTGTTTGTATCAGAAGCACAGAGAAGTTAGAGTCCCCGCCGCATTACTAGCGAGTGTTAGCAGCGCTTAAGCCTCAACCCCTAGCCCAACAAGGCAGCTAGCTCAAGTTTAAAGCACTACTTAACTTGAGCTAGAGATGTGTATGTGAGTGGGAGTCGGGCTGGGGCCCACACAAGCCAACACCGCGGTAAAGACAAGTCAGATATCTTTAATGAGCTGCTGTTAAACCACCCCTCAAAACAAACCAGCAGGAACAGAGGTCTAGCTTTTTGCATCACAATGATAAAAGCTAAACAAGTTTTAGACAACTGGAAAAAACCAGAAGCATCTACTGCTATGAAGGAGGTGCTTAAATCGTTTACTGTTAAATATCCTATAATCTATGCTATTTTTCACTGCGTCAGACTTCCGAAAATTATCAGGTTTTACAATTTTACTTTTAAATGTCCAATAAACCAAGTTATCTTATATTTCAATAGGTACAAGGGAAGAGAGGATCACTGTTGACTGTAGTCTTACTTCAAATAGCTTTCTGTCTGGGACAAGATGCGGTCCATCTCAGCGTCCTTTTTCTCATAGAGTTCCTTCCCAACCCAGGGAAGAGAGGACAGAAACGCAAACACATACCAGTCACAACGCACCTGTGACGAACAAGGACCAAAAAAAACCCAAAAAAACTCAATATACAATTAAGTTCTGTACTTTTAACAAGGAATTTCTCAAGAAGCATCTCATTTTACTTGGCATAAATGCGAGGATTAGATAGAATAAGTTCCTTTGAATATGCTGGAGAAAAAATGTCACCTAGAATCAAAGTAGTAACCATTACTTTGGAAGTTCAGCTATATTCCGGTGGAAGTTCTTAGACACACCAGAACACAGAGATGTGTTCAGCAGTTCTGCATTTGAAAGTGTGAATGTATTTAAGTGTGTGTGGATCTCAGATATATGCATGTTCGTGCATTAAGTAGCTGGATAACCATACGTAAGTTGAGACAAGGCGGGCAAGATAATATCTTGTTACCTAATTCTTTTAAGAAGTTGGTCCAATACAACAGTTATCACCTCTCACAACTTGTCTCTCTAATACCCTGGGTCCAACGCAGCTAATACTACACCTCATTCATATTGGTAAGGCAAAAATATTGTGCACTGGTAGTATTACTTGGAAGCAGCATATGTTAAAAGAAATCAATTTACTTGCCACTATATATGTTCTCTGGACAGTGAAACCAATCAATGACAGATTTTGTTTCAGACACAGCAGGAAAGCGTAAAAGTTCCACAGTCTGTTTTTAAGAGTCTCAGGTTCTCAATACAAAAAGTGTTATTAACAACTTCAAAATTTTGGTTCAAATTGATGCTGACAATCACTTTTCAAAACAGAACTATACCTTAAAGGAATAATCTATAAAAAAGGTCCCTTTATTCATGAGTTCTCCCCTCTGAGTGTATTCAAAGGCATATCTGCCAACTTTCATAAAGAAAATGTTTAGAAAAAGAATGAAAAGTTTAGTTTTCATAAAGAAAAAGAGCTGCATTCAATGACTACTTCTGTCATAATAGAATTTTTTAAACAGACTTTTCACATAGAATTGAAAGTTAGTAAAGACAGTAGCATTGCATGGTGTCTCTGACGGCCTCATCTGGCCTGCGGAATCTTTACTACTGATGATGATGTAGAAGCAACCAAGAGGACAGTCTGATTGTGAGAGACCATGGTGGATTTGCATGGATGGCAGTTAGCAGATGTAAAGTGTTTTGCTTTTACAATTGGGTAGTATTTAATTTGAAAGTCACTCAGTGACAAAAGCCATTTTTAGTCACTTTTCAGATTAAATCACTATTTAACGTTTCAAAAACACAAACTTAGCAGAGTCCTGTTGAGGATTATGTATATGCCAAATGTGAACTTAAAAGAAAGCCATCCGAGCCGCCTGACTGCAGAAGAGCCAAGTATTTTATTTATATATATTTTCTTCTAATTGTAACAGCTTCCTTCTAGCCATACCAGGGAATTATGATTAGCAACCCCCTGGGGGAATTGACTGACCATTACACCACATCATTTTAACCCCTTACGCCAGTGGTTCCCAACCTGTGGCCCCGGGTCTTTCAAAGTGTACCACCGCTCCCCTCCCGCTGGCTGCAGAAGGGGACTGCTGCCTAAGAACCCAGGCGTAGCACCGCGGCAACATGCTCCAAGACCAGTTCAGGCTCCTTGCTGCAGACAAGGGGACAGGAGATCAGCGCTCCCCTCCCCCTGGCTGTAGCAGGGAACACGGCAAAGCATTCCGCCTGGGTCTATAGGCACTGGGGTCCCTGCTTGAGCCAGAGGGAGGGGAGCACTGACCTCTCATCCCCCTGGTTGCAGAAAGGAGTCATGGCCTAGGAACCTGGGGGGGGGTGCACAGGGCTACAGGACGCATGCAGTTTCCCTGCTGCAGCCAGGGCGACGGGAAATCAGTGAGGAGGCAGCCTCCTCGCTGAACTCCTTCCATCTGGCTGCAGTGGGAGGGAGGAGGAGGGCCTGCTGGCAGAAACTGGTGGCCCTTCAGGGTTGTAAAAATGATATCTGTGGCCCTTGAGCCAAAAAGGTTGGGAACCACTGCCTTACGCTTCTGGTCCTGTAAGTGCTTTGCTGTGAAAAATTTCTGATGGAATAGCAAGTCATCCACAAAGTAAAGGCTCCTTTGTTTACCTGGGGTACGTCTTCCTCTTGAGTCACATTCACAAAGTTCTCAAACATGGCTACCATTGAAGGTGCAGCTATTACATGACAATTCACAAGGTCCGATAGAAAACGAACCTAATAAAGTAAAGGAGAGTTCTGATGTAATACATTTTTCAACTATTATTTCTCTTGCAATTACTTCAGCAAATCTGAAGTAGTGAGTCTGGGACTGGACAACTAGAATAAATATAAAACATTAATTTATCTACTAAAACCAACTATTAGTACAAAAATTACTAGCACTAACCTTGCACCATGAAGAAAGCATGTCATCTAAAAAGAGTCTGTCCCTGAGCAATGCGTAATTTAAACCTTGCCCCTTAAACAAGGTCATAATATTCTCTCTCTAAAAGAAGAGAATTACAATTTTTATTTCTTTCAGGAGGAAAAATCTCTTGCACACCTCACACCTACTCCTAGTTCACCTATGGAATAGTGTAGGTCGACTCCAGAACAGACCAGTTTCGCCATTCTCACAATTAGAGATACCCTAATTCTGGCAGGTGTAACAGGGACAGCACATCAGGTTAAGAGGAAAGGAGCTTAAGAAGTGAAAAAATGCTACTTACTAAATACACAGCTTCATTATACATATTGGCTTTCAAACACTCTTTGAGCTGACGAATCATGGCTTCTACAAATTCCCCACCAAAATTGTAGTTCCTGGCATTCAGGAGCCCAACTAATGTTGTGTAAACGGTAAGCTTTTCCGGTAACAGACGTGCACTGCTTTAAACACAGAAAAAAAAAAACATTGCATCAGAGGTTAATCTGTTTCGTATGCCACCTGTTGCAATGATATAGCATCTCACACTCAGTTATGGCAGTTTAAATTTGTTTATTTCTTGTGCTAGAATAAGAAGTACAACCCAGACCAATAACTTGTTAGATTGGTTTACTTTGCTCTGTAAGATGTTGTCCAATGTATTTAAACTACAATCCAAATAAGAATTTAAATACTACTAAATTCAATTTCAAAATATTTTCCCTCTCATTAATTCAAGCGGGCGAGAACTGCATGGTTTAAAACTATTGGGGTCTAAAGCCTGCAGCAGCTGGGCATTAAGATATGTCAGCTGTAGCTTCTGACTCGCGCTGAAGTTAATTTGAACTGGACAGAAGTCACTCTTGACAAGAAAAATGGCATAGGAAGCTGGAATGACCTTTACTGAAGATGGTAAATACTTCTCAGGGGTGTTGTGAAGACTATTTTATATAAAGGCTTTGAAGTTTAAAAGACACAGAAAGCATCACTTTACAGAAAAGTCGCACCAAAACAATTTAATTTCAGTGAACCAGCCACTGAATTTGAAAGATTTTAGGATCAGAGTTCTAAATCTGAATTTTTGTAGTGCTCCTTTTAAAAACAAAAAAAGCAAACCCAAAAAACCGCCCTACAGTAGAAATAATTCTCACTCTCGTTTCCCACCCTTCTCACATACATTTTGATATGAATATGGCTAAGTAGTTCAAGAGCTAAAGGCTGTGAAGATTATGTCCTACTAAACAAGTACTTTGCTTACCCTATTGTAATTCCTTTCAATATAGTGAAACATCAGGCATATGCAAGAGATTTAAGCACCACTTTGCATTGTATATAAAAACTTTAAATTTAGACACAAAAATGTTATTGTACCAGTATGGCTGATTTTAAATGGAAAGTGCTTAAGACATTCAAAGGGATGGTTCTGATGGTAACTTTAACTCATCTTCTTTAACTATGTTTTCTATTCATGTATATTTGCACACCCTGAAATGTACATTACTGCTGTGGGGAACAAATTGACTGCTTGGCTTTAAGACTGTAAAATGCATTACAATTCACAGAAAAGTGAGGCTGTGATATCATTTGACTGCATGTTCAAGTCTAATTTCACTTACTCTGGCGCTTAGCACCTCATATTACACAAGAGGCACCTTTTTTACTTTAGGTAACACCAAGGACCAGAATAAATGCCACTAGACCGCTGAGCCACCTTAGATGAACCTCTCAACAAGTCTCTCCCCTATGGACGCACACTACCAATAAGGAAAGATGGCCTCCATGGTGGGGAGTAGGTCTGGGACCCTCTGCCTGCTTAAGGACTTAGAATCTGCTCTAAGGGCAGATAAGATAATATATTGGGCATATACCATATTTTAGTTTTCCTTTCAGTGGTTACTATTACCAATTTACTCTTAACCAAAGAAATTAGTCAAGGAAAGTGAACTTGAAGCTTCAATAATGTACTAGCTGTTCATATGAATATTTTAAATAGGTCATGTATGTTTGAAAAGCATTTAGTGTAGATAATACATCATCACCTGGATCCACAAATCTTTTGCATACATACACTGTACAAAGAATTCTTAATATCTTGCTTTTGTAGTTTGGTAGATCAGCCTCCAAGACACCAGCTAGGCCTTCCAAGTTGCTCTCCAGAGAAGAAGTACTCTAAGAAAGGAGATAATTATTCGAAACCCATCACAACCAATCAAGGGATAACCACCCAACTCTTCACTAACAAGTCTGATTGAATAGACTATTTTGTTGTGCTCTTATTGATGAAAAACAAATCTGGGTAAAAATATAATTTTGCATTTTGTTTTTTAGTTGGAGTGATAATTCAAATTCCATCTGATTACACAAGACATTTTTAGTTTACTGGCAGTAAACAAGAAATAAGTAATAAGACAAGGAAGTGAAGAATACCTCCCAAAATCCACACTGAACCACTGAAGGCTGTCCATTTTTATTTCTTTGTTACTCTCATAATCTTTTGCAAATATATGAAGGGGAAGGATCATCCTAAACTCACTGAAATGTTTTTAAAAGAGAAAAATGAAAAGATCCCTTAAATTAAGTATCTCTAACATTGGGTCTTGAAATATACAAGAGCCTACCATCCAAGCTGAGATACCTGTGCTGCAATGCCCTCTGAAATTTAAGGAAATAGAATAGTTGTGTACTGTATTTAATTGAAACATTGTCAATTAACTTCCCACAAAGGCATTTTAAGGTTTTTACGACTTCAGCAATCTGGACAGCAGGAAAAGTTATTGAGCGTTTTATTCAATGAATTTCACCATTGATCATCATGTAATATATCCACTGAGCAGTATCCAGTTAGAGCTAGCAGAATACAACGAAAAAGTATTTATAGAAAACTGGTTAAATGAAATTTAAATTAGTATTTGCAAATGCTAACCACTCAGCCCTACCTATTATATCCTTTGCTTATTTTACAACATCTTCTTTTGTTACCTGGCTATACATCATTTTTTCTGGTCTATATTAGACAGGTCTTTTTTCTGAGCTGTCTTCAGCGCGTTTCCTCTTTTTCCCCTTGTCTTCCCATCCACCCTCACTTTTTGATTCCACTCCATAGCAGTCTCTCCTGCATTTGAGATCTTCCTCTTATCCTATATTTTGTTTCTCTCTTCCTCCACCAAAATCCCTCAATAAAAAACCCTGCACTTCTCTTTCTGAATTTATTCAATCAGTACTCTTTTTCCAGACACCCACTTCACCTGGAAATTCACTAGACAGGGGCCTTACACTACTAATTACTGACACAAAAGGTAGGGCGGAGCCTTTCCTAGGGGCAAGATCCAGGTGACAATGCAATCCCCCTCCCCCACCAGCAACTGGTAACTGGTAACAGGAACGGTGCTATAAGTCCTACCCAGGTGCTTTCCCTGAAATACAGAATCACTGAGCAGGTTCCAGATTAACAAAATCAAGTAGGTATCTAATAAGTTCAAAGCCAATATTCCCCCCTCCCCCGCCTCCAGAAACCAGAGTGGAAACGAGCACGCTTTCTGTTCCCTCCACATCAGCCTCCTGGCAGCTTCATGGTTGTATGAAGAGGAGATCCTTGTTACTTTTCCGCTCCCAATGCCTCAACTTTTGACCCCTAGCTCCCAGATCACCTTGGCTACTCAAAATCTTGCCAAGAAACAGAAGAATGAAGCAACCTGATTCATGTGAGCGTCACCATTGCCCACAGGATTCTCCCTGAACTGTACAAGCAATATCAATATAATTAATACCTTGTTTACAAGTGAAATACACTGAAACCCTTCAGTTTGTACAAAACTAGACTAAGTTACTACAGCCCCCCATCACCTTCATCCTTGCCATCCTCCTTCACACTCTCCATTTGTTACAAGCACTTGTGCCTTGTCTCAATTTCAACTCTCAGCTCTTCACGACAGTGACTATTTCTTACTACATTTTTGTACAGCACAAAACACGAGAGTAGACAATGAACCAGTTAAAGCTTTATAAGCTTAAAGACTAAGTTTAACATGTTAGTGTCCAACTGAGGTTATTTTCTGGTCCATGATACCTTTCATTAAAGGTACGCGCACATTATAAATTAGTTTACCCAGCGACGCCTCAAAACCCCAATTAAGTCTTCACTCATTTTAGACAGGAAACTCTCAAATCTGTACTGTGCCCAGCTATCGTGCTACCTCAAACACTAACTCTTAAGAGGAGGTTCTTCAGCTAATCACCGTGGCCTCTATCACCCTGTGAAACCTGGGGGTATGCTGCTGCACTTCAGTGGGGCTCTGCACAAACACAGCAGACCACCCATGAGCAAGGAGTTGCTAGACCAGAGCCAGTTAGGACTGCTACTATGCACACCACATTTCTTCCGGCTCTAAGCCCTAGAAGCCTCCCCAAGGTAATTGGTGAACTTAGATGTCTTTGTTTTAGATCTATGCCCTACAGATCTGCACCAGCGTCAATTCACGTACTAGGCAGAACTCTCTCAGGAGCCTAAACTCTTCCATCCAAGGATTCAAAACCAATAGCCAAATTTGTCATACGGAATTGCTGCTCATACCTTCTCTCCTACTCTGCATATTAAAGATTCCAGTCTCTCTTCAATCTCAGATGGCTCAGACGTTCTCCTCCTTTTGTGAGGTTGTCCTCCTGTTTCAATACATTCATAAAACCAAGAATACAGGTTAAATAATTCCTTGACTGCTTTAAAAATATTCTTAACAATTCTGTCAGCCTCAGCCCATGTCCCGGTTCTGTACTGTAATAAGAAGTACTCACAAGACATTCAAGTGTTACTATTACCGAAACATGAAAAACAAAGCAAATACATTAACTAAAACATATCCAGTGTCCAAAGCCATTTTACTTGTTAATTAGCTGTGAATGAAACATTAAATCCACTTTTCACCCTTTTATTTGAAATCAGTTTTTGGAAGTGCATTTCTGCTAGAGTGGAAAGATGTATCAATGGTACATGTAGAGTAAGTTAAACACACGTTGCAGAGTTAGCAGTACGCTGGTCTTAATTCTTAAGTACCATATGGAGTAATCTGATCTCAATGATAACAAGAGAGAACGCCTGAACAAGGATGCTCACATGCCTTTTACTTATCAAGGTATTTTATTTTGGAAAAAAGACTAAAACCAACAAACACTTTTTTTTTTGGAGACCTTTTAGAGCAGGTTTTAGTGAAATGCAATGATTTAGAATTCATCTGTGCAGCTCAGAGCTGAAAATGTTGATAGCAAAAGTAGTAGTTTCTCTGTCTGCACGATTGCATAAAGTTAATTATATACACCTCAAAATCTGCATCTAGCCTATATAGGTTCTTATACTGCCACCATCAGGGCATTAAGCAACATGACTGACATCTATCACATGTGGTTCATTTTTTCATCCCCTGCCAGTGGGAGAACTGAACGTACAGTGTACTTTGTTTTAGCACTTTTATCGGTTTTAAAAGCTGCATGCTGCTATATAGGTAGTGGAGAGGGCAAGGCAGAAATAATGCCCCTTGCAGCTGGAGCAAAGTGTGTGATGGTCCTTCGTTTCTATGGAGTTTGGTCAACAGCCTGGAACTGGGCACTGAGAAAGCTCTGCATCCTGCGCAAATGAGCTTTCTCCTTGTGGTAGTAAATTCTACTGTGCCAAGGGAGTGAAGCTGTCAACCACAGGCCTCATATCAGAGCTTTAATTGATCCTTTGAGCTGGCCCAGCACGTCTGTTGCGCACCTTGAAGATAAAAAACAGCCTTGGAACTTGATGTGATATTCTAGAAGAAGCCAGTGTAGAGTGCAGGATAAGTTCAGCGTGCTCCTAGTAACCATAGCGTTCTGTACTAGTTGGACTGATGGCTTTATGTGCCGGTATATCACATTAGTATTAGTCAGCAAGGCATCCAGGAGCATCGCCAACCTACAGACTGACATGATCAGTTGTGCGTGTGTACCTTTAACAAACGGAGATTGCCCCATGGCTGCAAATTCTTCAAAAGGACTGGCATAAACTGCCTTGCTTGAGTTCAACTTCAGCTGTTCATATATCAGCTCACATAGCCCAGTGCTTGGACAATCTTGATGACAGTGGCATGGCTGTATGCAGTGAAGAACAGGCAGAGCTGTGTCTCAACCGCATATTGCTGGCACTTGAATCCAGTCATCTGACCAGTTTCTCTAGTGGCTGCCTGTAAAGCTGAACTGGGGAAACTGAGGTGGCCTGTTTGTTAGCAAGCAGATTCATGCAGTTTGGGAAGCCTTCCTAAATATGCGTTCTTTTTCAGTGACCTACTATGCTAGTTCTCCGCAGTGCATGGTACTGGATGCTGTTGTGGGCTGCAGGCACTCAGTACTGAAGTGGTTTAATCAGTCTGGATAGCTCCATAAGACACGATTTGATGGGTTCAGCAGAAGTTGATAGGAAGGCCAATAATGGCCAGTAACACAGGCCTGGTCTACACTTACCTTCTGGATTTGGCGGCAGTCGACGGGAGATACGCAAGTGATGTAAATCACTTGCATATCTCCTGGCGACTTCACTGCATCTCTTCCGTGCGCCGTCCACACTGCGCTGAGCCGACAGGAACAGCGTTCCCTTCAATGCAGCGCTATGGCACTTACCTGGGTGGTTTTCCTACGTCGATTTCTGAATCGACTGAGCGGGTTTACACAGACTGCTCAGTCAATCAAGAGACATCGAACTGATGGTGATTGAAGTATAGAACCAGCCACAGCCTCAGCATAGGCTGGCAGAAATTCTTTTGTCTCAGCCTTTGTTTCCCACCCCCTCTCCATCTAATGCAGGGTGTCAGAAAACAAAGCCTACCTACTGAAGCGGCCATTTGGAGCAGCCATATTGATAACTGAAGCTCCTCTGCAATGATGGTTCACCATATTTTCAACTCTGGAGTGACAACCTGCTAGCACGCTCCCCTGCATCTGTACACGCCCCAGTGCACTCAAATGAGCTCTGCACTGGTCTAAACTAGTGGATCCCTATGGCAAACAGTAGGCCACAGATGGCAAGCGCACGGTGGAGATCTTTTAAAAACGTTTTAAAAGGGTACAATGCTAGTCAAAGCTGCTGCTGGTACTGCCAGTAAGTGAGACAGGCCGGCCCAAGCAGCATGCTTGGCATGGAGCTTACGTCTACAACTGTACAAGTCCAGACAATACAACAGGCACTGCCACCTGAGGGGCGAGCCGGCTGATGTTCCTAAGGGAAGGCCTGGGGGAACACTGAAGATCACACATTCATCACCCAAAAGGGAGCCAGGAACTCAGCCTATGGCACCAGGGTGGGACGCAGGGAAGGAATGAGCCGGCCGGGCAAAGGGCTGTTTCGGGGGGCGAGGCCTAGGGCGCTGGCTCCGCGCCAAGGGAAACAAGCTGGCAGGTAGGGAGACCCGGGGGGGAGGGGCAGGGAGACCCGGGGGGGAGGGTCCCGGGGGGAGGGGCAGGGAGACCCGGGGGGGAGGGGCAGGGAGACCCGGGGGGGAGGGCCCGGGACTATAGGCCCGAGGGAGGTGTGATAACCCGGCTCCGGCGCTGCAGAGCCGCTCGCAGGCACCGCGGCTGACCCGGCGGCCCGGCCCGCTCCCTAGGGCCCGGCGCCCAGTCCGACCCCCGCCGGGCCGGGCCCGCAGCGCACCCCCGGGACGGAGCCGCCCCGCCGGTTCCCTGCAGCCGGGGCCCGCGCGCTCGGTCACGCAGCCGGGCACGCGGCCCCCGCCCCGCGCGCTCACCATCGTTCTCGTCGCTGTGCCGCCTCCGCGACATGCTGCCGGGCCGGGCCGGGCCGCGCGTGGGCTGCGGGGGGCGGGGCGGGGCGGCGCGAGGCGGCGGCGCTGAGGAGCAGCAGCAGAGGCCGCGGCGGCGCCCAGCGCGTTTCCCTCCCGCCCAGCTTCCGTCGCCTGCCTTCCGGTCCCGCCGCGCTCTGCTTCCGGGGCAAAGGGCGGCGGCAGCGCCCGGCCACCGCGAGAGCCCCGCGCGCGCGCCCTAGGGGGCGGGGGGGGAGAACTTCCGGGCTGGGCAAGGGAGAGTCTCGAAGTTACCAGATCCCCGAGGAGGCGAAAAACCTTCCCCGAGAAAAGATGGCCGAGGAAGGGCCCGATCCTGTCAGGCACCCAGCTCCTCAAGGGCCCGATCCCGCCCTCAGGGAAGTGTCTCCTGGCTCCTCTTGGCCCCATGGGCCCGATCCTGAGGGGCCCCATCCTGCCCTCAGTGAAGGCCGTGTCCTGGCTCCAGGGCCCGATCCATCGCCCCCCCAGGCCGCACTGACCGGGCCGAGGGGCTGGGCGGGTGGCGAAGGGAGCCCGGGGCTGGGGGCCGATGGCAGAACCTCCCCCCGGAGGGAGCGGCTTCGCCCCGCGTGGAGCCATGGCAGCCCGTGGCTGCGAGCCCCTGCCAGCGCCGACCCAACTGCAAGCCATCCGACCCCCTCAGGCCTCAGAGCCATTTCCACAGCATCGCCCACCGGCGCGGACACGGCGGGGCGAGGCCTGTGCCTACACCCAGGCGAGCGCCATCCGGCCCTCCCAGGCTGCCCCGGCTGGGCTGCACACATGTCCTGGCCGGAGGGTTGTCCTGCGAACAAAACACAACTGTCCGTGGATGACACGCCATCGCCACCGAAACGTGCGTGGCCCCGCTCCGCTCAGGCGTTGAGCTGCCCGACACTGGCTGAAATTAATGGAAGCGGGGCACGTAAATTCCGCTGAGGAGCTTGGCCACTGTTACTAGTTTGGGTGCAATCCTGCAAATGCAACCATGTGGAAGAATCTCTGGGCTTTGGCACTCTTTAGTTAGCGGTCCAAGGGAATCAATTGCCGGTTAGCACGTGGGACACACACCAATGCCATCATGTAAAACGTGAACAAGGACCAGTTCCAGGAACCTAGACGATGCCTTAAAGTGTTCAGAGACACAATACAAGGCGTTCCTGGTGGATTTCATACTGCAAATGGAATTACACATTCAAACCATCTCACAATCTGTTCAATTTATGTGCTAGTCACTGAGAAAATAGAGCTGATTGAACTTTTTTTCCCACAGAACAGTTTTCCGTTGGAAAATGCAGTTTTGTCTAAATGTGGGGGGAACATGTACATTGTCTAAATTTTCAACAGCCAAATGTCAAATCATTTTGACTCACTTCATTTGACAGTGAAACGTTTTGTTTCAATAAGGGGGAAAGATTTCATTTTGACTTTCTTTTGTTGTTTTATTTCATTTTGACATTATATATTTAAAATGTATTATAGATATTCTATTTCACATTTTAGATGATACTAGTGTGTTTCAACTTTGTCAATACAAAATGTTCAGAACTGACATTTTTTTAGAATTTCTGGCCTGTGAAAATTTTCACAGGCTCCACTTTTTCTTCCAAAACAAATTTCCTGTACGATGGGAATTCCCTTTTCTGGCTGGCCCAGCTCTCCTGAATGCATTTTGTACTTGGTGTGTCTTGAAAGACCCCTATGGTACAGAAAGTCCCCTGCTGAGCTCCCAGTGAGAAAGCTTTGGAAGAGGATCAAGATGGACACAAGGAGGCTAGAGACAAGTAAATGCATGTTGGTGTCACAGATGTGACACCTCTCTTTCTCTCTTGTAGCAGTTTTACATGACTCTAGTTTACTTCTATTAACATTAACACCATCCAGAGGAGCAGCCCATAACTGTAATTTTGCCAGTGTAGTTATTCTAAAAGGTGGTGAATTGTGAATTGTCCCTGAAGTGAAGTGTTTCCAGGAGGCTGTGAGTTTAGACATGCTTCCTGCAGTACAGAGGCAGGCAGAGTCATCTTCATCTACCTGCGGCTGACAGCAGAGAGAAGAGGGAGTTGTAAAATCTATAGCCTGCTATGCAATTTTTAGCCTATCGGTCAGTCAGGTTCTCCAGTGAACTGGCCAGGGGGTTTGAAATCACGGATTTGTAGTCAGAACGCTGTCCAACAGAACCGGCGAGAGAAGAATTCTGAACTTAGTTCCAATTTTCTGTCTTTGGAAGCGTGGCATGAAAGATCTCCAGACAGCTATCTGGTAACTTCTCTGAGCGCTGGTTTTATAGTCTTAAATTCTTTCAAAAGTTAGTGCTTGCTGCTGGTTGCCTTTTTTGCTGTTGTAGAGCAGTGACAGACTATGAAGACAAAAAGACTGCCTTAGCACTGTCTGAATCTGTAGTGTGGTTTTATTGTTTTGAATTTCTAGTATTGATAATGTGGTATTCGCTATGTATGTTTGATAAGAATATTTACACATCTGTGTTTTGCACGGGTCTTCCCTTGATTACAGAACAGGATTTATGCCTAATTACAGTGACACTGCAATGATACCTTCTGTACTGCTGGATGGAGATGAAGTGGAGTGCTGTATTTTAAGATTTCCAGACCTGGACTTGAAAGATCCTCTTCCTTCGACAGCCAAAAGCAATCTCAGAGCAGAATTAGATAGCAGTGTGAGGAAAAAGTATGCATTTGCAAAGAAGAAGGTATGTTTTAGTATAGAGCTTCACTGGATATGTTCATAATGCACATTATACAACTACACAACTTCTTTGTAACCCTGTAAGAGCTTGCTTTACAGAATTCCTCTCATTCATGCTACACCTTTAATTCTTGTTATAGGAATAAGTTAAAAAATAATTTGGTTCCATTAGTATCATATTATTTAAATGAAAAGAGTCTACAATTAATTCCTTCAAGGCAAATGGGGATGTAATTGGTGTAATGAACTGATTGAACAAAGCACTTAAGGATGTGCTTAAATGTAAGTGCTTTGCTGAATAGGTATGGATTTTAAACACTTGCTTAAAGTTAAAGTTTAGCATATGCTTACACTCTGTTGAATTGGGCTTAAGAGAGGATGTTAGTGCATTAAAGTACTGTCACAGGTTTGCTTCTGTGGACAAATGAAAAGGCAAATCTGAAACAGAATTCAAACACAGAGAAACTAGTGTTAAAGGGACACTCTGCACTTGAAATCTAATTAGTTTAAAGAAAAAAATGGATTAAGTTTCCAATCTGAAATCTGCCTCTGATTCTACCTGCTAATTTTTACAGGCGTAGAGCAACATTTTCTTATTTTTTTAGAAAAAAGGTTTTCCAATTTAATGTCGCTGTGTGAAAGTCTCACACATTCATTGTAGTCAGGTGTAACAGTGAAACCCACTTTACATACAGTGATTCTGCCTTTTCAGAGTAAACAGCAATAGAAACTGATGATAGTGAAACTGACTATTACATAGAGTACTGTCAAATACACTGACAAAATAGAGAGAAACATTTTGTCTAATCACTGGGTTGCTTGCAACAATAATGGGTGGGAAAGAAAGTCCTAAGCAGACAGAAATACGACATATTAAGGGGATAGTTTCATTTTAATAACGTTATTCCCCACTTTTGTGCCTAAAAACTGGCGTTTGTATGTGAAGGGACATTTTCAAGATGCCCTGTAAGGATGCTCTGACATTTCCAAGGTTAAACCACATGCTTTGCATCACTTACCTACAGTAAAACTGAACAGTGCTGCAAATGTAAGTATGCAGAGAATTCCTCAACCATGGTTTGAGCACAGGCCTCCCATTCCAACTGAGCAAATGCGGGTGATCAAAATGTTCATCTGAGGGGTGTGGGTGTGTTCACAATCATTAAAAAGCTACGTGGGAGTTATTTAAGGCTCTCAGCCGAGGGATCGGCCCTGCTCAGACACAAGGGCATGCACTGCAGGCTATCTTCCGATACAATCTGCTACACTTATTGATACACACTGGGTTGCTGAATATACACAGTATGTGGCACCAAACACATATCTTTGTACACATCTCCCAAAATGGCTGTGTGTGACAAAGTCCCCCAAAACAGGAGACAGAGAGGGTCATGACCACTGAAGTGACACCTTATTGTCCTTCAGCCTCTATCATGGCACTGTTCTCCCCTTTCCCATCCTCCTGCAAGCTGCCCCATATCCCACTTCCCCACCACCCTCCTGGATGGCAGGGGACTAGGCCCTTGAGGCAAGGCTGGAGAGCATAAGAGGGAAGGTAAGCATGTGTCGTCCTTGCTGCCTGGGTTAAGCCAAGAGACTGCTGGTGGAAATGTACACATCAGCAGACAGGGGCCACCCTGGCAGTGGCGTTCTCTGGGCTCAGCTGTAGGCAGCAGTGTGCCCCCAGAAAAGAGATTGGGGGGGGAGGGCAGAATATGTGGGACATTTTCGGGATGTGGCAGGGTTGTGGGAGGTGCCATCCAAATGTGTGATGTCCCAAGAACCGCAGCGCACTCGAGGGGCTTGCCCATGAACATGAGAGCATGGTTGTCTTTAAAATGTAAGACTTAATTACCCCAACAGTGAGTGGATGGGGCTGGAAACCGCAGAGCTGTTGCTGACTTGTGTATCCACTTTCTATGATTATATGAAAATCGTAGGCTTAATGCTGAGGTCACTGGCGTGCATGGGAGTATCACTCCCAGGCCGTGGTCTGAGCGGCAGCATGTTTCGGCAAGGCAGACAGAGGGGGAGCTGTAGGTGCGTGTCGCTGAGGGGTGCTGGATCTGTACAGGACTGTGACAGTCCTGGAACAGTGGCCCCAGAAGAAGAGCTTGCGTTTCAGTAGCGGCTTGGGGGCTAGTATTGCAAACCTTCCCAATATGGCACACTAGCCTTGGCTCTGAAAACAGCTCCCCAACTGATTAACATGGCAGCTGGTTCTATTAAGACCAAGATCCTTGGCAGGTCAGATTGCAGGCATCATCAGAAAAAGCATTTCTGAGAAATCCCAAGGTAATTACTTACTTGCCTTAACATGTGTCTACTAATTGGGAAGCCTGTTTAAAAGCTTCACATCACAGGGATTTGTCCTTCATCCAGTCACAGGTCATTAAAGAGGTCACATGACAGGATCCAGGAAGAAACCGAACCGTAATTGATTGTGTTTGTAATACATTACAGGCCTTTGCCCTCTTTGTCAAAGCAAAGGAAGTGCCAGCCCCAGCTAGCTGTCCTCCAGCCACGTGCAGAGCGGGAATGCAGTGGAAATGCTGCGAACAAACTTTTAAAGACCTCACTGGCATTCACAGACATGTTGCTACGCAGCATGCCCACGACATCTGGCAGCAGACAGGTTTGATTTTAAAGCAGTTGGCTGCTGAAGCTGGCACCTCAAGTAACCCCACTTCTGCAGAGGAGGCAGGTAGACTACATGGTCCCACTTGTAACAGCCAGGAGCTCTCTGATAGGCTCCCAGACACACGGTACATTAGTTTGGATGAACTGACAAGGTAAGAAATTGGCTTGGCAATATGAAAACTGTGTTACTCGCTGGATGCCTGGTGGAAGCCAGCGTCAGTGCATTCAGATAGCTGTTTGTACTCGTTTAACTACAGCCATTTACAAACTAGTTTTAATTAAACTGTTGCCACTTTTGTGTATGACAAAGCTTTAATTGATGCAACTTCACACCTTTGTCTCATCCCGGCCTTCTAAACCGCCTAGGATTTATCTAGTTACCCACAATTCAGTGGACTTATTCCCACTTCCTGCTGTGCACCTTGGGCAACCATTCCGGATCTGGGAGCATTTCTCTCCCACTTCACATCAGTTTTAAGTGACTGCCCATGGTGCAAGGCCATGGAGTATCAAGCCCCATATCTGTATTTTTCCCCATGAAGTCGAAGAAGGTCTGGGGTGGAGTAACTCACGCTTGGGTGCTGTAAAAAGACATCTATCAAGGAAAGCAACTAGCAGCAGTGGGTGAGAATATGCAGGCTATCCTCTCCTGAAACCCTCTCCTGGCTCTCCGGTGCATGGGTTATACCACCTTACACATTTATCTGTGGGTGTACATGAGTCCTACTGAATGTAAGAGAGTCCAGCTTACACCACCTCAGGATGTGGTCCTGACTGTCCCTTTAAAAGAAGTGGATGCTTTTTGCACTTGGCTAATTCAAATGGTTTAGTTTTCAAACGTCAGCCTTCGTCCTCAAGGCGTCTCTGACATGTCTGGAAAACATGAGTCCTCACGGTGTGTGCATTTAAAGAAATCTGGTTCTCAAATGAGAATAAGCTATGTGCCCGTGGCCCTGTAGCGCTAGTCGTTTCTTGTAAACACTGTGAAGAACAGTACAGAAAAAAACTAGGGATCTAGAGATCTGCGCCCGCTCTGATTTGTTTCCACTTCTTGAAGTAAATGAAAAACACCATAGCTCTGCAAAATCCTTTGACAGCAGCCTGGAGGAATCTGGCCAGCTCTCTAAGGGTGAATGCCCTCTGTGACGCTGATCACAGTATTACCTGCGTAGTCTTTTGTGCTGCTGAATCTAAAATACTCTCTTTCTACTTCCTGGGACCCGTGGCAGTGGAGCGGGAGAAGTGCTGTTATATTACTGTTACCGTGAGGTGAAGGACCCAGGGAGGCTCTGTGGCTGGCAGAAGTCCCTATGCCAGCACCTTCATCTGACTGGCAAGGTAAGTCTTTAAGGAATGGTGCTCTCTCTTCCCGCTCGTTCAGTGAGAAATGGTGTGCTCCATAGAGCCAGGCTGTCATCAGCACTATTGCATGTAGAAGATAGAGCATTTACCAGGTTACATCCAGCTGTGCAGTGTAGGGTTGCGTCAGGGATAGGATTGTTTTATGATCGTGCATGTTTTTGTGTCTCAGCCATTGGGGCCCCCAGTGCACCACCTCCTGGTGAGGCATGGTATTGCAAGCTTGCCTCTACCTCAGTTTCTCCAGCTACTGGTTCCTGCCTGCTCTCGTGGTTTACTTGGCTCGGCCCGCCAGCCAGGAGGCTCACTTCCCTTCTGGGGTAGCAGAATCCAAAGTCACAGGCCAAACGAACACAAAATAAAGAAGCCTTCTTCCTCCCTGGTCTTAGTTCTCAGCCCCTTTAAAGTTACTCAGCCATCCGTCCTCAGGCTCAGCTGTCAGGTGCTTTCCGGCCGCTTCAGGAGAGACACCGCCTGCCAGGGCACTGGCATCCAGACATCCAGCAGATCCCCAGGTACCGCCAAATAGTCCCATGCCATCAGGCACCGGTCCTAGCCCAGCTTTTCTCACCCCATGAAGGGTGTTCCTCCCTCAGCTCAGCAGGCTTGCCTCTCCCTTCTGGCCTGACACCCACTAGCATCTCAGCAAGCAGGGCTGATTTGGTTCACAGCAGTGCATTAACCCTTCCAAGTCTATGGGGTTTGTAATCCCCAGTGCAGGGCCAAAAAGGCCACCTGACTCACCCAGCCTGACTCCATGCACGGTGTAGGATGTGTCAATATGCTACAGTGGCCCTCTTCTCCAGCCTTTTCTGAATGGCTGCACTGCTGACTGCCTCCCTTGCTACGTTCTGCTGCTGCTCCATTGCTCCTACAGTCTCTTCCCCAGTGCCTCCCCTAAACTTTTCCTTCCTTTTGCTTCTTGCCCGTCTTCTTGAACTACGAATAGCAACTTTTCAGTCATTTGCTGTCTTAACTCCCTTGAAATTATTTAGCACCTGGGTCCATGATCCCTGACACTTCTCTTTGATAGACTATGTCCTTCCAATTCAGTCTGTCATTCTGTCTCTCTGCCCCACTCTGTGCATCATCTTCGTTGCCCCTCTCTGTATTTTCTTTAGCTTTTCTGTATCCCAGGGGGTTGGAGACCAGACCAGCACAGTATTCTGAGTTCACAAAGCAGCCTGTGTCTGGCCTGTGAACTGCTTCCCAGAACTGATGCTATTTAAAACTCAATAAACCCAAAAGCCCTGAATGCACAAAGTCATGCTCATCTGCCCAGGAGGAATGAGAGAGAAAGCACCTTTATTTTCCCTGTTTTTAGGCAGCTCCTAGATACCTCAGTGAAATGCCCTGACATTAATTTCCCTTTCATTGCTAATATTATATTTTAGTTGGTAGTTTCCCAGCCTTTCCTTCTCCAAGATGGATGTTACATTTGCCCTTGTCAGCTACAACCTTTTCCTCTATTTAGTCAAAATTTGCTTCCATACATTCTGCGGTTTTCTTCACTTTAAAGAAAAATTCTCTACTGCTCTAGATATAATGTGTCTGAGTCAGCTAGATTTAATTGAACCACATGGCACTTTCACCCTTTCTTTCTACCTGCTGTATTGGGCCTAATACCACTGTCCCTACTCGGCTAAAACTCCCATTGGAGGCTGTGTCTGACTAATTAGTGCAGAATTTGCACCTTACTAGTAATGATTTTTCTGCTTTCTGCACAAGCTTTTCTGACTTTCTCATTATCCTTTTTATGAGTCCAGAGCAAAAACAGTCACAGAACATTTCCTGCCTTTTGTTTCTTTTTCTGCACTTCTCCACTCTCATTCAGGAGCCCTAGAGCTTTTTTCCCCACTCTTTCTCTTTTCCTGAACATTGTTCTACAACTCTCCTCTCATTCCCAGCTGGTCCTGTTTCATTAATTTCATTCTGACTGGTCTGCATTATGACTGCATCTTAAAGCTAGCTTTCCTTTCTGGCTTCTAGGTACGCATTGCTTCAGAAGGGATCAACGGAACGGTGGGTGGAAGCAAAGTAGCTACCAGTCTTTATATAGAGGCAATGCTTTCCCATCCTCTGTTCAAAAACATTTTGTGCAGAGAGGACTTCAAGGTAAGAGAAAGGGATTCGAATATGGTTATTATTTACTCAAATGTTTGTTTTCATCCTCTGAATTTCTTTTAGAAATAAATGTGACTTCTTGGCAACTGCCCCCTGCTGCAAAAAAATCCACATAAACCTATTGGCCTACGGAACAGTTTATTTGGGGATACACAGTTTTGTTTTATTATTATTATCCTGGGGATAGTTTTGTCTCCAGTGAGAAAACTTGTGTATGTTGTAAATAAGATGATCAGATAGAATAATTGAGAATCACTAAATTAAAAGTCCTTTTAAAATTCCAATGTTGATTTAATCGTTTTTCATTAGGGCCTCAGCAAAGCCTTCACCTGGGCATGTGCGAAGCTGCATACATGCTGTCCTGTGTCGCATTTGCCCAGCTCGGACACCAGCTCGTGCAGCTGGCACATTCTCACACCTACCTGCGCAGGATAGAATTGTCATGTGCCGAGCTCTGCCTGCGCTGCCGTTGGTGTTTGTGCTGGGGAAGCGCATGCACCATGTGCGAGTGCCACGCCTGTGTGTGCACAACGGATGTCAGGCTCTGAAAAAGCAGGCCCTTATCTTCAAGATGCTAGAGAGCCTGCTCCAGTGTCCATTGCAGGAAATGCAAAGACTCCCCCAGTGGCTGCAGTGAGAGGTGAATCAGGCCTGTACGGCACTGTGCATACTGTGTGTATGCATGTACATAGTTGTGTGGTATTCCTGTGCAGCCTTGCTGTTCATTTCTCTCCAATAAATTCAGCAGAAAGGAAGGACTGAAGGTTCCCAGGAGTTCCATGTGCAGAAGGGCTGCAGGGTTGGACTCTCCAGTAGGAAAACCCTGAACCTGGCTAGTCCCTCATGCATCACATCAGAGCCCAGCAAGCCACATGGATCACTGCAGATTTCCATCACACACACAGTCACACCACCCTGAACTGTGCTCTGGTTAGGGACCGTGCTGACTGATCATTACAATGGAGCACAACCCTACCAGCAGGGCTGGGGAGCAGAAGGGAGTTTTATTTATTCTTTTCTGTTTGACGTGAATTGAGCATTGGTGAAAGGTCCCAGCTTGCCTGCCCTGGATACCGAAACCTTTCTTTATCAACAAACTAGAGTGAGCACGTTCAGTGGCAGGGCAGGCCGCCTCATGCCGCCTGCTAACAGGTCTTGTTCATGAGCTTGCGGCAAGGAGTGGCTGGCTGAGTTTCCATGGCTCGTTGAGACCCTCAGCATCTCTGCTGCGACTCTCCATTAGTGGCCAGTTGCCTTTTTAACAGTTATCGGAAAAACTGTTCACTGGGAACTGGTCTGGGATCCCCCACACAGCTGTGAGATAGCGGATTCAGAGATGCAACCTTACGAGGAGAGAAGCCATCCCCAATCCCCCATGCCATCCAGATCCCCCGAAGCGACTTGTTTGTATTGACGTCTCAGGTGAATTTAGACACCAGAAATACAGGGGAGCCTCAGCAAGTGTGAAGGGACCTGATCATCTGTTTGTATGTCTTTAACTTGTCAGCAAGGTGGTGTTTTGGTGGCATGTCCTTATTTTTAATTTCCCAGAGCAGTGCAGGAGGAGCTCACTGTTTCCCAGACCTCCGAATTGGTGTATTTGAAGAGATCGTACCCATGGGCATCGATCCAAAGAAAGTCTCCTACAAAGAAACCGGTAAATTGCTTTTATTAACAATAATAATGTGTTTTCAGCAGAGACGGGAACTGAACCGTGAGGCACATAGTAGAGTAATGTACTGTCACTAAAACACCCCTCTTTGCACAATGACCAAGATATGGCAGAAGCATAGATAGTTTTGTTAGAAAACGTTCAGGGAAGCTGCCGTCCTTGCGATGGGACTTCCCTTTGTGGGGAAATTGCTGGATCAGGCCATTGATTTGCACAAGATTTAGCTGCTTTGGCAGCTTGGAATTAAACTGTCCATTTCAGTCCACCAAATTAGTAGTGGTTCAAGTCACTGAGTCTTAAGAATGGTCTCTTGGCTTTGAGAATGACGCACAGAGCACTTTGAAAGCCGTACTGGTTAAGGGAGGGTGTACTGAGAAAATACGTACAATTAATAATGCAATGACTTGGAGGAGTTTTTCAGCACAAGAAATATGTATAATTGCTTTCAATAGGCGTGATGTGTGGGTGCTTCAGATAGTGTGAAATTGCCTTTACAGAACAAACACTGTAAGCCTCACAGGGATCGCTGTGTAAATATTGCTGCAGTACATAGGCATTGCACAGAGACCTAACATTGCTGCAGATAACTTGTTATTAATTCCTCAAATCCAAACTTCAGCAGTAATCTGGAACCTTTGTAAAGCAGCTTTCTTAAATTCAGAATACATGAAAGCTTCCCGAATGGGCGTTTCATTAAATACATTCTGAGCTTTTCCAAACAGTTTTGCAATCAGTGTGCGGACTTTCTTGTCCTCAGGAATCTTATAAACTTCACATGGCTTTTCAAAAGTGATGAAGTATTCCTCAGTGCAGTGTGCCTTTTTGTAGGCAAGACATAGGTGGTCCCAGATGACGGTTCTATGAGTGGAGGGAGACTTCGGTTACTTTGGGATCCTTCCATGTTTTTCTAACACTTCCAGACTGTATTTCTTTCCTTCTCTTTCTCCTTCTCCTCAGCTTCTCACTTATGGGCTTCAGTTTCTTGTTGTTTTAGCTCCATGGCTCTCTTATCGGCTTCAGCTGCTCTCCTATGGGCAGTTTCTTCTCTTTCTTCTTTTTGCTTTTCAGCTTCCAGGGCAGCTGTTTCTTTTAGTCTCAGTTCTGCCTGCCACGTCTGGAACTGGCGTTCTTGCTCTTTTTCTGCTGCTTCCCATCTGGACAGCTCTAACTTTGCAGTTGTGTCCTTGCCACTCTTTTTATGCTTTATTGTTTCTATTTCCCTTTCCCGAAATAAGCAAACAGAAAACAACAAACCATAACCGTTCTTTGACCGTCTCCAGTCGCCACACTTGAGACTCACTTAAAATCACTGTACCAGTGCTTAAAGTGTAAACTTCACCCAAAATAACAAGCTGTGCATATATCTGGACTGTTGAATGGCAGTGTCCCCTCAGTTCTCCAATCTGGGATGCTTTTACACTGCTTCACTGTGAGAGCAACCACTCCTGGTGTGCCCTCACACAGCCTCCAGCATGTAAATTACTCCCTCCGGTACTGTCTGAGTGCTATAGCCAGCCACTCTTAAATTACACTGTAGACCAACACCAGCAAATCCCCGGGTGATGGTCCGTTTGATTTCGTTGACACCTGGCTGAGGCGTCAGTTTGCCTTCTGTCTCTGTGGAACTGGTTTGTGGCTATTTCCCCAGATTGGAAATATATCTTAGTAACATCCTACAGTAGACCCTTAACTTTCCATTACAGCGTTGCCGCCCAGATTTTACCATGCCAATAAAAATCAGCAAATCACGAGTTTCAGCTGATACCTCCCAAGGCATCACTTGTACAAAATTTAAGATGGCTTTGAAAAAGGGGTGGATGTAGGGCTCCAGACTGTCACACCCTGCCCCTGTGCTGAGGCCCGGTGAAAGCCATGGGACTCAACAGACCACGTGGGCCCTGATCCCGCAGCATGACTAGCTAACACCGCCCTGTACGTGTCTTCTTGGTGTCCTGTTTATTTCACTGGCATTCTGCAGATCAGGAGCCGCCTTTCACTGGGACGCCTCCCAGCTGCGGGAGTCTGTGCTAGACAATCCCAGTGCAGGAGCAGGGCCCCAATTTACACTAATCAGCTTGAAGTAACAGGCGCATGGAATAATCTTAACCTATGTGTTCCCTGTCCTCCAACAGCAGAACAGCAATTCACACAGGAAGTGAGTGGCAAAGCCAGGTAGGGTCGCTATCCCACTGTGCAATGGCACACAGGGGGCTTTGGGAAGAGTTTGCAATGCCTTATGGGGCAGGCTCAGCATCCCATGATGAAGGTCCTGAGTCCCGGCAGTCCATTGGCATCCTACTAGATGGACAGCTGCTTTTCAGCTGCCCCACCAGCCCGCGGCCACTGCAGAGCAGAGACACAAGGAGCCCGCAGAGGCGTGTGTGTGGAGGGTGGAGGAGTGCGTAACAGGGAGTGTGTGAGAGACAAAAGCGAGTGTGCTGGGGGATAGTGAGCGTGTCCCCATGCTCGCTCTGTAAGTTCAGAGAGCAGCTGGAAGCAACCAATACTGAGGCAGCAGCTGGCGCACAGACAGCTGGTGGCCCGTTTCCCCAGCTGAGTGGAGACCTATACCCTGGCAGAGGTGAGGGGGGCACCCCAACATTGGCCCCCCTCCCTGGCTCTGCACAGCACATCAGGAGTCTCTCCTCCCTCTGCAGCAGCCTCCATGCCGGCCCTAGGAGAGCAGGCTAGATTCTCTGCAAGTTCTCCCGCAGCCTCATCTCCCCAGAGACCCAGGAGAATGAGCCGTCCCCTCCGCTGTAGTCCAGGCAGGCGAGCGTTTGCTGCCGGGAGCCAGCGTGCTCAGCTGGGCGGTAGTGGTGCGAGCTCTTCATGCAATTTCAAAACTTCCTGGGGCTTTGAAAGGGGAGGGGATCCCACCTCTGTAGCTGGAGTGTTTGGCAGGGCAGCAAAGTGCAAAACAGCAGAGCGGTCAAGGTGGGCACTGTGGGAGCTCCCAGAGCCCAGGTACGGCACACGGCGTCTACCCTGATGCTTTGTCACTCTGAGTTTGCCGCTAAAAAGCTCTGCCTCTCGTCTCTGGTTTTATTTTGTCGCCAAAGCAGGGCAGTTTTGTAACAGGGGGAGCATTGGCGTGTGTGCACCGCCACGGGTGTGTCGCCAAAAGCAGATGTGTGTCGCCAAAATGCTGTCGTGTAGCCCAGTCCTTAGCCACAGAACTGTCCTCTTGCTTTCAGGGCAGGCTTTCCTCCCTCACTGCACTGGAGTGCCGTCCTGGCCCAACGCTTATGGGTGTGTCTCTCCATGCTCTGAAGTGGGCGTGCAGGAATTACACACACACACGCTCTCTCCCCCCAACCAGAATAGACAAGCACGTAAATATATCATGTACATTTCAAGAGGCTGAGTGGCCGAGACCTAGATTTGCTGTCTCTGAGACCTGGGTTCTCTTCTCAGCTCTACTTTGTGTAGCCTCTGTTACCTCTAAAACGGAGGCAAAGCTGCTATGGAGGCTTGACGAATAATAAAGATTGTGAGTGGCACAGACACGGCTGCCAGTCATTGTGGTAGAAGAGGCTTGAATATATGGTTCCCTGGCTTACAGCGCAGAGTACCTTTCCCTAGACTCCAGGGTCTGCTGTGAGAGATGGTCTCTCAGCTCCAGCCAGAATCCTCCTCGGGCAATGCCAGTGTTCCCTGCAGAGCCTGGCATTCAATCTCTGGCACCAGAAATAAAGCGGAGTTATTTTTTATTCAAGAAGTTTTGCAGCTTGTTCTTGGTCCCAGTCACTAGATCTCAGGAGGAGGCAGTCACAGGCTATAAGTGTCCTACAGTTATTAGCCATGGATTTCTCCCCGCCCCTCCAGCTCTGCACAAAAAATCGTTTTAAGAAAGTTGCAATTTTAAAAACAAGTTTTTTGGAGCAGAGGGGGACAGGGACTCTGGCCCAAACGACCCTAGATTTGCATCGCAAACTCTCCCCTGCACCAGGAGCTGATGTACCAGTTTTCAAGATGGTCTGACTTTATATGTAGATTTTGAAGAGGTTTGAAAATTGGACTTTAAACAGGGACACCGTTGCAGCCTCATCTGTGGTGCAGCTGTGCACTGCCCCACAGTATCATAACCCAGCCTGTCTGTAAGCCCAGAGGGGTGTTTGTTCAATGCCAAGAGGTAACGGACCCACTGAATGTAATAGTAGGATAGTAGCACACGCTACTGGAGTGCCTATAGTTGGTGGGACTTGTGCAAGCCCACCAGAGAGGGACTGTATGGCTCCAGGGATTGGTGAGGGCTACAGAGCTGCTCACTGCTAAGTCATTGACTCACTTACCATCGAGGGCAGCAATTCCGTGGCTCTTGGATAGTCTTAGGTTAGCTCCCTGGAAACCACAAAGCCTCCCCACCCCGCATTAACATCATTGTACAGAATCTAAGAACTGAATGGGCCTGGAGACCAAGCTCTTCTTTCATCCATCAAGGTCAGGTTTGCGGTAGGGTAGGAAGACTGGGCCAGCCTGGCCTCTGTTTCCTTTGTCCAGGTTGGCAATGCAACACCTTTCATGAGCAAGTGCGACTTCCCACCTAAACCAGCTTTCCGTAAACACGGCTTTATTATCCACTCTGGCACCAGCAGGCAGGGAGCGCCAGCCTGCTGTGACAGATGGGACGGGGCCCATTACACAGTCCAGTGACTCCCAGGCATCTGTTGCTCGGGGATGCTGTGACAAGCAGTGGTTACAGTGCTAGACCCAGGCAGCTTCGCTCGGTGTGCGTCTCTTCCTGACCCCTCCTCCGGGCCGGGCTCTTTCGTGTAGAAGAGGCAGGTGAGGTTACCTCTGGGCTACTTTGCTGGCCCAGAACACTTGGGGCCTGATCCTCCCCACCCAGGCAGATTGCGTCACTCACCAGACCACAGGGTAGTGTGTTGCACACGTGGTGTAAGTGACAACGCAAGGGGCAAGGCAGCAGAGGATCAGAGCTGCTGTTCCACCCCGCCTGCTGTAAGAGAGACGGCTGGCGGGCATTCTTCAGTACCCTGTCTCCGGCATTCGTTCAGTCACTGAAGCCTGTGGCGTGACATCACAGATAAATGCGGCCCATTACGTTTGGGCTGAGAGCAGCTGAAATTTCCGTAGCGTTGATGTCCCAGAGCTTGTCATGCACCTGGGTCAGTGCCGGGCTAGGAGACAGGCCACGTGGCATCGCGATGCTTGTCACCGTTCCAAACGTAGCTCAGCTTTTCAGCGCTTCTATCGTGTTCTATTTTCAGGAACCCATTTATCCCCTAAGGAGTTTCATAAAGAAGTGGCGAAATATTTGTCTCAGGCGACTGCAGCCCAAAACGACACCATTTTACTGGACTGCAGGAACTTCTACGAAAGTAAAATAGTAAGTGGTGTGCATTTGCTCCCTGCAGTGTGCTGTTGGGGGCCCACTTCACCCCGTCTGCATGTGTTGAGGATGGAGTGCGGTGCTACCTAGCAGCTGTCTGGTGGCACCGATTCATGAACGGGACCTCACTGCCTAGCCCCGGGCAGCAAAGGGCCTGCCTGGCCATTCAGTGTTGTGCTGAGAGGCAATCCAATGGCCCAGTCGTGCAGCAGGGCAGCACAAAGTTAGTCTGATGGGAAACAGACACAATACAGAAAGAGGACGCTGAAGCTTTAATAGAGAAAAGCCATTCAAATCCAGCTCAGCCAGGCGGAGCCCACACTGCCCTGGCCAGACGTGCAGCAGAGGGAGGCGATGTCCTGACCATGTGCCCTTCCTCCAGCCACGCCCTCTCGGTCAGCCACAGGGAGGAGCCTCTGTGCTACCAGGTGATCCCCTTCACACTGGGGTGACAGGGTGGGGTGTCGGCCATTGGACCCGAATCCAGAAGCTGTAAGGCACAAAGGTGCAGGTCTTCACCAGGTAATTAGGCACCTAAACCCATGGAAGGTGGGTGCCTAAACACCAACTTTGGCTGAGGCCCATAGAAGTTGCCGTGACCTGGAGATTCGGGCCCAAAGGGTTGGTTCTTTCTTTAGTTCAGACACGTCTCCCACACTGCAGGCCCAGCTCGCTCCCCTTCCGCCAGTGTGTCGATCACACCGCCAGCTCTTCTTGTTACAGGGCCATTTCCAGGGCTGCCTGGCTCCAGACATCAGGAAGTTCAGCTACTTCCCCAGCTATGTAGATGAAAATCTAGAGCTTTTTAAAAACAAGCGTGTGCTGATGTACTGTACCGGAGGGATCCGCTGTGAGCGCGGCTCCGCCTACCTCAGGACCAAGGTGAGGGCCTTTGCCCAGCCCGGGAAGGATTATATAGGGGTGGCCTTTTCTGTTGTTGGTTGGTGAAGCCCGGTTGAGCCTGCAAGTTTTGCTTGTGCAAGGAATGATGTCATGGGGTGGGGGCGGCTTCCGGCCGTAGCATTTGTACGTCTGGCGGGAATCATAAGGGCAGAAGGCATGTGCACAAACCAAACATACCCTGGTGAAGCCATCTCTCAAGTTCTCAAGAGATCTCAAGTTTCACCCCCCACCTCTCCTTTGACAGTCCAGCCTATGTAGAGCTGGTTTGTTGTGCAAGGAATGCTGGGTAACTCAGGATGTGCTTCCTGCCTCGGCTGGAGATGAATGCTATAGACACCACTACCTCTCAGCCTCATGTTCCCCTAGCGGGCTTTCAATAGGTCTAGTGAGGCTTATGTATCTTGAAGAGCGCCCCTGCCAAGGTCTAGTTTATGTAACCCACAGGTTACACAAACAGGTCTCCATCCCCACGTCCTCGCTGAGTAAACCTGAGTCCATCAATCCCACTTGTGTCCAGGTCCTGTACCAGGTGAGGCCCTCTGTGACCCGGGGCACTCTTCTGAAACCAGGGGAGGGTCTCTCTCCTCTTGGCTCAATGTCCCCCAGAGGTCAGACCAGGAGGACCCTTCCTCAGAACATATCGTTCCTCTGATCGGGGGCTCCTGCTGCTCCCTGGTGAAGTCCTTCCCTGGGACCAAGTTTCACTGAGACATCGCACCCATAGCCTCTCCCGCCTTAGATCATTCTTCCTTGGTTTCCTGTCCTGGTGAGCCCACGCTCCAGCTCCCCTTGGGAGCTCTCAGTGTTTTGGGAACTGTTCCTCTTCCCTGAGGAGTTCTTGCCCAAGGTGCTTCCTCGCCCCCTTCTCCTCTGCCCGAGCCCATATTGTCTTTCACAAGGCCTAGGTGTTCCTTACCTGATTAACTGCTGCCCAGCTGCTTGGGCTCTCCATTATCCCCAGACGGGTCCGAGCAGAGCCTGTCGCAGGTCAGCTGGGAACCCGGCTGCCCTGGGGGCCAGCTGCCTTTTGACATGCGCGCATCACCCCACTCTCCGAGCACCTCATAGTCACGGGTTTAATCTTCACAAGGCTCCTGGGAGGCACTGCAGGATTATCCCCCTTTCACAGCTGGGAACTGAGGACACAAGGCAGATTGAGAGATTTGCCCAAGATGCCAGAGTGAATCAGTGGCAGAGCTGAACATAAATCCTACATCGCCTAGGTCCTATTCCAACACCCCAGCCAGCTGCTCATCCACCCTCTCCCACACCTCTGTTCTTTATCCCTGCCCAGAGAGAGCAAGAGATCATAGAAGATGAGGGTTAGAAGGGACTTCAGGAGGTATCCAGTCCAACCCCCTGCTCAAAGCAGGACCAACCCCAACTAAACCATCCCAGATCAACTCTCTGGCGATCTGAGGTGTGATCCATTTACACCAGTGTAAACCAGGAGGAACTCTGCAGAAGTTCCTAGAATTACACTGGTGTAAAATTGGTGTAAGGAATGGATGACTCAGGCCCTAAGAGCATTTACCCTATAATGCAGCAAACTTCCTTCAACCTAGTGTCCTCTTGGGCCTAGAGATGATCTGGATTCGTTTAGAGCCTGTACCACAAACACGTTCATTAGACTGAGTCAGCCAACATTAGATGTCAGTAACCACAGCAATACCCAGTAGGGACTGGCCTGACTGCGCGCATGCATGATGGCTGATGGCCGTCATCAGGGTATCGCTCCTTCTAGGTGCCTAGTTCTGTGTGTGCATGAAGCAGGCTGGCACAAGCCTGCTGGGCCAGCCCAACCTAGGTTATCTGTTGCTTTGTTTTAAACAGGCTGCGTGCAGGGAGGTTTACCAGCTGAAGGGTGGCATCCACAAGTACCTGGAAGAGTTTCCGGATGGCTTCTACCGGGGGAAGCTGTTTGTGTTTGATGAACGTTACGCCATCTCTTCCAATGACGACGTCATTGCAGGTAGGGCCATCCCACCGCAAACCCCAGTACAGTGGTGGTCATGTGATAGTCCCCACATCGCCCTGTCGGACAGAGGGTCATGCCCTGTGGTCAGTGGAGTGCCAGCGGATGGTCAGCAGAGAGCCGGCTGGGCTCAGTGGTGCTGGCACCGGCGTCTTTTATCCTGCTGCTAACTTGCATTAAAGACAGCTAAAACTACAGGGAACGCTTTCCTAACGCGGCTTTTCCAGCCAGCAGTGGCACAGGGCTGCTCTCTAATCAGGTGCGAGCGGGGAGGTTGTCTGCAATCAGGACTGGCAGGGCCGGGGGCCACGAGAGAAGGTCTCTGAAGTCGTAGGCAGCATGGCACGCTGTCCCAGCACTGCTCGCAGCAGACAGTCCAGGTCTCGTTGCCCCTTTACACCGAGCAAACCATTCTGGCAGCACAGCATTAGTGACTTAGCCACCCATTGACTCTTCTACCACCACAGGGAGCCAGCCCCGCTGACCTTAGACTGACAAAGTAGGCTGCCAAGCTTTGGGAAAAGGCCTGTAGCCACCGACCAAGGGCAGTCGGCTGTTTCTGGCTTCACAGGCTCACGCGGCCCAGAGAGTTGCATTTTACGCTAGTTAGAGATGAAGATGCACAAACACATCCTTGCGTTCTCGCTGGGGCTTGCGGTTTAGCTGTTGGGGTCCAGCTTGGAGAGACGTTGCTGGGAAGAGGTGACCAACAAAGGACGTGGGCTAAGCTTGCACGAGGCTTTTCTGCTACAGCTGAAGGGGACTTTGTGCTTTCTTACTCCCAGAGGATGGTGCTGCTGGCTCTTGATGGATAACCGCTTTGAGCTCAGCCACGGCTGGCTCTCCTCATGCACGTGCCACGAGTTTATCCAGCTTGACGGTGACAGGCTCAGTCAGTACTGGAAAGAAAGTGAAGGGGAAGGGGCCTGGCTCGGGGCACAGCTCCCCGCGAGACGAGGCAGGGTAGCTCCCAGCAGTGCAGCAGAGTTTGGAGGAAAGCGTCTCGGTGAAGGTTGAATTGTGCTCTGCATTGCTTAGGGACGTATAGTCTCTAGGACCGCATGTCCCCCTCTGTGACGGAGCGTGTTCCTAACATGGCCCTTGCCTCCTGTTGGCTCACCACGGCCAAGGGAGGCATCGCCCCTGCGTAGGGACAGCCAGCTCCTGACCATGGGCCTGGGTGGCAGGAAGGAGTTTACCTTACGCGTGTTACCATCGAATCAAAGGAAAAAGCCCCTTTTGTGGACAGAGGCGAGATCTTGTTCTGGCAAGGAAGGGCGGGGAAGCCGGGCTGGAACAAGAAAGCAGTCCCTTGAAAGATGAAGGCTAGCCACGTGAACGAGTTGTGCAGTCAGGACATTGTCCAGGCAGAGGCTTGTGGCAGAGGATTGCCTAGCAAGGGCAGTACAGGTGGGATAGACAGGGCGGTGTGGGTTTTAACTCCGCTTCTCCTTTCCCCAGAATGCAGGTACTGTGGGACCCTATGGGACCAGCACAAACTCTGCTCCAGTCTGCACTGCCGGCAGCTTGTCCTGACCTGCCCAAGCTGTCGAGCGAAGGGATTCACGGCTTGCTGCCCTGTTTGTCAGGAGAAACAGCTCAAGCTGGCTTCAAGCCCTTCTGGATGGATGGCCAAGGAGGAATGTGAATGCACGGACCGACGGCAGCAGGTACCAGTCAAACGCATTTAAGAGATCATATTCGGTGCAGGAAAATGGTAGCTACCTCTCAATTCACGCTCACGTCCTAGGGCACGGGGCTTCCAAATGTGGGTGCCCATTGCCCAGTTATATTAATTCAGTTTGGACATGGAGACCCCTGAGGCAGCTTCAACTGCTCTGCTGTCTGTACAGGGCTTGATTTCACCATGACCTTCCCCCAGGCCAAGTGTAAATTAACGGAGCATCAAACACAACAGTGGCGCTACAGGATTCCTCCTGCTGCAGGGAAATCGCTATTCTGCCTCCCACAGTGCAACGGGCGCCAGGGAGAGCTTGAGGAGCAGGGCACATGCCGTGGGATCCGGCCACTCACAACCCAACAGGAGCTGGAAGATGAAGGAACAAGCAAGGGCCAGACTGTCTTTCCCACAATCCTTGTATGTGCCCTGGGCCCACCCTACAGACTCTCACTGGCTAGCGAGATGGAGGCAGCGGGCTTTTAGTCACTGGGAACGCAAGCAGATGGCGGTTGAGGCCATTTTCCATGTAAACACCAGCAGCCTGCGTCTCCTCGCCCATACACCAGTGTAAGTTGGGGTAGCTACACAAGTGTCTGGATTTACACTAGGGACCGGCAGGGGGTGAGATCAGAATCTGGACCCAGGATTTCATCAGAGCAAAAGCTGGGGACGCTTAATGGCCATGTCACACTCAGCCAAAGCTGGTGGGTGGGGCACGTTGTATGGGAAAAGGGGTAAGCGTAACCCACTGACTGCTGTGCTCTGTCGCTCTCTAGTGGCACTCAGTCACATGAATTCCTTTTTGCTGCCATCCTTCTGCCTGGTAGGACATGGGCACTGAGTTTTTCAAAGTCCCTTAGCCCAGGACTTCCCTTTTGCTGTGGGTGCTGCAGAAAACGGGTGGTGGTCTGAAATGCATTTCAATTCAACCATTTGCTGACGAAAGCGGAGGGGCACGTTGTAAATATCAATGAGCATCGTGGGAGGAGGAGTGGTGCTGCGTGGACTCCCCACATGAATGCGAGCAATGGATACAGGAGAGCCGTGTGTGCCACAGAACCAGACTGGTGCTGCTATACCTGTTCAGCACTGATTGTTGCTCAGCTGCTGCTGTGGGATGTTAAACTTGACTCTCAGCCCCAGTTAATGGCTGTTAAAGGAAATTGTATGTGGCCTTCAGAGACCCACAGAACTAGAACTGGAATTTGTCGCCGTCACTTGATGCCCTGACTAAAGTCACTGGGCAAGGTCCAGGCTCACCAGCCAGCCTTCTCTCAGCCAGGCTTGTTGCATTTACAAAGAGGTTTTAGTAAGAGTTTAGAAGACTTGTTGCTATAGAAGAAAATCCCCTTTAAAACCTATCCCCCTGGCTGTACTAACGAGTGGTCAAGTCAGTTACTGGCTATTTCTTGACAACGGCTTTTTAAAAAACCCTTTGCTTAGTGTCACGGGGTCTGTCACTCACCGCTCGCGGCTCATCTCAGGGCGTAACTCACCCCGGTCCACGCCCCGTGATGGTCGCTCAGCCCCACTGTGTGTGTCACTTGCACTGAGGCCCTCTCTCGTCAAGAGCTGTGGCTCGTCATCTTCGTGGCTTAGCCCTCTGGTCACATCACCCTTGTCCTCCCCTTCTGGCGTATTATCAGTCTTCCTAAGTCTTAGGGAGTCTTCATCTCTGCTGCACTGACTGTGGTGCTCCCCTCCCCCTGGCAGTGGCGGGTAGGGGAACCCGGGCCTGCCCTCTACATCCGGTGCCTATCCAGGGACCCTCAAATCAGCAGCTCCGGTCTATCACTCCTAGACCTAACTTCTCTTTCCCTACATCACTTCCTGCCCCGCCTTTCTCAGGCTCCTACTGTCCAACTGGCACCAGGGAGTGGTTGTGTGGGCACGTCTCAGCTCCTAGGCTTTAGAGAAGCTCCACCTGTTCCTGCCCAGATGGGCCCTTAGTTCCCCAGCGGGTGCAGCCTAAGGCTGATTGGCCTCTCTTGTCTCTAACCCCATTCACGCTGGTGTTGGGGGAACGCCCCATCACACTCAGGTTTCCGCAATTGCTTATTGTCAGGTACAGCCATTTTATTTTCCATTCGGGCTGTAAAGGAAACTTTTCCCTTTCCAAAGCCAGGGGAGGAAGGCATTGCATCCTACCTGGTTCTGCCGTTCTCTTTTTGCCAGCTGAGGCCTGGGTCACGGGTTGCATTAAATCCCACAGCAAGGCCTGTCTTCTCTGACATTGTTCGCATGACAAGCTGTTCAGCAATTGTTTGTATGCTGGTGTGTGTTCCTAAAGCTGGGTTTTCACACTTGCTCTTTAAGTTCTACTTTGAGACCCTTCTCCATGGCTGATATTGAAGGTTAATAATAATAATCCCAAGCCCCTGAAGTGACTAGAGACGCCCACTGACACCAGTGGCCTTTGGAAGAAGCCCATGTTCCTTAGACAGCAGGTATCCCCTGTACCGGTTCGATGCCGGGTTTCTTGCAGCGCCTTTCCCACATGTTGGCGAGCTGGCCCATTTGCAGCGCATCATGTCAGACACACATCATATTCCTAGTCCACAACACCGCCAATAGCCGGAACTGACAGCGAATGCGTTGTACCGGGTTGGTTTTCAGATGACATGTTAAAAAAAGAAGAAGCAGCGCCAGCTGACAAAGCTGTCAGCTCAGCTGCCTTCCTGTGATCCCCGAGAAAGGCCCGCGGCATGTCAGTTTTCAGTACAGAGCGTGGAATGGCGTCAGCTACACGTTAGAGGTGAACTTTTACAGTGGCTGGGATGCCGGATCGTCCTTTGCGCTGCTACACAGTCTGATTTCCAAGGGTGCACAAACCCTCTCCATCAGCCTGGGGGATGCTCACAGCCCTTTGGAAACCAGGGAGGGCTCCGGTGACTGCTGGGTCTGGCTCGTTCCTGAGCAAGCAGGCCTGCTAGCAAGGCGCTGGTCTACAGAGGGGTTCTGGCCCCACTTTGTCCAGGCCCCCCAGTATTAGGAACTCTCCCCATTCCCCAGGCCCATGTCAGGCCAGACCCCAATGGAGTGGGATGTCCAGGTGGGTCAGGCTAAGGCGTGTGAAGGACCCACAGTGGAAGGTGGAACAGCGTTGAGTAGGACATAGGCCCAGTCCGCACATTATACAGCAGAGAGAAGCGATAGGCTCCTTTGTGCAGGGTGCGAGGTGCTTTGTGGGGCAGGGGGATTTGCTAGTGGGGAGGGGGAGGGAGCAGTAGATAAGAGGGATCCACTGCCCCAGTGGCTGGCTCACTCCTCTCCAGCATAGACCGTACTTGCCATCTGGCTTCTGTCTCCTCCCTGTTCCAAGGCTAGTGCATAGGCACCCCTGGGCCTGACCTCATCCTCGTCTTTGTTAGATGCGCCCGAAGAGCCGCTCTGACACAGCGTGAATCGACTCAGAGCACAACCACAGGGACTCCTCTGAGAAGATCCCTCGGTTCCACGTCTCAGCAGCTCCGAGGAGGGGCGTCGGGCACAAGCAGGTGCTACGTTCACTGCGCGGACTGTTCTCCTTTCCTCAAGACAGCTAGTGCCCTCAAAGCTGAACTCCTTCGCCGTTATTTATTGCCGCTCTGCCGCACAGCTGACACAGAGCCCGAGGCCTTCCCCCAGCCCGCGCCTGAGCTGTGCGACTTTTGTTCTGCTTGGTAAGTGCTTGCTCACTTATCTGTGCCCTTCCAGCGCAGTCAGTGGCACTGCTCAGTGTGCAAGCTCACCGACATGAGTGCGACTTTAACACCCAAGCCAGAGGCGTCCTACAGTACATGCCAACTGCCAGGGTAGTTTAGATGCTACTACAGCATGAAAAAGGGAAAGGTTATTGCTTTTTTTTATTTTAAGGGCTATTTTATTTTCATGTAGGGTAAAATCCTCTTCTCAGGTTTGCACGGCCAGGTCCCACTCGGAGCATATTGCCCTCCCAGCACACCCAGATTTCCCATGGGCATCAGGGCTGGCAGCATTTACCAGGCTGAAAACAATTTCTATTCCCTCAATGTCAGTGGGAGAGCAGACACCGTTCAAATCTGAGAGGGCAACCCTGCTGTTAGCTGTCAATTGGAATCCGGACTGAGGTTGTCATGGATTTTTCTAATGCCTTTGGGATGTGTCTGGTGGGACTGGGGCTGTCCAAATAGCACTCTGCTTTCTGGTGTTGCAGTATTCTCTGATCGTTTGTACGTGATTTTTACAAAAAACTATATTGAAGCCGTTTGTCTGTCATTTCTGACACATTTATTACAATTCAAAGAGCAACAATCGAACACGTTTGTATTTCCCACTCGAGTTTAAAGTGTGCTAGTCAGAGATACAGTAAATCAGGGCCAAAGCTTGCAATCCTGATTCATGCAAAAAGTCTATTGAAATGAGTGGAAGTTTTGCTGTAATACCCATTGCACAGACTGCAGAACTCCACTGTTAGCCGCCGCCGGCGGAAGGTTTTTTATAAAGTGAAAAAGATTGCTAGGATGGATTCTTTAGATGTCTAAGAAAGGCCCGCCTTTGGCAACAGTTCTGCACGAGCAGCCTCTCATGCTATGCATCCCAGGTTCCCACTGGAATCAATAGAAGTCTGTGTGGGTGTAATGGCCTACAGCCCGCCACCTGATCAGAGGCAACATATGTCTGCTGGAACTTCCTCCCGAGAAAGGCATAGATTTTTATCACCACACAAACCCAACTGCCTGGTGTGTTTGTCTAGCTCTGCTCGAATGGCATCCTGGACTACATGGATTCCCACGCAGGGGATTTTCAAGTAAACTCTTTAGTAAGGGTGCATTGTCTATTCAGAAATCTGGGATGTTGGTAAAATAAAATCTCTAGCAGAACAAGTTTAGCAGATAAATAAAAATGGTCATCCAGCCAGAAAACCAGAACGAAGAGCGCGGGATCTAGCATGCTCATTACTAGACACCATAAAAGCACAGGGGGCACATTTCCAACCTAAAATTCAGGGGGAAATCCTGCTCCTATTGAAGTCAATGAGAGTTTTGTCCCTGACTTCAGTGGAGTCAGGATTTCATTCCAAATCTTTGACAGCAAAGGATTTATGTATCCATATGAAAGACGAGTGGAAGATTTTAACATCACATCTAATACTGACTGCTCTGTTTTTATGGAGCTATTATTTTATAATCAGTGGCCTTACATTCCTTTTATTTGTGGGTGCGTAAAAAGTCTTTTGGTTTGACATCCTATCTTCAAATAATTAATTCAGCCAGTGTTGGAAATTAATTGTAATTTACATGTCCTCAAAAGGAACAGTAGAAATGTGGTGGGACAGTAGAAATGCTTGTCAAACAGGTAATTTATCTATAATACTTGAGAGCAAGTTGAAAAAATAAAGTATTTTTTAAATACCAGTACTTCTGCAACTTGTGTAGAGCGGTGATTTTTTCCACCCATGCATAACACATCCTAAATATATCTGAAACACCACACAGGAAATCCTAAGAGAAATTAAGTCATGAGTTAATTAACAGTCACTTCTGTGCTGTGATGTATTCTAAACCAAGACTGCTTAAAATTGGCAACTTCTTGTCACTGGATTGACTCTACAGAAAACATCATTAGTCACCTACAATCGCTAGTTAATTTAAACCTTTAGTGCATAACTATGCAACACAGAACTGAGGCACCACAAATATTTTGTGCAGGCACTTTGCCTTTGGATTTCCACAGAATAGCACAAACCACCAGGCACAATCTTCACGGCCGGGAACTACACCCCGATTCGGCACTTGGGATAGAAAGGCCCATTCAAGTCTGCAAGTCTCCTCTTCCTCACTGAAAAAGAACAGGAACATGGGTCAGTCAAAGCAGATGCTGTACATGTACAGAGATTGTTTGAATTCAGAACAAAACTCATATGAGGGGAAGAGTTCGGGGTTTTTTCCCCGTAGATTTTAAGGCCAGAAGGGACCATCAGATCATCTAGCCTGACTTCCTGTATAACATGGGCCAGAGATTGTCACCCAGGTATGCTGGTATTGGGCCCAATAACTTGTGCCTGGCTAAAGCCTCTCTTCCAGAAAGGCAGCCGGCTTCAATCAGAAGATAGAGAGATGGAGAATCTACCACTTCTTTGGGAATTTGTTCCAGTGGTGAAGGAGGGCGCCTTGTTAAAAACGAGTGCCTGATTACTAATTTGAATGTGTCTGGCTTCAGCGGCCATCCATTGGTTCAGGGGTGAGATTTTCAAAGCAGTCCAGGGGATTTATCCTCAGATCTTCTATTAAAGTGTGGCTTTGAGAGCACAGGCCAGGATCTTTCAGATCAGTTAAAAAAATCTGTGTTTAAAAAAAAATTGAAGGAACTGTCATCGGCTTCAGCTGGGGACAGTGTTCGCAGGCTTCTGTCACACAAGAGCTTGCCAGCACATTACATCTCTCCCTGACTGCTTCTCCTCAAGTAGCGATCAGCATGTAGGAGGTAGGAACAGAGTAGCTGGTGAACGCATAAAGGGTATGGCTTCTTATCTAGTCCTTATCTTCTCCTGCTTCTTAATAGCTTAATACAGGCCTTCCTACCTCAGAAAAAATGCCCCTGCAAAACCATTTTTCCTCTGATTGGTGTCTGAGCTGTATTTTTCTGCTCCTCTTTAGGTGCTAGTGAGTATTTCAGAGCAGGGTATTAAAGTGGACACATACACAGTTTATATATTTGAAGTAAATACAGGGGACAAGAATAAGCAGCCAGAAAGGGAAGGATGCAAAAATTAGCTCATAGGATGCATGTGAAAAGCCTTCTCTGGAACATGCCAGATCAGACAACGTATCCTGAAGAACAAGAGTGTCTGCAGCTGAATCAAGAGCCGTAACACAGAAGCTAGAGAAAGAGTAAAACCAAGTTGAGCAGAGCCAGGTGGTGGCAGCTGAGAACAGAGAGAGTGGACCATAGGCAGAGCGATTGCCAGTAGGGAAAAAATTCTGTCTATACTTATACATCGTCCAGTTGCAGAGTTGAGAAGTTATGCCAGGGGCCGTCAGAGCGACGTATACGTGCTGCAAACAAGAACCAAATCAGATATTTTCTGTATTCTCATGGTCAAGGAGGCAAAATATACAACAGTTGCACAGCAGGCAAAGTCATTCATTTACCAGCTGAAAAGAAGCAGGAGTGGAAAAATAAATGTTATGCCTTTTGTATGGTTAACATCGTGACGCGCTTACATGCCAAGTTCATGAAAACTAATTCTTATCCGGGCGTGAGTGGTGAATTACTAATTGAACATATGGTTTCTATGCATTTACTGGTTCCCGTGAAAGTCTCCTTACACCGCTATGCCAAGAAACTTCATTTGAGGTGAAGTGCATATTCACAAAGGGGAAAGTTAATTGTGCGGGGGAACTGTGTTTGTATGTATGCATGTGAGTATCCCACAGGACAGTACGTGTGTGAAATTATGCACAGGCTTAAGTGTGTGCAGAATCAGAGCCACAATTTGAAAGCACTCTGGGATGCAAGACGCACGGTATTACTGCTCTGCCATAACACCACCAGACTGGCTGCAGACAAAATCCTGTCTATTGGTTTAGAAACCACAACAATTTGAACATATGCACAAAGCAATACACAGAAGTCTGCATGGAACAGAGAACATCAAGCCGTAAGTCTGCTTTTCAGCCCAGCAGCCCCTGGTCTCACTTAGAGTTACTCTAACCCAGTAGCTTTTCAAACTGAAGTAGATTCGTGTAAGGGACACAAACAGACTATGTTGGTGATCTACTTCAGAGCAAAATTCAGGGTCCCAGTTCATTGCTGTTTGCTCAGGGCAAACATTTACATGGTAAATCTTTTCCCAGACACTTCCTCTTAGCCCATCTGTCTAGGGAGGTATATGTTCATTTCATCCAGCTGTAAGCTCAACAGTAGTTTAGGTCATTTTTTTGCTTGTGTTCTAATAGGCTCTACTGGGTTGATGTCCAGTCCAGCGTGTGAAGCTGTAGCCAAACAACTGTCAAGAGTCAGCTAGCGCCTATGGCACTGCCCAGATCAGTGAGAAATGATGGGGCGAGCGCTGCCATTGCATGCAGTTCTGTTAATGTCAATGGGGTGCCCGGACAGAACTCAGAACAGAATTTCCAGACACACACCACAGCAGACCTGATTCATTCAAAGGAATGGGCCAAACTCGTCCGCCTTGAGAGCTTGACTGTTCTGCTTTTCATTTCCCCGTTAGAGCAGAGATACACACAGCAATGCATGTGAAAGGTGGCTGCCAGGGACACAAAGGCTCTGCTAATCCAGAGGAGAATCCTAGGCTTCCCAGAGCTGACCACACCAGCATGCCAGCCTTTACGCTATGGCTTAACAAGGCACACGGAAATGTCAAACTCCCAGCCCTGAACTCCGCCCTGGATCTCTCTCCAAATATCACTGGACACGCTGCTCGGTGAAGGCCAGATTCTGCCCCCCCCCCATGCCCAGCTTCTTTACCGTGGGCCAGAATCCGATCGTCGTACTCACACTGAGCAGCGCTTTACACCACCAGCCCCGGGTGGAACCCCGGCAGGGTCTGGTACGTCTCAGCGGGAGAATGGGGAAGAGAATTAGGCCGTCCCCTAGCAAGCACCAGCACCTTCCGATTCAAGTGGGCGCTTTCCTAAATCAAGTGAAACGTCGCCTGCACTGTTCATTTCCTTGAGATGTATTTACGTAGACTACCAGCCAGCGTGCCCGGCACGGGACATACGCACCAGCCACATTCACAGCTGACAGGAGTAATGACAAACACACCGCTGAGGGGCTCAAGGACTAGAGGAGCACGGAGTAATTCACACAAAGCAGGCCTGTAGGCGACTCACCAAGGTCGTTGTTGTTCATCATGGCGTTAGATGCCCGCAGCCGGGGACCTTGCTGCGTAAAGTGATACCCGAACTTCAGAAGCGTGGTGTTTTTTTCTAACATGTCTGCAATCTCCATTTCCACCTTGTTGCCCAGCGGCTGGCTCTTTGTGAAAAGATAATGGAAAAGCCGTTACAACTGAGGGCTGCCTTGCCATTTTGGTCTTTGATTCGCTGTCTGCCTCCTGCTGACTCTACAGTGCATCTCATCAGGACCAGCAAACACCGCAGGGGACCTCCCCCATCGTTGCCCCGCAGTCTGGAGACAGCACATTCAGCGGAGACGAGGGCGAGGTAGAACTTGGGTCCACTGCTCACCTTGGAATGCCCTGGGATCTCGGGTGTTTGGATCCTGGGCCTTGCACCTTTTCAGACATTTCCTTTATTGTAGTAGAAAAGACTTCTCCCAAAAAAGCAAGGGGCCCATTTCTCCCTGGCATGGAGTTCCAATCCCTTAGCTCAGAGCTCAAGGGACTGGCTAGACACAAGAGAGGTTACGTCTCCAGACTCTCCCACTGCACAGCTTCTCCAGGGGCCATGCTGCCAGGGGCTCCTCTAGCACGGATACCCCCGAGCTTCCCTCCAGGGTCCAGCCAAGGCAGGGGAAACAGTGTGAGCTCCTGCAGCCTAAGGTTTTGTCTGCAGATGTGAGGCTGGCTTCCCTTACACGCAGGGAAAGGCCAATCACGCAGGGCCTGGCGGGTGCCCCTCAGCAAGGGCCAGAGGCTCCGCTCCACGCAAGGAAGCAAAGGGGAGCACAAAGGGGCTACACTGGTAATCCCTGCCTAACAACCGGCTCTTTTCTGCCTCTGCCTCCTCCACGCTTTGGATCTTCCTGCTTTCCTAGTGGTCTGGCTTCTCTGGTTGAAGAGCAAGTGAAACATAAGCCACAGGGATTCAAGTGGAGGAGTGGTTCTAACATCCGTAACAAGCGTTTTACAGCCATGGTGTTCCGGAGGGTTTCCCAGTGCGACCCTCCCCAAGTCTGAGCTATCGCTCCAGCCCTGCTGTGTCTAGGCGTGGAATGCTCTTAGTCCTGGGCATTCTTTGCCAACCTGCATCCTTCTCACGGGGCCGCATGGGCCTGCCATCTCTGCCACTGCCTGCTATCCCCGGGACAGGCCAGCGCAACACTGGGAACTGCCCACAATACAGGAAAACCCTCAGGACCCTTCCAAGTAGCCAGGCTAGCCAGCTGCAGTCAGCCGCCTGGGGAGAAGGGGCAAAATGGGTGTTGAGAACCTCTCCGCAGCGAACGATAAGTGATGGCACAAGGGCCTGGAGGAGGCCTGCAGGATTTTGTTTCCATTTATGGAGGGTCCAGTCCATCCTGTGCCCCAGGCAGATGGGCAGCTTGTGAGATCAGGCCCTGAATTGTCATGTCATTTGTTGGCTGACTAATACTGACTCATCAGAGGAACCAAGTGTAGTTTTGACTACATACACACACAGGGCCCAGCACCACAGGCCATCACTAGGGCATGGGCCCAGCACCAAAGCACAGCGCTCTGCCACTTGGCGTAAGGGGTTACTCCGTTAGCTGGCAGCAATCTGCCATGTGGACGAGCCACTCGTCAAGCCATCGACCGTACTTCTCCCCAACCCCCACCTCCAGCTGCTGGTTTGTTAGCGCGACTGCCCAGGAAACATCAGGTGAGCCAAACCCCCCCGTTTTCTGATGCAGATGCCTCCCAACAAATACATACTTTAATTCAGTCTAAGAGGTCAAGCTGCGGTTTCTTTTACCTGGTTGTCAATTTTGAGCTCTATCAGTGAAGTGTTGTGCTGGAGCGCTTCAATCAGAGCCAGGATCCCGGACCCAGAAATGAAATTGGATTCCACATTCAAGCTCTTCAGGACACCATTGGCTTTTAACATCTCTGCCAGTGCCTGCACTCACAAAGGGGAGAGCGCAGCACTGCATAATAAATCATATGAAGAGTGGCCCAGGGCACTAGCCTGGGACACCAGGGACCCAAGTTCAGACTGCCTGTGCCTCAGTTTCCCATTTCTGGCATTTTTCATGCAATATAATGGAACAAAAAAGGGCATCAAGATTTTTTTTCCCTTTGTAGGTTGCTTTAAACAATTGCCCTTGCAAAGCAATTCTGCTAACAACCTCCCCACAACTTAGCCTAGCATTGCACACAACATGGTATGGCACTTACATAGGCCACGGGGTCATTGCTTCTTGTTCCTACTATGCTTAACTTCTTTACATAGGAATTATTCTTCATTGCTTCAGCATATGCTTTTAAAGTTGGTATGGGAATATTCTGTGAAAAGAAACCCCAGAAGGGCACATTAAGCAGTCAGCTTTACTCAGATTCCTGGTACACCCCTTAAAGAAATATTTTATAAAGGAGCGTGCCCTATATGTACTGCATATAACAGCTTTCTTTACAGTGGAAAATGGCACAGCTTGATTCTTTAGGAAGAGACAGAAAGATAAACCTAGATCATACAGCACTGCTCGTATTGCCGCAATGGCCAGCCTGGCCAAGGACACAGCGACGCCTCCACTCTGATCCCAGCGTTTCCACTCAGTCACTGCCTGGATTGGGGCAAGTCACCTCGCCGCAGTTTGGGTTCCCCCCGTCAGGGAGGACTGCTCACCTCCCTGGGCAGCGTGGGGCTTTATGTCACGAATGTCTACAGAGCGCTTTAAGTAGGTAACGCACTGTGTGCGCAAGGGTTTTACTGTTGTTATAGCACAGCACCTGCCACAGCCAAGTCATGGCTGGGAAATAATCGTGTGGTGAGCGAGACGGCATGGAGCTTTTGCCTGCAAGGATCCACTTGCAGAATAACAGCCTGTGAGCTGTCGAGGAGCTCGTGGAAGTGCGGCGCGCACTCAACTCTCACAAGCGGGCTCACTCTTCTCCCTCCCTCCCTTCGTCACCGGTAACTAACTGCAGCTGAAATACTTCCAGGGTAGCACTCGCCGCGCTAGGGGAGTTTGACAAACATCTCTGTGCCCGTTCTGCGTTCTCGCAAGGCAAGTTCCTTACTTCACAAACCCCGTTCAGACGCCGACAACTTCCCAATGACTCTCTTTAGAATTTCAGACTGACCGTTCCCATAGTCCTCGACGAGGAGTGCTTCCCAGGGACCGGCCGGCGTGGGGTGGCTTTAACACACCAACCAATGGGGCCGTCGGTGATTAGTGCAGTGGTGTACCGGCCTTGGCCCACGTTTTCAGAAGTGGCATCCCAAATCATTAATCCAACTAGGGACACCTCGAGATTTTCAAAGGCGCTGAGCATCCGCCATCTGTAAGCCAGGTCCCTCCCAGGGGCTTCATGTAGCACCCCAAATCACTAGTCACTTTTGAAAACGCAGTCCTGTGTCTATGGAAAGTTGCAGATGGCTGGATTGCACAGGGGCCAGGGTTTAAGGTCCGTGCATGCAGTTAATGGCACCAGCATCGCTACCCGCACACACAGAAACCACATCTGCATTTATCTGAATACATCATCACTCAGATCCACACACAGGCAGAGACAGGAGAGGAAGGGACCTGAAACCGTTCTAATTCAGCTTGTTTGGATTTGGTGCTGCGTGTGCATTTAAAGGGTACCTGCAAAGCTGTGCTTGTGCCCTGATTTGCTTCTTTATGGGAGAAAAAATAAAGAGCGGATAAGGAAGGGTTAGTAGTTCTGCTTTTTTTAACGTGAGTATCTGGTTTTACTTTCCATGGCTGTACTGTACTACAACATAGCAACAGGAACTTTTCCAGCCTCCCAAAGAAAACAGCAACAAAGATATGTTGCCCACACACTGGACTTAAAGAGAAGTTAACAGAAACGAATTTTTAACAGCCTTACTAGAACTCCTGTACAAGCACAATTTCTTGTCCTTTGCAGTTCACTTTTAACTAGAAAAGCTCAGAGAAAAACCTAGCTTTTAATTAGCCACATTGAGTAATGCAGACTGGTAAGTTTCTCACAGCAGCTTTAATTTCACTGCCTGGCACAGATGCCTATATGAGCTCTTTCACTACAAACCATACCACACTGGTACCCATAGCCTTTGGCAGATAATACAGAATCATTAGCCTGAGAGGGCAATGTGAAATTGTCTTTGGTTTAGTTAAAACATCAACTTTAGTGTTACATCAGTGTAATTTTTCTGCAGAGTTTCACTGATAAATTCCTGCAAAGAAGCACCTGACATTGACCTACGGACGCAACGTGTATTATTTTGAAAGATCCTTGCTCTGCGAATCTTGCACTGCGTTTG
>ML675650.1:5498055-5534750 GCA_007922155.1 Mesoclemmys tuberculata | reverse complement strand
TATATGGCATCTAGCCACATGCACTGTCAGGTTTCCCTGTAAATAGAATGCAGACCCAACGCACACTATTTTTTCTGATTTTAAGTATGCTCTAACGACACTGTGAAACCCCCTCAAAGACATCCTAAAACTACCCAGGGCCAGATCCCGATAGCTAACTTCTGTTGCGTCGTCCCTTATTCTGCAAGCAGCCCTTCTGATTTTTACATAAGCAAGGGGCGCAGAAGTGAGCCCTAACCTCAACTTGCCTTCTGCCAAATTAACAGTGGCCAACAGGCTGCTGTGACAATAACCTATTCTGCACAGCAAGGTGTGCTTGGCTTTTGTCCTTTCAATAGCACACTTCCTGTCTCACTGTGCGGAGTTGATTGCAGGAGGAGGGGGGAGACGAATACCCTTATATTGTTAAGGTTGACTTCCTCGAGTTCAGGGTCATTGTTCTTTACTCGTTCCAAAGTTTCTTCTACATCTGTTGAATTGGGTTCTTCATCGGGAACTGGTTTATACTGCGTGGGCTTAATCACACCTGCAATTAGAAAGCAGCATGAAAAAAAACAGACGACGTGGAAAGACATTTTCTTTAGGCGACTATCAGTTCTGTTGGCTACTTTTTCCTCTCATAAAAAGGACACGAGAAAGGAGAAATCAACTCGCTGATGAAGGTTCTAACTGAGGATATAAGGTTGCTTAAGCAACCTTTGTCTTGTCTATTTAGACCAGGGGTCTCAAACTCGCGGCCCGCGGGCCAACTGCGGCCCGCGGGCTTGTGTCATGCGGCCCGCAGTCCGAATCCGGCTGCAGGCTTGTGCTGGCATTTTTTTTTGAGCGGAGCTCCGGGAAGCTGTGGCCGTCTTAAAAAGGAAATGGCTGCCGAATGTGGGCCCCACAGAGAGATTGACGGCGGAGAGTGGAGTCTGAGAGCCTCTCTGTCTGCTCTACTGTGCTGCTTTAAAAAGGAAACGGCCGCCGAATGTGGGCCCCACAGAGAGATTTGACTGCGGACAGTGGAGCCTGCAAGTCCCTGTGAGAGCCTCTCTCTCCAACTGTGCCGCCGAATTTTACCGTGCGTGGAGATTTTTTCGGCGGAGAGTAGAGCATGAAAGGTACAGCAGAGTAGTGTGTGTCATGTGCGGCCCCCTGAACTCCACTCAATGTAAATGCGGCCCGCCACAGCAATTGAGTTTGAGATCCCTGATTTAGACTGTAAACTTGTCAAGGAAGGGACTCTCTCTTACCATGTATATATCAGGGATTGAACTGGGGAACTCCCACCCTACAAGCTACTACACCTGGAACTAAAGAGACAAGCCTCTGCGTCCAGGGGCTGTATCAACTCAGATCCTCTGAGGGCTGGCAGACGACACACTGCACCACACACTCACCAGTGGGTAAAATATATGTAGTGCAATGGGACTATGATCTCAGTTGCATCTTGGCTCTAATATATGGGGAGGCTATTTACTTGTACAGTAACTGGGGTTCTTTAAGTTCTCGAGAGAGGTGTTCCACTTTATGTGCACGTGCACTGGTGCACTTTCGATAGGAGATCTGTGGTAGCAACATCTGCAGGATCTGTGTCTACAATCCATATATTGTAGTGCCCCAGTCTGAGGGCCTATGGGAAGGACAGACCTGCCATTGCACCAATTCCTTCTCAACCATTACACCTGGCCAGAAGCAAGGACCCCAAAGTAGAATCACAAGATTAAAGCTGGAAGGGACCTCGGAAGGTCATCTAGTACAACCCCTTGACCAAACCCAATTAAATCATCCCAGCCAAGGCTTTGTCAAGCCGAGCTTTAAAAACTTCTAAAGATGGAGATTCCACCACTTTCCTAGGTAACCCATTCCAGTGCTTCACCACCCTGCCAGTGAAAAAGATTTTCCTAATATCCAACCTGGACTTCCCCCATTGCAACTTGAGACCACTGCACCTTTTTCTGTCATCTGCCACTACTGATTATTTTGGCTCAAAGAAATTAAATGAAATGACACTTCCGTTGAAATTCCGGGCCAAAACAAACTTTCTGTTTTAAAAATTCCCATGGGAAAATTGAAATTTTCCAACTGAAAACTTTCCAACTAAGGACATTTTATTTGAAATTTTTTGTGAGAAAAATCTGCTTTTCTGTCTAGCTCTAAAAAGAACGTACAGTCTCCTATCAGGTCACTGTCAGTCTCATTCTGTTAGGTGAGCCTCGGGGGTTCTACCAAGCAACAAAAGCCATGTGCTTTCCCCTATGCCCACCCCAAATGCACCAGATCTTACAATTCTGGCAATGTAACTGTCTCCTGTGTTGGTTCATACTTCTTATGTGAATTTGACATAATGGAAAAAAACAAGTTAAAAATATTAGTAAAAAAATGTCACAATCAATAGCCCACTAGCATCTTTGAATCTTTCAATCAAATACTCCAGAACAGCTGTAAATCATACTTACTGTTCAGGCCTTCTTTGTTAACTATCGTGGTGCTTCCGAGTGCCTCATAATATTGCTGATTACTCATCAGTGTATGCATGCCAAGGATAGCTACATCAAAAAGAAAGGAAAATAAAACAGAATTATTGGTGAGAAAAGATCATAGACTCCTAGAAGATGAGGGTTGGAAGGGACTTCAGGAGGTCATCTAATCCCACCCCCCTGCTCTAAGCATCAACCCCAACTAAATCATCCCAGCCAGGGCTTTGTCAAGCCGCATCTTAAAAACCTCTGAAGATGGAGATTCCACCATCTCCCTGGGTAACCCATTCCAGTGCTTCACCATCCTCCTAGGGAAAAAGTTTTTCCTAATATCCAACCTAGACCTCCCCCACTGCAACTAGAGACCTTTGCTCCTGGCTCTGTCATCCACCACCGCCGAGAACAGCCTAGCTCCATCCTCCCTGGAACCCCCTTTCAGGTAGTTAAAGGCTGCTATCAAATCTCCCCTCACTCTTCTGCAGACTAAACAAGCCTAGTTCCCTCAGCCTCTCCTCATAAGTCTTGTGCTCCAGCCCCCTAATCATTTTTGCTGCCCTCCGCTGGACTCTCTCCAATTTGTCCACATCCTTTCTATAGTGAGGAGCCGAAAACTGGACATAGTACTCCAGATGTAGCCTCACCAATGCTGAATAGAGGGGAATAATCACTTATCTCGACCTGCTGGCAGTGCTCATACTAATGCAGCCCAATGTGCTGTTAGCTTGCTTGGCAACAAGGGCACACTATTTACTAATATCCAGCTTCTTGTCCACTGTAACCCCCAGGTCCTTTTCTGATGAACTGCTGCTTAGCTAGTCAGTTCCCAGTCTGTAGCTGCGCATGAGATTCTTCCGCCCTAAGTGCAGGACTTTGCATTTGCCCTTTTTTAATCTCATCAGATTTCTTTTGCCCAATCTTCCAATTTGTCTAGGTCACTCTGTATCCTCTCTCTCTCACCTCCAGGGTATCTACCACTCCCTGCAGCTTAGTGAGAAAAGTTGGCTTCTGGCAAAGCCTAGAGAGCAGACAGCTTTCCCGAAGTGGCCTAAAACGTGGGCCTCAACTTTAGGAAATCTGCTGTTGTGCAAATGTGGAAGAGCTAGAAAAATGGCACCCAAGAGCCAGCAGTTTGAGTCCCACTGTGCTAAGTGACAGCAGGTGCCTATAGCACACTGACGTTGTGGCTATTTTCTCTTTACCAAAGGGTAACAATTTATGGAGGGAAAGGTACATGCCTCATTGGCAGCAAGGGGCAGGGCTGGGTGTTAAATTCCCAAGATATTAAATGGATACACAGATGTGGGACCAGGTTCCCTATAATCAATCTGAATGGAGTGTCTAGGTTGGAGCCAAACACAAAAAATAGTAAGAGAAAGAATAAATATCAGAAAACATAGAAACAGCCATTAGTAAAGATAGGATTTTATCACGGAAGTTACAGATTCCCCATACCCTGGGACGGTGGGGCTGGAGCTGTCAGCCACCACAGGCAACGGAGGCCCCGGAGCTCCCCCACTTTATTTTTTGTAAAAGACACAGACAAGTCATGGGCTTCTGTGAATTTTTGTTTATTGCCTGCGACCTGTCCGTGACTTTTAATAAAAATAACCATGACAAAATCTTAACCTTAGCCATTAGTAGATACTAATCCCAGGCCTGATCCTGTGGTGTGCCATGTATGTGGCCTGGGTGGGAGGGGCTCTCCACACTTGCCATGAAGCAGGTCTTCTGTTTGCTTCGGTATCAGACATCAGCACTAACACTGTACGCGGCACACAGCAGCAGAATGAGATGTTCTCATCCAGTAAAGCACAGAACAGTATATTCATCCCCATGCATAAGTGCTTTGGCAACATGTGTTCTGTGCACAGGCGACATAAACTGAGGGCTGCTTTGAATCGATCTTTGCACTTTGTAGCAGGTCACAAAAACCTGACTCTGTGCTGGTATCCCTGGTGACTCGGTAGAGACAGAAATGCCAGGGGTATGAACAGAATTAAAATGCTGCAAGAACACAGACGTCAAGTTTCAGATAACTAACCAACTTCAATCTCTAGTTTTCTAAAACAATATACAGACACACACACACAGAGGCTAGCCAGGTCTACATGAAAAGATTAAGTTGGACCGGCTGCGTTGCTCAGCAGTGTGAAAATCCACACCAGGGAGTGACACAATTAAGCCAACCTAAACCCTGGTGTCAACAGCACTTGGTCGATGGAAGAATTCTTCCATTGACCTGGCTACTGCCTCTCGGGGAGATGGATCACTTACGGTGATGGCAGACCCTCCTTCCCGTCGCTGCAGTGAATGGCCATGCTCACACACAGCAGCTGTGCCACCATAGCAGTCTAAGTGTGGACATTGCCTCAGTGGGTATGTGTTCCGTAACATCGGCAGTCCAGCGCCTACTAGTGTAAACAGCACAGAGCCAACAGATGTAGGCAACCCACCAAGCAAACATATTGTTTGTAAAACGAAATCCTGCTGCTCTCAGAAAATTCATTTTGGAAAAACCCCAGTAGCAACAAATGTTATATTCTTATGTGGTTTGATATGAACGTTACACACGTGCATGTGTGTAGAAACAAAGCAAATGTAAAGGTACGTTTATTAGGAATGGACAAATCATATCAAATAACCTAAGAACAAAAATTCCTGTACACATCAAACAGAACAGAACCTTCTTCATGGTCACACGCAGCTGGCTTCTCGTAGTTTTTCCACAGACTGCTCTTCCTTCCAGGCTCTGGCTGGCACCAGAAGCAGAAATTGCCAGAACTTCCCTGTCCATGTGGCATTTTGGCTGCGGAGTGCTGGGACGACCATGAGAAGGGTGGTTCTTGCTAGGGACCTAATCCTGTAAACATTCCCTTCCCGGAGTAACTTTACATAGGTGAGTAGCACCACTGTGTTCACTAGGAATACTCGTCTAAGTACAGCTACACACATGGATAAGCATCTGCAGTGACACTCGTCTGAGTATCCCCTACACACATGGATAAGCATCTGCGGTGATACTCGTCTGAGTATCCCCTACACACATGGATAAGCATCTGCGGTGATACTCGTCTGAGTATCTGCTACACACATGGATAAGCATCTGCGTGATACTCGTCTGAGTATCCGCTATACACATGGATAAGTATCTGCACAGTTGGGGAGGATTCCATCTGAAGGCCTCAATGAGCATCTAAACTTTTAAGTGCTTTTACCTCTTCATCCAGCATACATTTCTGGCCACATTTTTCAGGTGCAGAACCACCGGGACAAATGATTGCATACTTACAATTACTGGCCCTCACAATCTACTTCCCTCAGACACGTAAATCCCTGCCTCAACCCACAAAAATCAGCCTCTCGGTCACCCCAGTGACCTGAGCTGCATGTGAAAACAGCTACCGGGGTGGGATTACCCCTGCAATTCTTTACGCCCACAGTTGGTGCCTGCAGACATCATGTGGAAGTCTGGCTCACACTATACAGGAACACATGAGAGAGGACATCACAATTCCCACATGGCTACCCAGTGTCTTGTCTTCTGCTTGTCTGCTCCTGTATGGAGCAGCAGGAAGAGAAGCACACGCAGGCTGGCAGGGAAGATGTCCCAGAGCACAGGGTGAGGAGGAGGGACCAGGGGGATAGAAAGGGATAATTTACTTCTAGGATGATTTTGTTGTTAATTCTGAATTAATGTCAGTCTTTTACATTCTTAATTTCTATTGTTAAGTAAAAAGGTGTCCCACAAACGTTTATATTATCTCAAAGAAAGAAGAAATGAAAAGAGCGCCACTGAATTTACAGTCACCCACCATAAAGATCTAATAGGGCCTGCCAGTGACATGGCCCTAATGTGTTATGCTGTGGCTTTCCATGGGCTGTCTGTTCAGGCAGTCACCAAATAACTTCCACAGTTGTTTGCCGTGTTGTAATGGCCGTGTTGGTCTCAGGATATTGGAGAGACAAGGTGTGGAGGGAATATCTTTTATTGGACCCATTTCTGTCGGGGGAAAGAGCCAGGCTGTTGAGCCACATGGAGCTCTTCTTCAGGTCTGGAAACACACACCGAGCGTCACAGCCAAATGGAACAGGTTGTTCAGCGTAAAGTAGTTAGCACATATTGAAAGGGACCATTCAAGGCAGCGTTAACGCCTCTGCAGTCATAAGACAAAAAGGGTCTGTCAGTGGGTTACAGATTGTTGTAATAAGCCATAAATGCAGTGTCTTTATGAAGACCATGATTTTTAGTGACTAGCAGAGGTATGAATTTAAGCTCCCAGGCTTGTCCTTTGAAGGGACGAGGACACCTCAGGAGACCTTTGGGGAGAGGACTGAGCCAGGTGTCGCAGAGGTAAGCTTAAATAAGATATGTTAGACACAAGTGCCCTCTAGCGGCTGAACAGCATAATATAGTTTAGCACTCTGCTACAGGCAGCCTGTCCCGGGAGAGAGCCGCTTGCTTCCCGTTTCTCCAGCCAGTCCTGGCAGAATTTAGAGGAGCAAAGGGGCTGCTTTGACCTATGCCCAAGGCTGGATTAACCCATAGGCTAAAAAGGCTATAGCCTTAGACCCTCCGTTCCATATTGAAGTAACAGCTGAGCGACAGTAGTGGGGCCGTCAGAAATTTTTTGTCTCATTAGATATTGCTTTGTACAAATGAATCCATCAAGATTGTCAATGCAATTTACGATGGTTTTTTGTCTTAGTGGGCTAAGTGAGTGTTTGTGGGCCCAAGCAGTAGTGAACTCTGTACACGGTAGGCCTACAGGGGACAATACAAACCTTGTTGAAAAAAGAAGACTGGCAGAAATTGAAGGAGGCCAAAGAAAGACAAGATATAATGCTGAAAGGTACGCCTTCTCTCCTCATGTTTTTTTCTTCTACTGAGTGTGGTGGTGAGAAAGTCCAGGCAAACACCAGTCCAAGTGAACCTGCTGCACCCGATGTAAAGAAGCAGCTTCCTGTGACTTCTCTAGCTTCAGTCTCACCCCACTCCTCTATGACTTCCCCAGTGATAGTCATATAAAAATATCCTTTTCCAATGATCCAGACGAGTGGGACATGACTTCTTCAGCTCTCATTGCCTATTGGACTGAGAAGGGCCCACAGAAATGCCAGAATCTAGATGCTGCCTTTTAATTGACAAAGCGAGAGGACACCAATCAGAATTGTTACCTGACCAAATCAATGTTTGACTATGTGAAGCCTGACAAACCGACTGGCAAGCGAGAATGGCTCATCTATTCACCTTCTAAGAAGGACATGTATTGTTTTTATTGCCGCCTGTTTTCTGATACCAAAAAGTGGGGAATGTTTTGCGAAGGCTTCAGAGATTGAAAGAATACTGCATACATTACCAATCATGTAATGAGTGAGTATCATATAGTCAGTTAGCAGCTACCATGCCCAAAAGAAAGTCAGTGGGAGAACTGATATCCCTTTGTTGGCCAGTCTGCCTTGGAATGTTGTGTTGAAGCAGTTCCTTTTTTTGGATTTGTCCAAGTATTTTACAATTTTTTTCTCTCTAACCACCAGTCATTGGATGATTCACTACTAAAGGGATGCCCAAAGCCCAAATCACTCTCAGGGACACAGTGGAGTGCCAATGCTGAAACTGTGAATGCAGTTGTTCCGGGATACCCCAACATCCTTGAAGCACTAGAGAGCATCAAGGATGATGAATCTCAAAAATCAGCAACAAGAAAAGATGCAAAGATCCTGAGTGAAGCAATGCGCACTTTGGAAACTGGTATTTTGTGTGAGGTCTGGAGTGACGTATTTCAGCCATTCAGCACATGCAGTCTAAGCTTGCAAAGTGCTCAAATTGACCTTTCCACGGCCATTTCCTAATGAGGAGTCTTGGAACTGTTCTTCAACAAATGAGGGATAGTTTTAATGAGTATTAACTTCAGGGTGCTGCAGGGGCTGCTAACCATGGGTGTAAGTCAGCCAAATGCTGCAAACAGAAGACACGTGATAATGCAACTGCCTACTTATTCAGTGACAAGGAGGCCTTCAGAGTTAATACCTTCCTCACAATGATCGACAACTGAAGAGTTCACTAGAACAGATAGAGGCTTACAAAAATACTGACAAAAGCTTTAGTGTACTGACAAATTTTTCCCTTAACATTTCAAGTTCCAAAGTCATTGAAGGTATCAAACATCTGTGTCAGAAGTACCCAGACGATCTCCCAGTAGATTTTACTAAAGAATTTCTTCAATTTGTTGATTTCACATCACTCTCAGATATAGAGCAAAAAGATTACAAAAGCAAATCTATTTGGATGTACCGAATTATCTCTGAACCCAATGTGATAGAATGTTTTTCAAATGTTGAAACTGTCTTAAGGCTGTATTTGTCATTAATGTTCACTAAGTGTAGCGGAGAACGTTCCTTCTCTCTTCTAACCAGGGTAAAAAAATAAGTAGAATAAACTTACTAACTTGACATAAATAAATAATATGTAAATATGTACATAAATAAATGTTAGATGACTTCATAATTTTTTTTTGCAATATGTCATTCATATTTAGGCCCTTCCCTTCTATTAGCCTTAGCCCGCTCATGACCTTAATCCGACCCTGTGTATATACTGTAATAAAGTCACTTATTCATCTTCTTGACATGCCCTAGCAAACTCATTGTTTCTAGGAATCAGTCACCATGTGCTAGATGGAGTGCAACACTTCTACATTTGGATTCACCCTCCTCTGATGCTAACGCTGGCAAAACTTTGACTATCAGAAAGAACTGGAATGAAACAAAACCTTTCCAATACACAGAGAGGGTCCTTTTAGAAATTGGCCCCCACAGGCCCCTCCCTGCTACTGCTCTACTCCACCAACTCTCAGATAGGTTACCCACACAAGCCAAACAGGAATCAGAATAGGTTCTACGTGCTTCATTTAAAGGACACACTTGCATGGTATGTGCATTCATGTGCAGAAGCTGGGAAGAAATGCAGAGACTCAGAAAGAGAAAGAGGAGAAAAAGCAGCAGAGATGTCCTTTTTTTCCACTAGATGTTTTAACATCCTCCCCATGCCCAGATCATGCTTCTGGTAAAATTAATCTGGCCTCCAGTTTGGAAAAGGCGGATGGGCAGACTTTATTCGATAATGCCTTTGTAGTCACTCACTGAGTAATTCCTGCCAAACCCTTGATCAGTCAGTGCAGGGCAGACTCTGTAACAAAGCTTCCCTAATCTAAAATGACACCATGAAAATAAAAAGCAGGAAGCAGCATTTGTGAAGAAGGCAATAACTGGCTTCGCAGGAAAGGCCCACATATCTGTAAGACTCCCACCTGGAATCTGGTCTTACCAGCGATGTCGCAAAGTTCTGCATCAGACGCATTAGCCAGGGCTTCCTCCAGTTCTGGCTCCAGCGTTACTCTTTCCAAAACAGGATCGATTGGCTTCTGCTTGGGGACCCAGGCCTTTCCTATAAATACAAAGTGATGTCAGTGGCATTCTGGTGGCTGGCTCCTATTTAATGATCACTGAGTCAGATTTACTCAGGGCACAGATTCACTTCCAAAGAATTCTAGGTGAAATTCCCTGCAGTGTAGAGGGCCAGCAGAAGGGCATATGTGGTGCTTAGTCCTGCTGCTGTCCCTCTGAACAGCTGTACTCAGAGGATGAGTTATGGGTCCTAGAGCAGTGAGCAGAGAAATGCTAAACAGAACTAGGGAGTCATAGATGAGCAGAATGTGGATCTGACTCCAGAGCTCTGCAAATCTATCTCAGATTTGTTCTAAATGGGCTCCTGCAACTGTCTGGGTCACAAGTGACTTGCCTGACTTTTTAGGCCCCTTTTTACTGGCCTTTCTAAGGTCTAACACCACCACCTGCAAACTGAACACTGCGCATAAGCACACACAGGGCTCGGAACTCACATGTCCTGCCCTTCGCAGTCGTTTGCGTAGCGGAAGGCATCCAGCTAACCAGAACAGAACAGAGCACAGCAAAAGCAGAACAGAAAAAACACACAATAACGTTTAGCCAAAAGCCTCAAAGCCAGATCCAGAGCTTGCCAAAGCTGTGATCTGAAGCACAGCTGGGACAGCAAGTCCCAGAGGCAGGTCCTGCTCTTCCACTGACCTTGGAAACAGAGCACCACAGCATCTCCCCAAGAAACCTCCGTCCATGTGCAACCTAGGGAAGGGAGGGCCTCAAGTTCGCAAAGGTCTGGGTAACATTTCTCCCATGTTTGATTCTTCTGTGAATCCACAGGCCACGTTTGGGTTCATATACATGAAGGGGGTTGCAGGCTCACTGTGACCGTTGGCCATACTGGAAAATATCACTGTGGCTTAGTTAGGAGTAAAGACAGGTCTCAGCTGAACTGGAAAACCAACCTCCCATGGTTCAGATCAGGAAGCCCAGATCCAAACCAACCCCTGTGGTTCTGAGTTTGGGTTTTCCACATCCCTATCTGGAGTTAGTTCCATGGCAGGAGAAGGCTGGGGAGAATCACTGATCTCAGGAGGGTTCCACCACTTGGGACGAAAAATCTCAGAAAAACAATTCACAAAGGACTTGGACTGTCTAATCCAAACCCAAAGCCTTCCCTAGACCTAATCTGGCTCTCAGCAATTCCTCTTCACCAACTCTCTAGCTGGGAACCACAGAAAGGAAAGAACAGAGCACACGTTCACCTGCACACTTCTCAAAATATGGGCGGAAGAACTCCAGAGCACCCAGGAGAAGCAGCAGCAAAGCAAGAGTGAGAGTGATTGGGAGAGCACAAGTCGCAGAGCCATCTGGCTTCCCACTAGCCCTCGGAACACACAGGGCAGGTGCCCCCAGTTGATCTGCCAGTGGCCATCCTGGAGAAGAGCCAGGCTACGACAGAGTGAACTGTCACATGGGGCGGTTGGGGGTGAAGTCAGTTACTCCAATTGAGCAATCGTCTCAGAGGCTGCTGGGTGTGGGAGAGGTCTAGGCCTGGATAAGCCAGACACAGGGTGGGCGTTAGACTCCCTGGGGCCCTGGAGAGAAGCCAAGGAGTGTGGGCCCCACCCCACCTCCCTGGAAGCCAAAGATCGAACCCCACCATCCGAGGTCCCTGAAGGGAGTGTGCCCCACAGTTTGAACGCCTCTGCTTTAGTGTGATTTACTTCCATGCGTGGAGATTATGTTACCGTAATACTCGCATTACATTTATCCCCTGAGACTCTGTAGATACAATGCAACTCAACTTAGCGTGGCTCCCCGTGCCCAGCATGCTACCCCCTAATGCAGGCCCTGCCCAGACCCAGCTCATGGCCAAGGAGAAGAGAAAAGGAGGCAGCAGTGCACTGGAACAGTGGTTCTCAACCCATGGTCTGGCCAGAATTCAACTATATATGCAGACTGTAGATTTCCAAAGGGGGCCGCACCTCCAGCTGCAATTTCCAAAGAGGTCCACAAATGAAAAAAGTTGACACCACTGCTTGGGAAGCTAGCAGAGTGCCTATGAGAGCCCAGGCCAGAAACAGCTGGCATAGAGCTGAACACCCGTGGGGGCAGAGGTACCGTGTTTGGGGAGCGTGGGACACAGGCAGAGCTTGCCCCAGGACACAGAGGACTTGCTGCAGAGGTAAGAAAACTATCGGGAAACAGGATGAGACACTTTTGGGTGCGGATGATAAATAGAACACGGAAACCTTGAATAACCATTACCGTGAATCTCTCCCCCTTTTTCCCTGTGGTGGTCAGGTCATCTTGGCCCCCCAGATGACAGCTTGGTGATGCAGGCAGAGAGCATGCGCCCATTGCAACCCCTCAGCTTCCTGCTGCTTCAGGCCCCCAACCACCCATTGCTCCAGGTCCCCTGGAGTCCCCCAGAGTCCAGCAGGTAAGGACTCCCCTTTCTGCATCTCAGTTTCCCCTCCCACCTTTTCTCGATTAGACTAAGCTTCTCGGGGCAGGGTCTGTCTCAGACTAGGTCTGTACAGTACCTAACACAAAGGGGTCTCCAGGTGCTATTGTAATGATGAACTCCCATGCCACGCTCCATCTCCACCCCCAGCCACACTGACTCTGAACCTGACCTGAATGCCAGGACACAGTCACCCTTAGATCTCCCCATGCTCCTTCCTCCAGTTCCTGGCTGCCTCTGAGCCCAAACTGCTGCCCCCCACAATCCAAAGGGAAAGGTCCCTGGTCCCATTTCCCCTGCTGGGCCTGGCCTTTCATAGGCAGAGCTCTGCCCTACCAGGGCATGGGGAACTTCTACCTCTGTGCAGCCTCTCCAGGGCCCAGCCCTATTCTCTGTTTGCCTAGCACATACAGGGCCGGGGGGATGGGGAGAGGGGGGGGCGTGGAGGGAGAATCCTCCATCTCTGTTCATTGCCCCGGGGCAGGCCGGGTGCTCTGTCCTGCAGGCTCCTCCGCCATCCCTGCCTACCACCTCCCTTGTCAGTCCAGCCATCCCGACACCTCCCGCCACCCACCCCAGGCCTGCCCCTCCTCTTTTGTCAGGGCGATGGGGCTCCAGGGCGGCCCAGCCTGCTGGCTGAGGGGAGGGAGGCCTTGGCATTCCCAGAGCCCTGGCATGCAGGTGGGGCCATAGTAGTGGCCAGGCGACCAATGGGCCTGTGGGAGGGGGCAGTGCCAGCTTTTTCAGAGGGGAGAGGGACACATTTCAGCACTGAAAGCGGGAGTCCCTAGGCCTGCCCTGTGCCATGAGGGCAGAACCCATCCCCCCCCACCCCCGGCGCCCCCCCCCCACCCCTACACGGGGAGATCGGTGACTTCTCTCACTGGCCAGACGGGTCAGTCACACCTGGAGCCATTGAGCCCTCACTTCATGGTCTGCACCCCGCTTTCAGCATGACCCAGCTAGCTCCAATCGAGAAGATAGTGGGGGCATATTTTCAAAGCACTGCTGCAGGGAGGAGTTTGTTCCCGCTGCCAGGAAAACTAAAAGAGCATGCGGCTAGAAGGCAGCAGAGCAGTCTTGCAAGAGAAGTCACGCACAGCACAGCACAGCACAGCACACAGAGCGGTACTAAGGAGATGGCTTGCACAGAGCTCTCAGCATGGAATGTCACCCAGGACTATTTTTGTCCTCTGTCTGAAAGCAGGGTCAGCAACACTAGGAGAACAAAGACTGTGCAGCCACAGCTGTTAAGGAGCAGCACCCGGCCTGAATGTGGCTAAATTTAGGCCGCACAAAGAAGCAACTGCGGTGTGCTGTCTCTTGAGATGAACTAGAAACCCACATGGTTTCCAGGCACGGTACTCCATGGAACGGCCCGTTTGTACTTTCCAGTCCATGTGTGATTAGGGTTGAGATTTTGTCATGGTTATTTTTTGTACAAGGCATGGACAGGTCATGGGCAAAACACAAAAATTCACAGAAGCGCATGACCTGTGTGTGATTTCTACTAAAATGAATGGGATGGGGAAGATGACCAGGCATCCTTGAAGCCCAAGGGAGGGGATGAATTCCATAGCCCCACTGCCAAGGGGGAGGGCTTAATAATCACCACCAGCCACAGCTCTGGGGTGCAGCCCCCAGAAGCTGACGAGGATAATTTAACAGAGGTCTCTGAAAGTCACAGATCCCGTGACCTCCATGACAGAACCTTTCTCCTTAGTGATTATACTGAAGCAAGGAGAAAGAGTTGTACTCTCCTGGTGTAACTGCTCTGGCAAAAATAGATAAAGTATCAGATCTGTTCTCATAAAAGCGTTTTGCTTCCTTTGGGAGCATTTTAGATTTAAATGGCTGGAAAGACACTGAGTAATTGACAATATCAGTTCTGAGTTGATATATAAAATTAGAACTGCACTGCTGTTTCCTTTTTCCACTTTAAGTCGGATTCCCTACCAGCATTATGACACAAGTGTGCATTAACAATAATGCGCAGTAGTCTTAGCCCTGGTCTATACTTACCAAGCGATTCGGCGGCAGTCGATGGGAGTTACGCAAAATATGCGGAGTAGCTTGCGTATCTCCCATCGACTGCTGGGCTTCCCTTCTGAACAGTGTCTTCACTGCACTGACGCTGCGCTGCGCCACTTGAGGGGATGGTTTTACTGCGTCAATTTTTGGATCAACTGAGCGGGTCTTCACTGATCGCTTAATCGATCCAGATAGGTCGATCTGACAGCGGCTACTTTGCCGCCGTAGTGTAGACATAGCCTTATTTTACAAGATAATTACAGCTGATCGGAAGAATTTCAGTGCAATAACTTTCCATCAGAATATGCAGTTCACAGAAGGCTCAACAGGAAAAATAAAGGTTTAGCCACATTGCTGTGGGGGAGATGCTAGAAAGAAAGGCTGGCCCAGGGGACTGACCAGCCAGGGTCAAGAGCGGAGGGACAGGGCCTATCAGGGAAGAGGCCTGAGCACTGTGGAAGTCCCACAGGCAGAGGGAGAAGGGAAGAGGACCCACCAAGGAAGCAGTTGGGGTAGGAGGAGAGAAGAGCAGTCCTGCGAGCTGAGGGAGGACAGGGAAGGAGTGAACAATGCTCTCAAAGCCACACAGGAGTCAGAAAGGGTAGCGCTGTAGCTTTCCTTGTGCTACAAAATCTCACCCACATACAACTGCCCCCAGAGCCTTGGCTCAGTCCACATGATCAGATTGAGCCATGGGTGCCAGCCTGCCTGCCAGCCCTGTCCCCAGCAGATCAACATCCAAATCTCAAACTCAGCCGTTTCCACTGTGTTCATGCTGTTCCTCATCTGACCTGACTCATGGAGCAGAGCAGTTCTCACCTAAAATCTCTGTTCACCCCATGGATCCTCTACACAACAAACATGTTACAAACAAAGCCAGATGCAGCCATACCTCTCTTTTCTCCAGTGAAAGGGACCAGGTCTTCCCGATCTTTAGTATCTTTCGCCTGCTTTTCTAAGTGCTCCAGAAGCTCGTCCCTTTTGAATGGGCCAGTCGGTGTCTTTTTGGTCTGGTCCCTCTGTCTGAGTCCCACCGGCAGCAAATCATTCTGGAGTCAAAGAGCGAGACACTTAAGATTAGCTATTCAGATTAAAACAAACTACCCCCATCATCTTCTCTTTCTCTTTTATTGCATGGTTTTCTTCATGTGCATCAGCCAACTGGCCTTGCAAATGGGGTAAGGAATTCACTGTTGAACTCTGAATTCAGATAGTTCCAACACAATTTATGCACATTTATCCTCTCGGTTCTCTGCCAGAGCACCCAGTCACTGAGTGTGGCCAGAAGTTCTCTCCCCCCTCCCAGTAGGTTATAATGCGCTTTGCCTGACCTATACTCCCAGTTTACTACCATGATCTATTTGTCCAGCAAGGCCCAAATCCTGCTGTCACTTGACCCATGCCAAGACAGCGAGCAAGATTTGAACCCCCCAGCATCCTCACATGTCCGTTCCATGCTCAGGCTGAAGAGAACAGGACCACACAGGGAGGAGGTTGCTGCTCAAAGAGAGTTAAGGGTGACAGTATGGAGATCTGGAGCTCGAGCAGGCTGGAACATGGATCTGTCAGAGGTCTATTTCTGAGTGAAAATGGCTTGGCCTAGAAAACGTGCAGATTTGGGGTTTGACATGTATCCAGTGTGAAAACAGCCACGTCTGTGAATTACATGAACAACAAAAAGCGTGTCAGGAGTCTGAAAATATGCAGAAGGAAATGACTGGCCAAACGTACAATGAAGTGTCACATACATTTTCCCCTCCCCAACGTTTTGCATAGCGCTACTGTGAAAGAGCCAGCTACCTGCAAGGCTTTGTGGGAAGGTTGTTTTACAAATATTGTGTCTATTACCTTATTGCAGAATAATAATGTTATAGACCTCATGCTGTCTTAATAGTTGCTCCATAGTATCCAGCCATTCCAGCCACTGTGGGCAGGCAGCAACCCACTTAAGAACATGCTTATATTTAAGCATAGGATAGTCCCATTGAAATCAACTGGATTACTCCCCTGCTTGAAATTAAACATGCAAACTTGAGTGCTTTGTTGGAATAGGGCCAAAACGTATATATTATGAAGCCTCCTGAATGGGGAACAAGAGATTGCTTTGAGCAGTGTCTGTCCAGTAAATGAAATCATTAGTTGCTAATCGATTCAGAAGACAAAAGCTACAAGCCATGCAGATTATTGTAAGCCTCAGATTCCATCGCACCTAGCTGACTAAGCAATAGAACCTTGCTGAACTGCAATGCACTAATCCGAACACTTCAGAATAGCTCTGACCTTGGCTTCCCCAGGCCTGGAGAGGCCACGACCCACATACCTTACCTTAGCTGCTCCGCACTGTCTCTTTGACTGATGTTCTCTTTGTTCATTAGCTTTCTCAGGACGCTCTCTGCCTCAGTAGGGAAAGCAATAAGCATGCTCCAGGAAGACCACTGGATGTCTGAATATTGTTGTCTGTATCACATCACTGACACTTTTAATCCCCAGGGGTAATCTGCACAACCCACTGCTTTCCCAGGGGATATTAAATGTGCATGACAGGGAGAGTTCTCATCTCATTTTGCTCGGCAGCACTGCTCCTTATCATCTAGTTTTGGAACAATCTGTTTGCCTGCCAGCTGGTTCCAGACAGATGGTTTCATTTAACTCTCTTGACACCAACTACCCCATCATTTGCACATGTGGGACTCCCAGAGATTCTACTGGCAGCTCTGCACATGCAACTGATGCGATGGGCCAGCGGAGCTCACCAGAAAACAAGCAGAACATTTCAAGGTTTCTAAATTTGTTTTCGTTCCAATGTGGAATGACAACAAGACCTTTTTGAAATGTTTTGCAAAACACACAAGAGAGACATGCTCTACCCCAGTAAAGCCAACAGCCTGCTGGTGAGGGGGCACTCACATGGGATATTGGTCCCTTAGTCGCTCTCTTTATCTGGCCAAATGAATATTTAATTATGTCTACAAAGTGGAGAAACTCCCACAGGAGACATTAATTGATTCCAAGGCCTGAAAGGACCACTGTGATCATCCAGCCTGACAACCTATACAGCACAGGCCAGACAACTTCTCCAAAATAATTTCTTGAGCAGATTTGTTAGAAAAACATCCAATCCTGCTTGAAAGACGGTCACTGATGGAGACTCCACCACGACCCTGGGTAAATGGTTCCAATGGCTGATTGCACTCATTGTTAAAAATGTACACCTTATTTCCCCATCTGAGTTTGTCTGGCTTCAACTTCCAACCATTGGATTGCGTTAGACCTTTGCCTCCTAGATTGAAAAGCCCCTTATTAAATAGTTGTTCCCCATTAAGCTAAATAGATTGAGTTTCTCACTGTCCACACTGCAAAGAAAACCAATGGCACTGACTCGCAGAGCCAGATCAAATTACGCAGGTTTGAGGCGCTCAAGTCGCAGGGCTCAAAACAGTAGTGTAGACATTCTCATGCGGCTGGAGCTCAGGTTCCGAAAGCTGGGTCTAGCACAAGTAGGCACGTATTCAATGCTGTTTTCTGCCCCGCACCCTGAGCTAGAGTCAATTGACTCTGGCTGTGTGACTCAGCGCCCTGACATTTTCTTTGCAGTGTAGACAAACCCTATATGGCAGGATTTTTAATTCTTGAATCATTCTAATGGCTCTTCTCTGAATTTATCAACAACCTTCTTGAATTACAGGTACCAGAACTGGACACATCGTCCAATAGCGTCAAACACAGAAATAAAATAACCTCTCTACTCCCACTCGAGACTTCCCCGTTTAGGCATCCAAGGATCGCATTAGCTCTTTGGACCACAGCATCACACTGGGAGCTCATGTTCAGCTGACTATTCACCATGACCCCCAAATCTTTTTCAAAGTCTTTGCTCCCCAGGTTAGGGTCCCCCATCCTGTAAGGGTGGCCTGCATTCTTTGTTCTTAGAGATATACATTAACATTACATTAATGTATATATTGTTAGTCTATGCCCAGCTTGCCAAGTGATCCAGATCACTCTATACTGGTGACCTGTCCTCTTCATTATCTACCACTCTCCAATTTGGGGGTTATATGAAAACCTTATGATGATTTTATGTTTTCTTCCAGGTCAGTCATAAAAATGTTAAATAGCATAGGGTCAGGAACATATGCCATTTCGGACCCCACTAAAAACACACCAGTTTGATGATGATTCACTGTTTACGATGATATTTTGAGACCTATCAGTTAGTTAGCTTTTAATCCATATAATGTGTGCCATGTTAAATTTATCTTTCTAGTTTTATAATCAACATATCATGTAGTACTAAGTTAAGTGTCTTACAGAACTTTAAGTATATTGCATCAACACTATTACCTTTATCAACCAAAGTGTAATCTCCTCAAAAAAGATATAAATTATTCTGAAAGAAGCTATTGTCTATAAACCCATGTTGATTGGCATTAATCATATTACCCTCATTTTAATTCTTTATTAATTAAGTCCTATATTGGCCACTCCATTTTCAGGGCTGGGACTGATACCATATGGACAATCCTATAAACTGCCCAGCTCATCCTACTTACTCTTAAAATATTGGCACAGTGTTAGCTTTCTTCCAGTGTTCTAGAACTTCCCCCGTCATCCAATACTTATTGAAAATCGACAGCAAGCTCCTCAGCCAGCTCTTTTAAAACTCTTAGATCCAAGTTATCCAGACCTCCTGATTTTAAAATGTCTAACTGTAGCAATTGTTGATGAACATCATCCTGATGAGAGCGACTAGGGGACTGATATCTCATGTGAGTGCCCCCTCACCAGCAGGGAGCTGGAGCACATGACTTATGAGAAGAGGCTGAGGAAATTAGGCCTGTTTAGTCTTCAAAAGAGAAGAATGAGGGGGGGATTTGATTGCAGCCTTAACTACTTGAAGAGGGGTTCCAGGGAGGATGGAGCTAGGCTATTCTCAGTGGTGGGAGATGACAGAACAAGGCGCAATGGTCTCAAGTTGCAGTAGGGGAGGTCTAGGTTGGATATTCAGAAAAACTCTCTCACTACAAGGGTGGTAAAGCACTGGAATGCATTACCTAGGAAAGTGGTGGAATCTCCATCTTTAGAGGTTTTTAAGGCCCAGCTTGACAAAGCCCTGGCTGGGATGATTCAGTTGGGGTTGGTCCTGCTCTGAGCAGGGAATTAAACTAGACAACCTCCTGAGGTCCCTTCCAACCCTATTCTTCTGTGATTCTATGATTCAATCCTCTAATTTGTATCCTCTTCCTACCCTCCAGCGTGTCTACCATTTCCCCTGCTTAATGTCATCTGCAAACTCGCTGAAGGTGCAGTCCACTCCATCCTCCAGATCATTAATGAAGATGTTGAACAAAACTGGCCCCAGGACCTACCCTTGGGACACTCCGCTTGTTACCAGCTGCCAACTAGACATTGAGTCGTTGATCACTACCCGTTGAGCCCGACAATCTAGCCAGCTTTCTATGCATCTTATAGTCCATTAATTCAACCCATACTTCTTTAATTTGATGGAAAGAATAATGTGGGAGACCGTATCAAAAGGTTTGCTACAGTTAAGATTATCACGTCCACCGCTTTCCCCACATCCACAGAGTCAGTCATCTCATCATAGAAGGCATTCAGGTTGGTCAGGCATGACTTGCCCTTGGTGAATCCATGTTGATTGTTCCTGATCACCTTCCTCTCTTCCAAGTGCCTCAAAATGGATTCCTTGAGGTCCTGCTCCATGATTTTTCCAGGGACTGAGGGGAGGCTGACCGGTCTGTAGTTCCCCAGATCCTCCTTTTTTGCTTTTTAGAAGATGGGCACTATATTTGCCTTTTTTGAATCATCTGGTACCTCCCCCAATCGCCACGAGTTTTCAAAGATAATGGCCAATGGGTCTGCAATCACATCAGCCAACTCCCTCAGCATGTTTGGATGCACTGCTTCTAGCCCTATGGACTTGTGCATGTCCAGCCTGTCTAAATAGACCTGGACCTGTTCTTTCAGCACTGTGGGCTGCTCACCTCCTCCCCATTCTGCGCTGCCCAGTGCAGTAGTCTGGGAGCTGACTTTGTCTGTGAAGATTGAGGCAAAAAAAGCATTGAGTACTTCAGCTTTTTCCACATCATCTGTCACCTGGTTGCCACCCCCATTCTGTAAGGAGCCCACACATTCCCTGACCACCTTCTTGTTGCTAATATACCTGTAGAAACTCTTCTTGTTACCTGTCATATCTCTTACTAGCTGCAACTCCAGTTGTGCTTTGGACTTCCTGATTTCATCCCTGCATGCTACAGCAATACTTTTATATTCCTTCCTAGTCATCTGACCAAGCCTCCACTTCTTGTAAGCGTCCTTTTTGTGTTTAAAGACATTGAAGACCTCTTTGTTAAGCCAAGCTGGTCGCCTGCCATATCTGCTATTCTTTCTGCATATCGGGATGGTTTGTTCCTGCGCCCTCAATAAGGTTTCTTTAAAATACAGTCAGCCCTCTTGGATTCCTTTCCCCCTCATATTAGCCTCCCAGGGGATCCTGCCCATCAGCTCCCTGAGGGAGTCAAAGTCTGCTTTTCTGAAGTCCATAGTCCGTATCCTGCTATTCTCCTTTCTTCCTTTTGTCAGGATCCTGAACTCGACCATCTCATGGTCACTGCTGCCTAGGGTGCCACCCACTTCCACTTCCTCTACCAAATCTTCCCTGTTTGTGAGCAGCAGATCAAGAGGAGCGTGGCCCCTAGTTGGTTGCTCCAGCACTTGCACCAGGAAGTTGTCCGCAACACCCTCCAAAAACTCCACTCATCCTTGGAGTAGAGTTCTTTGTAATGCTCAGCCCATTGGTCAAGTTGTTCTTGCCTGTCACTCAGGATATTATCATCTTTCGCTTAGGGGAAGCAGAGAATGTGCAAGAGATGTTGGCAGTTCTCCTAGGTGACAGGACATCATCATCACTGTTAAGTAAGCAAGTGTGCAGGATGCGTTCACCTTGCACATGGAGGGATAACAAGAGAGATCACAAGTCTAACGACCAAGGGGCAAGTTGTAAGAAGTTCTGCTGTTGTACTGGAAAGTTCCAGACTGAATAGCACATATGAACTCATTGTTATTTGTGCTCCCAATCTGTCTGCATCCTACCTGGGTCTCTATCCCAAAGAGCTGCCAGTGTATCTTTTTGCTCTGTGTTTATACAGCACCTTGCACGGCGGGGTCGTGGTCCACAACTGGGACTCCAAGGCACTACAGCTGCACAAATAATTATGCTGATACAAATGTTGTATCATCTGTAATTTTACTAATTTTACTTCAGCAATGAACTAAGTCCAGAACTCTGAAGTTCAAAGAGGCTAAGGCTGTAGTCCAGAAAGCCACTAGAGAATGTGCCCAGAAGGACTGGCAAGACCTGTGCAAGAAGATTCAGACCTGCTTTGGAAGAGGGGACCTTCATGGTACCTGTGATGGAATCAAAGAGGCACTTGGTCGAATTTGTAAAACGACGGCAAACCAGACTTGCCACTCCTTCAGCCTTCCTGTGCTTTTCCTGACTCCAACAAGCACCGCACTACACACCTCAGACTAGATTCTCTAACATTAACCCATGATCAGCAAGCACAGAAAATTCTCCTCTATGGCCCTGATTCAGAGCATTTAACACGTTCTTAAAATGAAGTATGTGAAGCAAGTGGGATTTAACCACATGATCGCTGCTTTGCTGAATCAAGGCTACATTCCCTTTGAAATCGGCAGGACTAATTGTGGAGTTACGGTACTACTCAGCAATGAGCAAGTGTGGCAGAAACCTGGCCCTCTGGCAATACACCTGCCTCGATGCCAGTGTCTACTGTGAACACAAATGGGCCCTGCACATAACCACGGCTTCTCCGGCTGGTGCTTCTGTCCAGCTTGTTGAAGGCTGAAATATTCCTGGGGCTGCAGTGGGACAGTAGCACGTGAAGCCACATGGGAGAAACCAGATGAGGAGGCAGCTGTTGGACAATGACGGATGGAGGCTGTGGACGGAGCTGCACAAACCTGGGCCTGCAATGTACCAGGCAATGGAGACCGCATGCCAGGCCCAGGACTTAAGATGGCTCACAGAGGGTTTGCAAGCTGCCGTCAGGAATGTTCCTGGGGCACCATCTTACACCAGCTGCAGGGAAACAGTGCAGTCTAGTGGTGCGACGCCCCACCACCACCTTCCTCATAGCCCGTGTTGGCTGAACTGTCTGCAAGGGCTGGGCGCTATATGAACCGACACACCATTGCCTTCCCTGATCCTCTGTTTGCTATTAAAGGTGGCAAGGGAGTGCCCACCTGCCATGCTCTTGTGACTGTCACATCAGAGAGGTACATGACAGAACCTGTGAGCTGACAGAGTCATTCTTATTCCCGCCTCATGCATTATTCCATACGCTAGAGCCTCGATTTTGTGACCACCAGTCTTACGAATGACCAGTTATACCAACCATTTTGCCTGACGGAGTAAAAATAATCAAAACAGGAGTTTGACTGTATCCGGAAGCTAGGGACTGAAATCAATCAGCCAACAGCCTACAGTAGAATGCCTGTTTTACAAGCGTTTGTTCTACAAGTGGTGATTGTGCAGTTAATAAAATCAAACAGTTCATAAAAGGGAACATCTCCCGACAAAGGTAGGTGCCGTGCACCAGTTGCAGTACTGCATGGTCATCTTCTTGTCCTTCAGACCTTGGCCAAGTGATTTCCAATGCATGGAAGACCTTGGAGTGTGAAAGGATGTTGGCTTGTTCTTCGTCAACATCGCCTACATTAGGTGGTGACTGTTTTTCCGGTCAGGAAAAATGGCTTGTAGAATTGTCATTTGTAAGACTGGTGTTGGTACAATTGAGGTTCCACTCTACATTCTTCTGCACTGAATAAGAAACCATCAATGTTTTCCCATCGCGGCTGCTTCAATGGCAAAGAACTGCTATAGGGACTCCTGCATCACGTTGGCTCTCACAGCACTGACCTGTGTCCCAGCTGTCTGTGCTGAATTTCTGCTTTCATTTACAGAAGAAAGTTTCTAGCTCTCATGCCTGCAGAGATTAATTTCTCAGGGTGGACCACATGTAAGCAATGCAGCAACATCTGGCAGAGGCCGCAGAGGGCCTGGACGGTGACTCAAGAGGGGCGAACTCCGAGGCCCCTTTTCAGCTCCTTGCAATGCCAATTCTAAAGGCCAGGGATGACACGTCAGAAGTAACATTAACTATTTCTTGCTGTTAGTGGATGGAATGGTAGCAATAGCTACACCCAGCTTTTCTAGAGCACTTCTCAGCCATAACTCTCAAAGGGCTGTGCAGAACAGTCAGTATCATTATCTTTATTTCACAGATGTGGAAATTGATGCAAGGAACGGAAATGACGGAGTGAAACCCTGGAGAAGCAGGCGTTGCTGCAGAGAAGGAGGAAATGTGGGTGGAATAAAGGAGGCGACGCAGAGAGAGAAGAGGCAGAGGAAGGAGAGCAGGCTATGAAGGACAAAGAACAGCAGTAGCAGGGCTTAAAGGGGAGCCGAAATTCTCTCGGCGTGATGCTGAATGTGACACTAAGGGACTGAGTAAACAATCGACAAGAGAGTGTAGAATTGCCTGGAGGCCACATTCTCCCTATGTTCTCTGTGTACCTCCCCAACAGCAGCAGAGGAGCCACTGTGGACTGAGGGGACTATGAAGTCCTGAATTTATATCCCAACTCACGGGCTTGGAATCCAGCCCATTCCTCCCAATGGGCTCGACAGCCCAGATCTGTGACATCGAAACACTGAACAGCACGTGCTCAGCAGGCAAATGTTTTCTTGAAACTAGGCAACTGCTGAGTCCTCACTAACACCTGCATCCTGCAAACTCTTATGCATGTGAGTTACTTCATTTTACACACCCGAGTAACTCCAGTGAATTTACTGGGGTGACTCAGACGTTCGGAGTCTGCAGGATTCGGGTCTAAGTCTATTGCCGTGACATCTCCAAGCAGCAAAGCAGGTGGAATATTCACCCTCTCCTGGGAGTAGGGTATTTTAAGCAGGCCCAGAGGGGCTTGGCTCAGCAGGGATGCTGAGATTTGACTCAGGGATGCTGACGTTCTGAACTCTCTGCCCAGGCTCCGTGGCACTGGCCTGATCCCATTCTGTAGCAGCTGCTGCTCTCGACAGGATTACAGGAAGAACAAAGGTTTATCACCTAACAAAGTTGGACAGCACACATACTGGAGGTTCTTTGGATCCAGATCTTGGGGGTGCGAGTTCTACAGACAGGGACAAGGCTGGGAGGGTTTTTAAACTGGATCAAAACACATTGCCAGATTTTTCAGAGGAGCAATTACATTGTTTAAGTATTACATTTCTCATATGACTCGTTAAATGAAATAAAAAGCACACACAATGTCATGAATTCAGACCACATGAACTATGGTTTCAGGAGATGGAAAGACAGTTTAGTGGATTAAGAAAGCAAACGCTGATAGATCCACCCCCCCAAATACAAAGGTTTCTGCCACAGTTACGCAGAACGTACCATGTAGATGTCATTTAAAATCTACTTACATCAGGATCTAGCTCTTCCAATTCATTCTCTAGTGTCCTGAGCTCTTCTTCTGTCAATGCACTAAGGATCTTGTCCTCATCCAGATCGCGGTATTTTTCCAATTCCTGTCTGTACGACATTTTGGAGAAATCTCGGTTTTTAAATTCTCACGTTTTATGCTGAGGTTTGACCTAATAATAATAATTAAAAAAAAAAAAAGACAAAATAAAAATGTAGATTGCACCACTACTGCTACTAGAATGCAAGACGTTCTTTGGCTGTGTAATAGCAGATGTATAAAAAGGAAGGAGAAGGGCAGCACGTGAGCTCACAGTCTGAGTTCTAGTCCGACACGGTGGCTGTGGGAAAGTACTTCATATTCTGAGCGTTATGAGAAATTTACTTCTAATGTGAACGCCAGCGCTGACTGAGCAGAGAAGAGACTAACTACATTTTGCCTTGGTGCATATTTTTTCTTGAGGGATAATAAATCACTATTTTCACCAAAACAAAAACTCCCTCTGGGTCTAACTGTGGTATCCTTACTCAAACTGAGTAATACTTTCCTCTATGGCTAGCTCTATCAAAAAGCAATGCTCTCGATCAGCAGAGCGGTAGAAGCATGTGCTCTGTACATTGCTGTACACATTCAGAATCTCTGAAAAACTCCACTAAGGCTATGAGTCTCAGAAGTGCAGAAGTTTTTCCTTTTAAATTAACATGCTGAACAGCGGGTGAAGAGAGAAATCTGGAAGATGCTATTATTTACTCCTAATCCAATCAGGAAGCAGATAGATGGCATATGTAACTAACGAGCTCATCAGAGTTCAGTAAGCTTTGCCGAAATGATGCATGCCATCACGATGCACTTATTTGCATATGCAAGCTGTTTGGTTAATGTAGTTTTAGACCTCAATATTATTTACCTCTGAAAAGGTAAACAATGGAAACTTACCAACTGAGCATATGACTTGTCCGTCAATTATCAGCTAGGCTTTTTCTCATGTACTTAATATAAAATAATGATATATATATATATATAAAGAGACTTCTCTAGCTTTTTCCAGGGCAATCCAAAGCAAATTATGCACTTTTAGGATATATTTTACTTCCACAGTATATTTTCATTAATCAACAACTTCCTGTCTCACAACTGCTATTCTAATTAGAAAAATAATCTTTAGACAAAAGGGCATATTAAACATACAAAATTTGACAGCATGCTGTTAAGTTTAAGGCAGTCAGGTGGTCAAATACTTTGCTTCCCATGTTTGTAATCATGATTCAAATATAACATCGATTCTCATTGCTCTAAGTCTGCGTGCCCTGTGCCACTGGGGAAATCACACCCTTCATGCAATCCCCGTTACAGCAGTCACAGCTTTCCAGGCATGACGACATCAGATTGATGCAGTAGGAATGAGTCAGGAGCAGGACTCATCGGTTTTAAATGGTTAAACTGTGGCCAGGCTTTTCGAGGGCAGGAATAATATTACCGGGAAGTCAGGAGAAGGAAGCACAAATTGAACTGGCGTTTCCTGGATATGGCATTTGGACGAATGGGACACCTTTGGGTTCCAGTACTCCTAATCACCAACGTTGCTTAAGTAGCATTTGCCATGTCAAACAACTGATACGCCACTGATCAGCCATCTCTCATCCACAACAGTGCTGCCTCCCAGCTCCCTGGCTGAAAGGAGAAGGGAGGGTGGAAGGGTGTGTCTTTCAGGCAGGGCCCTTGTTCCCAACTTGACTGGTTAGCCTATGTGTATGAGGGGCGTTAGGCTAATGGGAGGGAAGGCCCTAAATACGAATGACGTATTGCAAAAAAAATTATGAAGTCATCTAACATTTATTTACATACATATTTACATATTATTTATTTATGTCAAGTTAGTAAGTTTATTCTACTCTCACATCTTCAAACAAACGAACATTTTCCCCCTAACTTTGACACAGCTAAAGTCATGATTGATGTCATTGTAATTCAAAGACCTGACGATTTCATTCTCAATGCTCAAGAGAGACAAGGCATTGAGATGCTTTGGCATCATGGTGGATCGGAGGGCATTTTTTATTCTGGTTAGAAGAGAGAAGGAACGTTCCTCCACTACATTTAGTGGCCATTACTGACAAATACAGCCACAATACAGTTTCAACATTTGGGAAACAATCTATCACATTGGATTCGGGGATAATTCGGTACATCCAAATAGATTTGCTTTTGTCATCTTTTTGCTCTATATCTGAGAGTATTGTGAATTCAACAAATTGAAGAAATTCTTTAGTAAAATCTGCTGGAAGATTCGGTACTTCTGACCCAAATGTTTGATACTTTCAATGACTTTGGAACTTGAAACGTAAAGGGAAAAATTTGTCAGTACACTAAAGCTTTTGTCAATATTTTCATAAGCCTCTCTCTGTTGTTCTAATGAACTCTTCAGTTGTCGACGATTGTGAGGAAGATATTAACTCTGAAGGCCTCCTGGTCACTGAATGAGTGGGCAAGTCTTGTCTTTCGTGGTATTTGGCTGACTTATGCTTATGGTTAGCAGTCGCTGCAGCCCCCTGAAGTTCACACTCATCAATACTATCCCTCATTTGTTGAAGAACAGTTCCAAGACTCCTCATTAGGTTTACAGCCGTGGAAAGGTCATTTTGAGCACTTTGCAAGCTTAGACTGCATGTGCTGAATGGCTGAAATACGTCACTCCAGACCTCACACAAAATACCAGTTTCCAAAGTGCGCATTGCTTTACTCAGGATCTTCGCATCTTTTCTTGTTGCTGATTTTTGAGATTCATCATCCTTGATGCTCTTTAGTGATTCAAGGATGTTGGGGTATCCCAGAACAACTGCATTCACAGCTTTAGTGTTGGCATTCCACCGTGTCCCTGAGAGCGATTTGGGCACTGGGCATCCCTTTGATAGTGAATTATCCAATGACTGGCTGATGCAGAGAAAAACACTGTTAAAGTCTTGGACAAATCCAAAAAAAGGAACTGCTTCAACACAACATTCCAAGGCAGACTGGCCAACATAGGGGTATCAATTTTGCCATTAACTTTCTTTCAGGCATGGTAGCTGCTAACTGACAAGTGTATGCTGCTCACTCATTACATGATTGGTAATGTATGCAGTATTCTTCCAATCCCTGAAGCCTTCACAAAATATTCTCCACTTTTTGGTATCAGAAAACAGGCGGCAATAAAAACAGAAAACAGGCGGTGAATAGATGAGCCATTCTCACTTGCCAATCTCTTTGTCAGGCTTCACATAGTCAAACACTGACTTGGTCAGGTAACGATTCTAATTGGTGTACTCTCGCTTTGTCAATGAAAAGTCAGCATCTAGGTTCTGGCATTTCTGTGGGCCCTTCTCAGTCCAATAAGCAATGAGAGCTGGAGAAGTCATGTACCACTCGCCTGGATCATTGGAGAAGGATATTTTTGTAGGACTATCACTGGGAAAGTCTTCAGAGGAGTGGGGTGAGACTGCAGCTAGAGAAATCACAGGAAGCTGCTCCTTTTCATTAGGCGCAGCAGGTTCACTTGGACTGGTATTTGCCTGGACTTCTTCGTCACCACACTCAGTAGGAGGAAAAAAGGGAGACAAGGAGTACCTTTCAGCACTGCATCTTGTTTTTGCCATCTCTCTTTGGCCTCCTTCAGTTTCTGCCATCCTCCTTTCTTCAAGACGGTTTGTATTGTCCAATGTAGGCCTATCGTGTACAAATGTCAATTTTGCTTGGACTCACAAACATTTACTTAGCATGCAAAGCCAAAATCACAACCACCATAAATTGAATTCATAATGTTGATGGATTAATTTGTATAAAGCAATATCTAATAAGACCAAAAATTTCTAAATGCCCCACTCCCGTTACTCAGCTGTTACTTTGATATGGAATGGAGAGCCTAAAGTAGGGCCCAAAAAAAGGAGGGCCTAAGGCTATAGCCTTATTAGCCTACGGGTTAATCCGGCCTGGCCTTCCGGACCAGCTGCAAAGCAAACCCTCTCAACTGGCTTTCAGAGAAAGGGAAAGGCTTTGTGGGTGACTAAATGGGAGGAGATTCTCATTGTTATTTTAGTGCTAATGTCTAGTTTGGATGGTCCTGAAGCGGCAGGCTGGGCCCAATGCTGCAAAGTGCTGAGTCAATGGGAACCAAGAGAACTGTGCAGGTGTCAGGATTGGGTCCTGTTTTATGCTGTGCCTATTTTATTGGCTGTGAAAGTAGAATAAACCAAAAGAAACAGACTGAAGGAGCTCATCTTACACAGGGACGTCCATGTCATGGTTTAAGATCACTTCCTGTGTCTGCCGATCTGCACTGACCTAGGATGGCAATACCTAGGTTGGTTGCAACCTTAACTCTGCTGTGGTTCCTATCTTCAAAACAAAAGGACGTGGCTCCACATCTGTCACAAGGAAGACGAAGACCAGTAAAGCAAGAGACTCTGCAGCAATCTAACCTTTAATTCACCAGCGCTAGGAGGGAGACAAAAGGTGGGGAAGGTGTTTGAGCGCGGACAGCAGCCTCAGGTGTTGCAACTGGAAAACGTGTCCCAGAGTTCGGCATCAGAATCCTACAGATCTCAAAAGCATCCATGAGTGAGTGATCGGAGGCTGGGCAGCAGAGAGCAGAGCTCGCAGCTCTTGACTTCCAAGGACAGGTGCAGAGTGCGCCATGCCAGCACGTAAGCGTCGTGCAGGCAGGAATCGGATCTGCTACCCCCAGAGGCAAAGTGACGTGTGTGGAAGTCGCTCCCAGCCTGCTCAAGTATTTGCTAGCGTAGTGAAATTGAAGGGGCAACGTCTATGACCACAGAGAACACGCCCGGGGCACTGCAGTGTAACAGGGAAATAAGAGGTTTGGCTTGTTGATATACAGCCTGACTGGAGCAAGACGGCCCAATTCCCTCAGGAAATGGAATTTCCGACCCCTCAGACACAACGGCCACAGTGACGGGGGATTGTGGGTGCTCAACATAGACACCCAAACAGGGGCCTTGTGGGGAGCTAGGGTGCTGAGCCCCTTCCCCCCCATCCTCAACTCAAGTTGTTTATGACGACTTCCCTGTTTGTAGCACACAGGATTCTCCAACCACACAAAAGAAAAGTCCCTTTCCCTCGCTCTCCCTTGTGAGAGGGGGTCAGAGGAAAAGAAGAGAGAGGCAAAGATGCCCTATCTCTTAGGCAGTCTGCCTGGGGCCAGCCCTTTGGGCTTGGCTGAGCAGCTTGCCTACTGTCTTCACCTGGTGTTGACCTCCAGCCCCTCCTCTTGGGGCACCCTGCGGTGCCGGGACTGCGAGGACTGGCTGATCAGTCTCTGTGGTCAGCCACCTCTGAGGCATGGCGATCTTCATCCCGTTCACCGCCCTTTCATGTGGCAGGTTGTCCTTTTTCAAGCTCGCCCCCCTGGCAGAGCAAGTCTTACAAGTGTTGTCTTGTCTGAGCTGAACAAGCCTGGGGGACGGCGTGTTCTCCTCTCCCCCCGAGTGAGGGTTTACCACTTCACAGCCTTATTTCCCAACAGTGCAAGGCAGCTGCTTGCCAGGAACCAGTTTCCTTTGGAGCGTCCCACCTTGGGCACTCACCAAAAATCACTGGTCACTTCTGACAACCTGAGCTGGTGTGTCTGGTAACCCTCCATTGCCTCCCTATAGATGGTAGCACACGAGTTCTCCTTACCCTTCCCGTGCTGCTAATAGGACAGGGGTCTGGCATGGCAAAGGCTGGGAACCAGTGGCACAGAGCTTTCTCCTTTATGGTGCCAGCCGGTGACTGCCCAGCGGAAATACATTAGTACTGCCTGGCTCTTAATGCCAATGAACAAATGAAGCTGTTCCCAGCCCAGCATCAGGTGGGGGGCGTCTCTCTCTCCTTTGCAGCCCTTGGTCCCACTTCTCTCTCACTAAACCACTAACACAGTGTGCACGAACGGCACCTGGCCCTATGGGCACCCAGCGAGAATCCCGCTAACTTCACTTTTTTTAATCACCAAAGGAATAAACAGGAGAATAACCATGCGAGTGCAATGCTATGGATGCGATTTGAAATGCACAAACGTCAAAGATATGCTTCTCCCCACTAACCTCATCTCTGCCTGATACACGTTTATGATATTTGCTTTCTCCAGAGGTATTAACGTTAATCCCTTTTATATAGACACACATATTTTAAGGGCCAGAACAGACCACTATGATCATCTAGTCTCACCTCTTACATAACAAATGCCGGGGAATTTCACTCAGTGAGTCCTGTATCAGAATCGTAATTTCTGTTTGTGTTAGAGCACTGCTGTGATAGAGAAACTGGGTCTGGACTCAATGATTCCAAGTGATGGAGAGCCTGCCCCACCCTTATGTGAGCTATTTCACTGATTAATTACCCAGGCTGTTAAAAATTGACACCTCATTTCCAATCTGAATCTGAATAGCTTTGATTTCCAGCTATTCAATCTTGCTGTTTTTGGGATGAAGCCAAGCTAATGTGCTGTTGGAACCATAACCATGAATTCCCAGACTTTTGTGCCTTTGAAATCTCCACTCTAATACACCATTTATTAAATCTGTGACATTTAAATCCCTGATTTTGTTTCTTATTTAAGACTTGCTTTCGATCACATACAAGAGCACACAGTCATACCCTCATAACCAGGAGTGACTTACAGTCCTTTATGACACTCCCCAGGGCTCTGTCATAGCACGGACCATTTTGTCCACGCTTAGTAACCAGACCCATTCATTTTCACTCCACGGTGGTCTCATGCTGTCCATCACTCACAGAAATGCAGCACATACACCATTCAGAGGTAATCCTCTTGGCATGTCCATATTTCTTTTTACACTAAAGTGCGACAAGCAATAGAGTTGTGAGCTTGAGACTGAAAACACCTCCTCTTAGCAGGCCTCTTCCTGCCCTTGCCCAATAAGCAAATAGTGCAATTGTTCTCAGCGTACCTGTAGTACTCACACAGCTGTCCCCCCATAAACCCTATTGTCAACCCGAGCTGCCATCAGTGTTTGTTATGGTAAAGAAGCAAGGTGACATGAACCAGGAGAAGCGGGCTACACCAGTAGATAAAGGAGAGCTGTCACACTTACCTTGTGCCCTACTTTCCCCATCTGTAAAATGGGGGCAATGATACTAACCTTTCTAAAGCATTTTGTGATGTGCTGATGAGAAGTGCCAGGTATTATTATTGCCAGAGCCATGGCAATCTCTGATCACATACTAAAGCTACAGGTGAAGAAACCAGAGCAGTGTCAGCTACAACTCCAAATTGGAAATACAGGGATAAAAATAAACGCTTGCCTGACAAAGGCCAACAACCTATTGGAAAGCATCTTGAAGGTTTACAAACGGAGAAGCAAACAATGGCGTTTTGTCCTAACATGACACTAAGCTGATCAAGTCCTTATAAGTAAAAGCACTTATGATGACAGGACGAGCTGCCAACTTTCAGAGAGAAGTGCAGCAAAATGTTCTACATTCTAAATTCAGTACTGGTTTTAAACTTCGCTCGTGGTTTGTGCAAGGCTTGCTCTGGATAGGACCATTCCTCCGGGGCCTGTGCAGTGTTTTGGTTTATCTGATCCTTTTGCAGGAGTTAAGGAAAAGCTGAGTCGTAAGTCAGAACCATTATTTTTAAATTATATAAACTTCACATACATCACCCTCGTTGCAGCTGTTGCAAACATTTTTGATTTTTCTTTGGCCCGTAGTATGATTTGTGAGATAAACAAAAGGCAAACTGGATATGCATTAGGTGTCCAATCATTGTAAGTTAATGATAAACAAACAGTGTGACTACATTTAGTGCCATTTAGCATGGCCTGGGGCTCGTTATAACCAGGGCACAGGCTTGGGGGTAGGGGGGGCAGGGAAGAGACAGAGAGATTAAGGCCTACATGTTCTAATTTTGGGTTCCCAGGCCAAGCCCATGAGATCGTGGATCCCTGGAAGTCCCCAATGACTTCTGTTAGAGCTGTGTGCACTCAGCATTTTGGGAACACCGGGACCTTGGTGTCTCAAGCAGACGTACCAAGATTCAGAAATAGGCTTCCCTGATCATGTTTCTTTCCGGCCTTTCACCTCGTGTTGTCACTCACATCCATGCTAAATGCGTGCAAAATGCAGCCATTCCGAGCTGGGATCATTTACACGCACTGTGCGTAGTCACTAACGGAGACACAAGTAGCAAGGCTATGGAGAATTATGCTCCCTGTCTCCAGTCCCATGATCAGGCCCATAGTCCATGCTCCAGTCCCCACTTGTGCTGCGGACCGGTTAATGTGCAGTTAATTCCTGGCACCAGCTTTAAATGAAGCATGCTTAGTGAGATGTGGTGATTTTTTTACCCTTAGCAAGTGTCAAGTCTTCAGTTGGAGAGGAAGGACAAATATCTAAGACCAGTCCTTTTACGGGGCTGCTTTCTGACATGTGTGCGTTGATTTGTTCCCTGGCTGATTTCATTTTCTTAGTCAGAAAGGAAAGTACCTTTTTAACAAGTGATAAATATGGACCCACCGACTGTGCCAAACACCCCTTATCTGCTCAGGTCGAGATTGCTGCCTCACATCGGAGGCTGAAAGATCGAGAGCCCTAGTGCAAAGATACCACTAAATAACACAGTTGTGAGATCAATCCTGAAATTGCTGCACATTTGAAGCCCACACTGAATGCCATGGGAACGCTGTACATGGATTGGGCTCCAACACTTTCAGGAAAAAAAGAGCAGCAGCCTAACTACTATAGATCATTGTTAATCTGAATGAGTTTGCCCCTGCTGGCAGAAGAGGGGGGAAGAGACCTTCGGAGCAGACCGTATTTGCCCCGATACACACGTAAGTCTTGCACGCAGTGGTAATTAAATGATGTTATCGTTGTTGTAGGAGTAAAGGGCAGCAGACGTACACTTCAGATGCCTATTTTAATGTACTTCCTCATCCTAACTGGAAACAGAGGCATTATTAGCAGGAGGTATTTGTGAATCTCTGGTGCGGTGTTCCCTCTCTCCTTACTAGAAGTTCTCACTTGTCATGCACAGACTTGGTGCTTGAGAGGGGTAAGTATTGCCTCTGTCTGCACTACGAGCGAGGGGTGCAATTCCTGACCTCACAGATAGTCTCATGCTAGCTCTTAGCGGAGAAACATGGCAGCGTAGCCACACCAGCGTGGGCAGCAGTGGGATGAACTAACCGCTCAGAACTCATAACCCTCAGGTGCAGGCGGGCTTGTACTTGGGGCACAAGCCCTGCCACAGCCTGGCTGCTGCTGCAGCTACGCAGCTAGTGTTAGCTGGCTAGAGTTAGCAGGAGCGTGCCGGTGCCCACTGGGAACCATAGCCCCGCTTGCAGTGCGGAGATGGCCTTAAAAGCGCCCATGGGTGGGGTTTAGTTTTCCCAGATTTCTGGGAGGGGGCTTGGGCTGGTTTTGTGTTGTAATGCTAAGAACCCCTCACTCCGGCTATTGAACCTGACCCTTCTTGCTGCCTAGACTGCCTGGCAGAAGGGTGACGGGTAAAAGCTTTGGTCAACCAGGGCCATGAACGTTCGGGAACCTGGACGCACACAAGGCCAGGGGCACACATGAAGGCGACGTCAATTCTCAGCCTAGAACTGCACCTTCGGGGTAAACTGCAAAGGTAAGGAGCCAGTTCCTCAGCTGGTGTAACATGACATCTCCAAATCAGTGGCGCTAGAGCAGGATCTGGTCAATGCTAAGTGTGCTGTGCCCGGGGCCTGCTCTCTGGAGCTGGAGAGGGCTTGTCAAAGCAGCACCTTCCACCACCGGCTCCAATTTCATGACAATGGAATATCGCTATATAAGATACACATGTATAGACAGAAACTGTCTCTAGAGCAAAGGCACCGCAGAGATTAATTACTGGGGTCCTTAAACGCCTCCTGCTATTTCTGACCTTATCTGAAAAGGAAGATGGATTATGGCATCACAGCCACAAACTTGCTCCTTACAGGTGAACGGCAGAGCTAACATTAAAATTCAATGAACTAAAACAGCACGTAAGCAGTGCTTAATTTATGACAGGGCTGAGCCTCCACACCTCTGGACCTGGCAGTTCACAATCCCAGTGCCTCTGGGCTTGCCGCGTCAGTTATGAAAGGAAAAAAATTGCTTGAGCCCTAGCACCTCTTTCATTACAAATTAAGCACTGCTTATTAAGTACGGGGCCTGATTCTCCTTTTGTTACACTGGTTCCATACCAACACAGCGCCAATGAAATAACTGGAATTGCACCAGCATAAAACTGGTTTAAGGAGCAGAAAATCTGACCTATCATATTTCATTAAGCTAAATCATTAATTCAAGCTATAAAAATGAAATACAGATTGAGTTAAAAAATCTGCAAGTGCTTGGAAGAGAATCAAATCATGGACAGTAAACTGGCAATGGATTTACAAAGGATAAATCATCACAAAGAATCACTTTTTGGGACAGAATTACCAATTTAGCAGATGCAGCGAATACAGTAGGTACAATACAGTGATTACTTGAAAAAGTAATTCAAACTGCCTTCGATATGAACATTGTGAACAGAACAAAACAAGTGCGAAAGAAATAGTGGGTAATAAATCACAGTGCACCATGTTGTGGGGTGTTCAGGCCAGGCTCTTAACATTCCCAAAGATGTGGGAGGCGAGGGGAAGCAGCTCTCTTGTTATCTTCATAACAGATAATCACAACATTGGGAGGTGCTGCAAATCCCAGTGTGGAGACTGACAACACAAACAGAGCTAGGGAAATGAGAAATCTGAGCAGGAGAGAAGAAAATGATTCAATCTGGAACAATGCAGGATCTGGGGAGAAATATGTGGAAACAGATATGCCCAGTGAGGGGGCAATGCTAGGACAGCAGAAATGCTCCGGAGGTTGGAGCATGAGCCATGAGCTTGCAAGGGAAACCAACCATGAAAGCAACCAAAGAAAAGGCAATTCTGGGCACCATGCACAGAGCACTGGAAGTAGATGAATAATTTGGGCTGGTACAAGGGAGAAAAATGGGATGAAATCAAGCAACAGAAAAGCATGGCGGAATGAGGAAAAGCTGCCCATGAGACTGAAAGCGGTGAAAGCCTTGTGTGCCAATCACTGAAAATTGGACTAGGCAAAGCACCTGAAAGATAGACCCCAGGGAGCGCTGGCAGAGCGATAACATCTCTACTGTCTGCTCTTCTCCTTTCCCACATGAAGGAGATGCCACTTTTGAATGCATCCTGCCGGGAATCTTTCCCCCTGGCTTCCAATCACCAACCCTTACGCTGGGATTACAAGGCAGATGGTTAAGCCAAACAGATGGCAATTATGAAATACGGAGTACGATTTCAAGTGGCACCAGTCTCCAGTAAGTGCTCTACACTTATAAACGCTTTCAACACACTACACATGAAGGAGAGTCCTCTTTCTGCAAGCCATTTACTAACAAAACACTACTCAAATTTACACAAAGTGCAAGGACAGGTACAAAAAACCTGACGTTCACAACAGATTGGTTATTTTTGGTCAACTCGAGCCCCATGCTAGTCCTGGGAAAGTTCTGTGTAGGAGTAGGCAGCAGAAAACGGATGCAGCACATCAAGGGGATTCTGCATCACACTATCCACAGACGCCAAGCCCTGAATCAAGATCGGGCGTGATAACTTTATCGAAGGCAAAGACTAAGTGCCCTGAACAGCTGCGCCACGCAGCAATAAACCGGGCACAGCCAGGGCAGCGCCGGGCGCTCCCGCCTCCAGATGGAAGACGGGCCGGGGGGCTCGGGCGCTGCCCGCGCGGGGTCCCCGGGGTCGGCCGGC